>CM057832.1:55174523-55340380 GCA_030068075.1 Paguma larvata
CATCTCCGCCCTGCTGGTCTCAGTGTCTTTATTTTTAAAGGTAGTAAGTGACATTACATCAATGAGTGACATTCCATAATTTAATTTCTTTAATAATAATGGGTTTTTACCAGCAAGGTGGCAACTTCCTCAATCCTGTATGTTGGTTTCG
The DNA here is from genome assembly GCA_030068075.1 of Paguma larvata. Lineage (NCBI taxonomy): Eukaryota > Metazoa > Chordata > Mammalia > Carnivora > Viverridae > Paguma > Paguma larvata. The sequence continues at coordinate 55,174,675 of CM057832.1, forward strand.
GGTTAATTAACACATAAATTTAGGGTGGGGAGAGAGAACAGAGTGTTTCCTTGAGGACTTAATATTAATTACCTTTAAACAGGAGGAATCAGGGCATTGCTTTGAGGGCTATACTTCCAACTACAATGGGGGAGGTGCCACCCACCTGGCAAGGGTGGAACTCTCAATGAGTACATTTACATAGACTCTTTTAGATGTTATCCATCAATGCATCACATTCCAAGTTCCCTTTTTTACTTGAATGTCATAAAACAAAAGAGCATTACCTCCCTTGAGGTCAACAGGGCTGCTCAAGAAATCCAGGCCTGAAAGGTTATTTGAAGGAGGTGGTATTAGGGCCCTTTTTGGCCAGCAGGAACTCTGCCTTTTCCACACAGGGAGGTGTCTCAACCCGTGAGCCCAAGATGGCTCCGAACAGTGGTATTGGGGCATTATTTCTTGGCCTATTTCTTAGCTGGCATGCGCTTTGCTTCTACTGCCTTTTCCACACAGGGAGGTTTCTCTAACTGTGAGCTCAAGATGGCTCCCAACAATGATATTGGGGCTTTATTTCTGGCTGACAGGAGCTTTGCCTCAACCGCCATTTCCACACAAAAAGGTTTCTCAACCTGTGAGCCCAAAATGGCTCCCAACAATAGAGTCTTTGCTTTAGGGTAGAGAATTATTAGTATATATAGCATATTATGGCAAACATGACACTTATTCTGAAAAAAAATATGCATTAAACCATTATTTCAATAAAATTTATCCTTAGTATTGTGATTAAAAGAAATATATATATATATATATATACATATATGTGTATATATGTATATAAAAGAATAAAAGAAAAATATTAGAATCTTAGACTCGAAACATTCATTGTCACGGGAAGAACAAATATAGAAATGAGTAATTGCAATAAAGTCTGACATATTTCTTCATCTAAATAGAGAAGAGTGTTGGCTGTAAGAACTCCTTCCATGTTTGTTGGATTCATGGATGGATTGTGAATAGAAAAAGTTATTAATTTCAGAGAAACTGAATAAACTATTGCACAGTGACTCCTATGGTAGCAGAATGGCTAGGAAATCTGGGAGAGTATCCAGGGTGACAAGCTGATGTTTTTTAAGCTTGTTATTGTTGTTTTGTTGTTGTTGTTGTTTTGTAATCTCTACACCCAACATGGCTTCAAAATCATGACCCTGAGATAAAGAGTTGCATGGTCTTCCAGTTGAGCCAGCCAGGCTCCCCTGTATCAGCTGATAGGTCATTTTTAAGATGATGATTTCATCAAAAGAGAACTTCATTTCCAAAAATGAATCTTGCCTCTCCAGTAAAAAATAAAAGACATGTATTATAAAGGAAAAATTATAAAGGTAAATATGGGCCTGGAATGGAGTAGCATTAATGAAATTAAAAAACGTGTACAGGTGAGCACATTCCCAAACCTGGAGGGACACGTTGGACAACAACAGAGAAATGAATCAGAATCCATAAATAAATTGTAGGAATCAGTCATGGGAGCAGAAAAGGGAATATAACAAAAAAGAATGATGATCAAACAATAGTTAATATTCCAATATCTTCAAATGTAGACTCTAAATGAGACTGGAGATTTAGCTGAACTATAATAAATTTAATTACAACCCATAATTTCTTTAAAGTTTATTATTTATTTATTTATTTATTTATTTATTTATTTATTTATTTATTGTGTGAGAGAGAGAGAGAGAGAGAGAGAGAGAGAGAGAGCAGAGGAGGGGATGAGAGAAAGGGAGCGAGAGATCACAAGCAGGCTCCATGTTGACAGTGCGGGGTTTCACCTCACCAACCCTGGGATCATGACCTGAGATGAAATCAAGATTGGGACACATAACTGACTGAACCACCTGGACACCCCAATAATTTCTTTAAACCGTAGTTAAAATGTGCTCTCCATCTAAACTGATGCATGTGCTGAAGAACAACTGATTAGGTTTGGAGCGATAACATTAAGTAGAAGGAGCACTATTATCAATCCAAAAGGAGAAATGTCCCCACTTGCCATTTTCCATGGTTGCCCTGATGGTTTAATTTAAAATGGAGCAATGAAACAGGAAACCCTGCAGTGTGTGAGGTGCCTCTCTTGGCACTTCTGTGATTTGAAACAATGTAGAGATGGATTTAAATAGACTGTAAAACTCTCTACAGGGTATGAAATTCTTGGTTAAAAGGAAATTAAACACACGTATACCCCTCACCAAAACCAAAAAATGCTATTTGAAATCGTTTTGGTTATATTTGACACCCTTAAATAGCTCCCTGATATGAGAGCTAATGCCTTTTTTTTTTTTTTTTTTTTACTTTCCCTATAAAATATTGTACAAGGTAGTGAATCTCATTGGTGCACAGTTAGGTTTGTAGATGTATGTGCCCCATAATTTAGAAAAGTACCCTGATATTTACATTTTGTTTACTGCTTTAAAGCCACTGACAAAATTGCTTCCTTTGAAGTAATTCTGTTTTATTGGTGTATTAAAAATGTGGTGAGGGCTAATGTGGAGAATTTAGTCTGTCACTTTAAATCAATAGTGATCTACAGAGCTATGTGAGGTCAAGCACTGTTCAGGCTACCTTTGCAACAAATCATAATGTCGCATTAAGTACTTACAGGGTGTTATTAACCAAAGAAAACCTCCTGGGGAAAGAGATTTGTTGAAGATGGCAGAAGGAAAGCTCTGTAGACAAGTATTAAAGAAACAGTTTCAGAACTGAGAGCTAATGCTGCAGGAGACGGAAAATCGGTATGATAAACAATACAAATGATTTTAGGTGTTATTTTAAGGTTCACATTTCTTTAGAAAGACTTCCATTTCTGGGCTGCCTGGGTGGTTCAGTCTGTTATTCATCCCACTCTGGCTTGGGTCATGATCTCATGGCTTGTGAGTTGTTCAAGCCCCACATTGGGCTCTGTGCTGACAGCTCAGAGCCTGGAGCCTGCTTCAGATTCTATGTCTCCCTCTCTCTCTGCCCCTCCCCACTTGTGTTTTCTCTCTCTCCCTCTCTCCCTCTCAAATAAATAAATAAAAATTTAAAAAAAAGAAAGACTTTTATCTCTATAAATGAAGAGAAAAAAATCAACTCTTTCACTACAGAAGTTTGCTAATCTGAAAAAGTAAATGTGTCCTTATGTTCCCTGACCAGCTATCTGAAGAAACACTTCTATCATTTCCAATTATAAAAAAAAAAGAAAGAAAAAGAAAAAAAAAAAGAAAGAAAGAAATAGTAAGAACATGAGGAAAGTAATTTTGTGTGTGTGTGTGTGTGTGTGTGTGTGTGTGTGTGTGTGTAGCAAAACATGAGAGGGGGATAAGTTGCAATCTATCAAAATATTTGAGTATGTGTTTCTCCTGCAAAAATACCCATTTGGATGGGAAGACAAAGGTCAGATGAACTCATGTAGAGATGGCAGCTCTTGGATAAGAGGAAAGAATACGAGCAGTGGTGGTCCAGTCACTTTGCTTGTACCTCAGAAGTCTCTGCTCCTTTTTCTAGTTGATCTGCTGCTTGTTGTCTCTCTTTGATCCACCAGTTCTCCAGGTTTGCTTCTGATTCTGCTGACTTCTGCCTCTGTATCATATTCTCAATTCTGCAAGAGAGATTTGGGTTAGTTTTATATATATTGTATACATTTTATATACAGGAAGAGCAGAGATCAGACATAAAGTAGTTAAGACAGTAAGCACAAGGCACCAGCACCTCAGGGGCTACAGAACAGTCTGAACACTGGAGGATTCTCTTACACTGCTATCTTTGGAGACAGATATGTCTGCTAGTCCCCAGAACAGAATGAGTTCTCTGCTACATGTGCCTCTTCATGAATTTCCTAAGCATGATGAGGGTTACAGACCAAAAACCCACTACCAAATACACTGTATTTTCAAAATGGAAGACTCATGGAATGAAATTTTGCTGTCAGACAACTTACAGATCTTTGGCTTCATAAAAAAACTATTGATTTTTATATTTGGTTGTTTTGGCACTACAACGTCATCATATTATTAGAGATAAAGATAGAGTCACATGACACAAAAAATACGCAGACTTTCATCTATGACTGTTTCTCTGGGAAAAGAAAAAAAAAAGATAACAGCTGTGGATAGTTTCTTGGCTTTAGCTCCAATATGATGTGCTTAGTAATTTCTCATCTTACACCAAGGTTGTGAAACAATACATGTAATTATTTTTTAAATAGATTTAATTATATTCTAAGATATGTATAGCAAATTATGAAAAATTAAGAAAATGCAAAGATAGAAAGAAAAAAAGAGATGAAATGTAATTTGTGAAAATCAAATAACCCTAAAAGAGTGATTAAGGTAGAGGGGCGCCTGGGTGGCTCAGTCGGTTAAGCGGCCGACTTCAGCTCAGGTCATGATCTCACGGTCTGTGAGTGCGAGCCCCGCGTCGGGCTCTGTGCTGACAGCTCGGAGCCTGGAGCCTGCTTCAGATTCTGCGTCTGCCTCTCTCTCTCTCTGCCCTTCCCCTGCTCACGCTCTGTCTCTATGTCTCTCAAAAGTAAAATAAAAACGTTAAAAAATTTAAAAAAAAAAGTGATTAAGGTAGAAAACAATTGTCTTGATATCTTGTATACATGTTATATGTATATTCTCAAAACTATATCTGAACATTCTAGAATACAAAGAAGAGAAGCATGGCAAATTGCACTATTTGTAATATTCATAAACCAAAACAAAACAATAGATATTGCTCAATGTAAGTACAACAGTTACTTTTTAATTCTTTTTGTTTATTTTTTGAGAGATAGAAAGAGAGAGAGAGAGAGAGACAGAGCACAAGCAGGTGAGGGGCAGAGAGAGAGGGAGACACAGAATTCAAAGCAGGTTCCAGGCTCTGAGCTGTCTGTACAGAGCCTGACATGGGACTCAAACTCACAAACCGTGAGGTCATGATGTGAACTAAAGTCGGACACTTAACTGACTGAGTCATTCACGTGCTCCAACGGTTACTTTTAAAGTCTAAAAGAAGAAGTTCCAAGAGTCTTCATAAAATAATTACTTTAAATAAACAATAATGGCATTAAAACAAATGTAATGAGTGTAAGGGTTTCCTACGAGTAATCCCTACACTATCTCTTACTGTTAGTTTTAGGATACATCAAAGCACAATTCTATTTAAAAATATGCCAGGGATCCATGCACATAGCTTATGTTTTGCACTTATCTAATGGTCATCCCTAATGGAAGGAGAGATTTTAAATATTATATAGCTACAAAGCTCAACTTAAAGAAGGTGTGACTATTTATCATAATCTCCAGGAGATGTGATATGTTTTGAAAATGCATATTCAATACTTAGATTATTATAAAAATAAACCATAAAAAATGAAGACTGAAGTATCTTCTCTAGTGTCATCCTGTACAAAACAGAGTAAGCATTGTAGAAAGTCCAAGAAACACTGCTATAGAAGAAGTGATGGACTGCATACCCCTCACATCAAAATCTATAATTATGAATCTGTCAACCATTTGGCAGATATTAATAAGAAGTGATTTTTGTATTACTCTTATTGGTAATCATTCAGAGTGCATGTTTTCTATGTTGCCAAATGCTTTATCAATCTGAGCTTGATATAGATTTGCCAACCTAAGTAAGATAAGAAAGCAGAAAGTGATTTTCACACGTAACACAGCATAATATAAGAAGCTATGAGTATCCATATCCTATTTCTAACCCTTACTTACCTAACTTGATGCTAAGAGTCAAATCTTCTTATCACACTTGAGGCTGCTGAGTAAAGATAATAGTTGTTATATTCCAAAGGTTCGCCATGAAGATGTTTCAAAATAGATGAGTAAAACTCAATTAGCTGGTGCTTAAGATAACTGTGTTGAGGGTATTCAATGGTCAAAGAGTGAATAGTTTAGAGGATAAATTGTAGATAACTATAGGGAGCTTGTATAGTTACCTATACTTGTCTCGGCCTTGGAGGTGGAACTTAAACAGAATAATCGATGGATGGAAGGAAAGAGTGAATTTCTGTATCCAATTTGAAAAATCCAAATATTGTGAAATAGGTAAGCCGCCTGCAGGCAGACTTGCCAGAGGTATTTTGGAGACAAAGGATATATTGGTGGTTCTTATAAGACATAAGGACATGGCCAAGAATGATGACAGCTCACTAAAGTGGCAGTCTTTCATCCTATAAAATAGAGCCACCTAAAGGAACAAAACAGGCTTGAAGGAGGATGTACAGGCATACCTTGGAGATATTGCATGTTCAGTTCCTACCATTGCAATAAAGCAAATGCCACAATGAAATGAGTCAAATGATATTTTGGTTTCCCAGTTCATTCAAACATACATGCCTTAATTAAAAATATTTTATTGCTAAAAAATGCCAACCATTATCACTGATCACACAACATCCTAACAAATATAACAATAATGAAAAAGTTTGAAATATTGTAAGAATTACCAAAATGTGACATAGAGACATAAAGTGAGCATTTGCCATTGGAAAAATGGCATCAATATAATCATTCAACACAGGGTTGCCACAAGTCTTCCCTTGGTAAAAAAAATGATATGTCAGCAACTTACAATAAAGTGAAACACAATAAAATGAATTAGACCTGTAGCGCTCTCTCTGGATTCCTGCATTTAGCAAAAGGAAAACAGAACCACTGAGAGAAGTGATAAATACAATATCATCCGAGGACATCACAGGAAAAATCTGGGTTATAGAGGTACAATTCAAAAATAAAAAGAATATCAGAAAAATCTTCAAAAGTACTTAATTGAAAGAATGAGTTTATTTTATGAGAATGAAAGGTATGCTGCCAGGCCACAGATTATAAAGCCAGCTCAGTCATAATTTTTTTTACAGATTAAAGTCTTGTCTCGCTCTTACCCTTAACGGGATGGAGAAGCAATATGGTGTTAAAGGAGAAAAAGCCAATAAAGATCATATTCATGATGCCTCCTGACTACAAAAGGTCTTTGAAAGGAGAAGAGAGAAAAGTTTTATATTTGACTAAAAAATGAAGTGTCGATTATTATATGGGTCTGATCATTTCTAATTTTTTTTAAATGCAAGACTGTGTTCTCTAACTTAAAGGATTAAAATGTTTTTAAATTATACCTAACAGTGAGCATAAAAACCATGAGGACTGTAAGAATTATCACCTAAGGTCAAAGGAAGAAGTAGTCTACTGAAAAATATATATTAAGGAGCAGCTAGAATTAAGACTAGTTTCATTTTTGCTGCATCCTACAAGTCACGATTGTTCACATAGCTGGTGTGTGTGTGTGTGTGTGTGTGTGTGTGTGTGTGTGTGTGTGTGTGTGCATGTGTATATAAAGATGGTTTATTTATTTTTTTATTAGTTACATCGAGGTCATTTAAATGTTGAAATTATATCCCCATGCAATGGTGAAGAAATCTGTCTCATTCATTTTTTTAATTAGCAAATCACTAAAGAAAATGAACCCTAACAGACGGTTTACATCATGACAGATAAACACTTAGTATCCATACTACTTATGAATTAAAAAGAAAGGAAGCTGCATTCATATTTATCGCATTACAATATAATAGCAGTTTACTCTCATGAGATCCTGGACATCTGTACTTGTTTCAGAGAATCGTCCCTGCAACGGACAGATAAGTGAACTTCCATTTTTTTAAAGCGTCATAAAACTATTGATGTCACACCTGAGGTCAGGGAAGGTGTTCCAAGATTAAATTGAGAACGACTGGATAATAAGTGAGATATGAAAACATGTTTACCTCTAATACATGCTCACACACAGCTCTATCCCAAGACATCACACCTAAATCTCACAAATCATTCATACATATCTAGCTCAGCCAAACAGGGCACAATTTACAAACAAATGGATTCTGTTTTTTTGTTCTGTGTCTACATTACTAATTCTCTTTTATGACTTCCGGTGCATATCACTCCGAAGAAACAACCTCAGGAACAAAGCTTGTTATAGAAGTGGACTTTAGGGTGCATTAAAAAAATGATTGTGTATAGACAACAGCACATTTAAACAGGTTTTCTTTGGAATAGATGCCAGCTGGCAGGGAATAAAGCACTTTATTGAGTTTTGTAACCAAGACAGCTTATGTGTGCTCTACAAATACAGTATTACATATAGGACACTTGCTTGCCAGCATTGTGTTGAAAACAATTAAAAACTGCTTCAGTAGACATATTCTTTTTTGGAATTTTTATTATTTATATAGTAAAGAGATATATAGTATATTTATATATATCTGTATCAGAGGTTCTATAACAAAATAGTGATCATTAGTAGAACCAAAAGCAGATTTATTATACTGAATGCAAAAAAAAAAATAAAAGATAACAAGACAAATACTGTCAGATAAAAGATTTTTATAATACAGAGGTGAATGACTCTTATAGGTGAAAGTTAATTTTCAAAAATGATTATCAAGTGCAATGCATTCTATGAAGTGCATTTGAAGATTTATATTCTTGTTGATTTGCAATCATCTTGGGAGCTTTCCTGGTGTAACCTGAAACTGGCCTCTGTACTCAAGAGGGCAAAAAGAGACCAAAGGCGCAAGTCACTCCAGGTTGGTAAATGGCAATTTTAATAATACCAGAGGGAACTAACATATTAGGCTTGTCTTGGGTGGCAGCAAGATGAATGGATCCCTGCACCTGACCTCTTAATCTTAAGAGTTTATTAATAGTCCCTCATTGGGCTCAGTCACATATTCCATGCAAGGATTTTCAACTCCACATCACTAACTTAAGATTATGTCCTTAGAGTGGAGCCGCCTGTAGGAGCAGGAAAGGCAAACAGAACCCACATCCCAAGGAAAGGAGAGGGGGCGAGGAGCCTCTGAATGCCTAGGCTCCCCTCACGGGTCAACTGACAGTCACGTCTTTTGGAGGATGTTCCGTAAAAGTACTGTTACGTGTTATAAAAAATATAGTGTGTTGGAAATCCTGGTCCCACTAATGGTCCAAATGACATGCCCTTTAGAAATGATTTGGAAACAGAAGCAGAGCAAATACCTCTTTTTATAATTGCCCTTTCAAAAGGTTGAAATTTGGCATCATGTCCCCTTTGAGTTACTCCTCATTGCTAGCTATACCTCCTTTCTTTAAGAATGCGTGATCTTACACTATAATTGGAGCACCACACAGTTTTGGCTGTGTTCCTAGAGTAGAGCTTGATCGGTATTATAGAATCCTGGGCCCTTTCCATCTTCTGGATCTGTATAGCTACTAAGATTGTATTAGCAGACATGAGTTCTCTCAATACGGTGAACTAAATATCCTGAAAACGTTTCCAATTATAAAGAAATGAAATCAAAAGAAAAAAAATCTACAATCTGAAAATACTGAATATAATATTGTGAAAAGCTTTTGAAAATGTATATGAAGATTTGTAGGTCAGCGAATGAGGGGCGACAATTAAGCAGAAGCAAGACTGCACAATGGAATACTGTTGTTAAATTTTGGGTGCCCTGAAGCACTGGTCAATCTTTTGTAACCTTCGGTTTTAGGCAGTAGTGGTTGCAAAATGAGTATGGTGAGAAGAATAAGAGCTTTATTTTATTTTATTTTTAATTTATATTAATTTCATTTTATTTTTATTTCATTTTATTTCATTTTATTTTATTTTCAGTGTACTTGGCCAACCAAACACTGGTATTCCCACACTTACTTCTCAGATTCTACAGACTCTGCATTTACATTTGATACTTCAACACTAGCCATTATTCTAGGAATTGGATTCCCCCTTGTTGCAGGAATTAAAAATCAGAGATTTTAATTCAATTGTGAATTAATTCCAAAATTAATTTATAAGATTTAAATATTTTATAATATTTAAATATTTTTGATAGGGGAACACGGCAATGACATTTGAATGGAATTTTCATTGTAAGTTCTATGAAAGACAGAACTATTTGATCTAGCACCAATGGAGAGAGGGTTGCCAGGCAAGATCATACGGGGGATTGTATCTGGGGATAGGATAATGTCAAGTTGCAGCTTTAGGGTGCAGTTTATGTGTGAGAAGTGGTATGTATAACATCCTATGTATAACAAGGTTTTATGGATTTCTGAATAATTTCTGGAGGAGGATAGTGACTGGTTTTCTGATACCCGGCCTTGGGGACCTTATGGCTATTGCATACTGGCCTGGAATATGTGAACTCCATGACCATGATGGAAGTATCTGGAATGTGGATTTAATTGGCTGCTCAAGAAGGGGACTTTAACAGTTTTCAATCAGCATCTCAATACCAGGTAACTATAGCATTCTTTTAAACATTTTATTATAGTGCTTACCATATTCTAAATACTTGTAGATGCAAATGGGGAAAATTTGGAAAACATTATGATAAAGTATGAAATAAAGATATATTTCATCTTGTAAACAAATTTGTAGGGGAAGGATGCTGATATGTTAAAAACTATGTTAGGAACTCTATAATATGATGACACTTACTTCCATTTATTTAAGAGCTGTGGAAACCACAGGGCCCAGTCATAAAACTTCAAAGTAGAACATTGTGCAGTCACACAGCTGAACTTGCACTTCTGTGTGCCTGTCACCAAGCCAGCACCTAATCTTTAATTCTCCCTCTTACTCTACTTCTCATTATTTCTCATGACCCAATCTAGCCACATCACTTTAATTTTGCTCTAAGTCAACCTTTATCAGCTTTGCCTTCCATACATTATCCCAGAACTGATCTTCAAACTGTATAATCCCAGGTCTCTATAGAAGTTTTAAGAGATTCCTTTGGGCACCTAGTAAAAGTATTAGTATACTACACTAAATCATGACAATGGCCATGGTTTATAATATAATTTATATCATATTATTTTTTTGATACCAAAAATAGGTAGCCACAATTTAATCATAGGCTACATAATAGGTAATATTTGCTTTTCAGTGTTCAGACAGTGCCTTTATTTAGTGCAAATTACATGAATGTAAGATTTCAAAATAAAATACAATTTTCTTTCCAGAACAGAATAATGAGAAATATGTCAGTGTATGGGGAAGTTCAGAGATACTAGTTTTTCCATTTTTGTTTCTTGATTTATCTTTTTGCTTTGCTTTATAAATCTGCTTTCATTGGTATAATCTGCTTTGTAATGTAATAAAATAAGTCTTCTAGGAAGGTTGAATATGCTAGTCTAAGAATACACATAGTTCTGACAGAAAAGATAAATAAGAAAAATAAATATTCTATAAAGCCTATAAAGAGATACAATTCTCAGGCAGATAGCAATTTCAAACTGTGTTGAACAGCATGATAATCTGTTTCTGCTTGGTGATAAACACATAATCTGAGGTGAGTAGTAAATATTGGTACCAAATATCATATTCAGACTTAAGTGTGAAATCTTCCTGAGTTGTCTAAGTGACTGACGAACATCTCACATTGCTAGGTTTTCTGGAATGCACCAAACTCTCAGCTTCAGAGAACGATAGCATTACCTCATCATGTAGATACTTTAACAACTGTGTTTTTATGTCTTTTTCTGCATTGCTCTTTGTCTGCACATATGTCTCTCAATTCTACTCAGCTTTTACTCTCCTCCCAAGGAGTACCAAACAACCTCAACCCTTACCATAATCCTTAACCCTACCAATATCTTTGGGTTTAAATAATTCTCTTCAAAAATGATCGACTTCATGCAATTCTCGCTAGTCTCTACTCCAGTCAAACTTCCCAATCTTTTCTTTGTCTTGGTATATACATTCTTACTCTTTTATATTAGTGTATGACATTAAAGTATATCACACATATAAGTTGAGAAGGAGGCCATAGTCGGGAATGATGCATGGTATGACACAAAGAAAATGATTTAAATAAACAGCCAAGGAGTATGCCACTTGCATTTGAAATTATTTTGAGAGTATTGAATTATCCTATCAGGATATGAGATTGAAATCATTTTCTCTACCTGAGGTGTAGATTGTTCAATGAGAATCATAATTTTAATTGTTGATCTACTTTCAAGGACAGAACAAAAATATCTTCCTAAAAAGAGAACAGAACTCAGTGCTAAAAAGAAATGAGCTATCAAGCTATAAAAAGACATGGAGGAAACATAAAGACAAATTTTCAAGTGAAAGAAGCCAATCTGAAAAGGCTACATGCTGTATGATTCTGATTATATGGCATTCTGGAAAGGAAAAAAAAACTCTGAACATAGTGGTTATGAGTGGTTGTGTGAAGAGGTGGAGCATAAAAGGATATTTAGGACAGTAAAACTATTCTGTATGAATACTGTAATGATGAACACATGCCATTACCCATTTGTCCAACCCATAGAATGTAAATACGAAGAGTGAAATTTAGTGTAAACTACAGGATGTGGATGATCATGATGTGTTAATGTCGATTCATCACTTGTAACAAATGTACCACTCAGGTGGGAGATGCTCATTATGGGGGAGGCTATGCATATGTGCAGGAGACTCTCCTCTCATTTTTGCTGAGTCTAAAATTGCTCTAGAAAAAATATTTCCTTGACAGAAAGAAAGAAAGAAAGAAAGAAAGAAAGAAAGAAAGAAAGAAGAAAGAAGAAAGAAAGAAAGAAAGAAAGAAGGAAGGAAGGAAAGGAAAGGAAAGGAAAGGAAAGGAAATAAAAAAAGGAGGAAAGAAAGAAAGAAGGAAAGAAGGAAGGAAGGAAGGAAGGAAGGAAGGAAGGAAGGAAGGAAGGAAGAAGAAGAAAGAAAGAAAAAAAAGAAAGGAGGAAAGAAAGAAAGAATAAGAGAGAGAAAGAAAGAAAGAAAGAAAGAAGAAAGAAAGAAAGAAAGAAAGAAAGAAGAATAAAAGAAAGGAGGAAAGAAAGAATAAGAGAAAGAAAGAAAGAAAAGAAAAGGAAAGGAAAGGAAAGGGAAGGGAAGGGAAGGGAAGGAAAGGGAAGGGAAGGGAAGGAGAGGAAAGGAAAGGAAAGGAAATAAAAAAAGGAGGAAAGAAAGAAAGAAGGAAAGAAAAAGAAAGAAAAGAAAGAAAGAAAGGGAGGAAGGGAGGAAGGGAGGAAGGGAGGAAGGGAGGAAGAGAGGAAGGAAGGAAGGGTAGGTGACATGCATTTTTTTTTTCTTTAGAGAAACATTATTGTTGTGTGGACTGGTTGCATTCTTTTCGCCTAGCATCCAGTTTATTTCTTTCTTCTTAGGCTTTCTTGGTTAGACATGTTCTCTGAACCACCTTTTAAGTTTCTGTGTTTGCCCACATCCAGGAGGCTTAAAAAGAGAATAGAAGTGGTGGCAAATACCCCTCACTTATAACATCAGTTCAATTCCATGGCCAAGCCATTCATCTCTAACCATGACCTCAGTGTTAAGAGAACCTGAGAGAAGTGACAGAAAGCAGTGGATCCTAGGAAAGGTCTTGATGCTGATATGTTGTCTGGAAATATATAATATTATTGGATGAAAATGGTTCATTGAAAGAGCATAGACATTTTGAAAGCAAAATTATTAAAATATATTGAGAAAATCTATATTTTTATTAATGGGAGGGAGATAAAGAAAAACAAACAAACAAACACCAAAACAAAAACAAAACTCTTCCAAAAATATAATGGCTAAAAGCATAGACTCTTAACACAAAATTGTCTGGATTTCTATCTAGGTTCTACTGATTATTGGTGGTAAAATTAAAATAAATCATGGAACCTCTGTCTTCTACCATTCTTCAGATTATTAAGATTGTGGATATGTTTATTAAACAAATAGTTTTAGAACCCTTACTATATGCCAGTCACTGTTCCAGTACTAGTATAAATTGGTAACGAAACAACAGAAACATTGCTGTCATTGAATTTTCATGTTAGTATGGATGCTGACAGAGTACATTTCTTAGGGTTTTGGTGATTATCATATGTGTTTGTATATGTAAGTACAGAGATCGGTGATTGGCCCACTTTAAATATTCTGTAATATTAGCTATTGTTATTGCCCAGGGCTACAGTAGAAAGGATTGGAAACAGACAACAGTTCAAAAGCATTAATTTACTTGGTGAGGGGGAATGGTGAGAGAATAATTGTTAGGTCTTTATGTAATAGGAGAGAAGTGTATTTTATTTGTTAATACGCACCAGGAAATTGCCCAATTAATGTTAACTGATAAAATGGTAAAGCAGAAACAACTTCGAGGGAAGGAAAAAAATACATACGACTTAATCAAATCCACACGTATTTGGTTATGAAGAAAAAATAAAAGTCAAAGAAATGCTAAAATAAAAACAATTAAGTTTATTCATATGGGTTTATTAAACATAAGTAATTAAATTAAGGCATTATAAAATAAAATGTTAAATTTATATAAAAATCTATTTAAAACAATAAAATTGAAACTAATGAGTGAATTAAAGAGTTTCTTTCTTATTCATAAGCAACTGAGAGAATATTAATCTTTAAACTATTCATGACCAAAGAAAATATCTAGCTATCCTTTTATGAGACCATATCAGGATGGTGTTAAAGTAGAAAAAAGTATATAAACACATATTTTTTTTATAAATGAAAACATTCTTAATAAAATATTTAGCAAATAGAATGTAGCAAAATATCAAGATCACACACACACACACACACACACACACACACACACACACACACAGATAGATGTGTGAACAGGCATGATGCAGTAAAAAATGGAACTATATTTTTAATTCCAGGAATGCATGGATAATTTGATATTTTGAATTATTTGTAAAATTATTTAGAACAATAAACTTAATGGGAAAATATGTAGTTGATGTTTTCACTAATAAGACGTAGTTGTATCATCCATGTTCTATCCTGGAGACCCACATCAGCAGAAGCCAGGTGGAAGACAGAGTGGATACTGCATGATCTGTCAAGACACTACTCAACTGCCTCACAAACACATTCTGCCTCAGAGCCATTAGGTATAATTTCTACATTTTCCCCCTCACCTTATAAGACATTACAGAGAAGCCTAGGTCTTTCAGGTTATTCCTCATCTGTCCCTCTCTCCCTAAACTCACCACCTGCCCGTGGACTTTCTACTTACCCCGGGTCATGTTGGGGCCCATACATACCTCATTCTAACACCTTCCCACAGTTACCATCTACATATCAGGAACTTCTCCATATATTCAAGTTTTTTTTTATTTTTCTTTCCCATTCATGTGCTAACAGAAATTTACCACTTTATTTTTTAAACTTTTTTATTGTCAAATTGGATTCCATACAACATCCAGTGCTCATCCCAACTAGTGCCCTCCTCCTCAGTGCCCGTCACCCACTCTCCCCCTCCCATACCCACCTCAACCCTCAGTTTGTTCTTAGAATTTAAGAGTCTCTTATGTTTTGTCTTCTCCTTCTCTGTGTCTTTTTTCTTTCCCCTCTTCTCCTCCCCCTTGGTTTTCTGTTAAGTCTCTCAAAGTCCATCTATGCGTGGAAACATATGGTATCTGTCTTTCTCTGACTGACTTATTTCACTTAGCATGATACCCTCCAGTTCCATCCATGTTGCTACACATGGCCATATTTCATTTTTTTCCTCATTGCCGTGTAGTATTCCATTGTGTGTGTATATATATATACACATACACCACATCTTCTTTATCCATTCATCAGTTGATGGACACTTAGTCTCTTTCCATGATTTGGCTATTGTCTAAAGTGCTGCTATAAACATCGAGGTACACGTACCTCTATGCATCAGCACTTCCGTATCTCTTGGGAAGAAATGGGCAGAAGGCATGAATAGACACTTCTTCAAAGAAGGCATTCAGATGGCCAACAGACACATGAAATGATGCTCAATGTCACTCATCATCAGGGAAATACAAATCAAAACCATACTGAGATACCACCTCACACCAGTCAGAGTGACTGAAATGAACAAATCAGAAATTTACCACTTTTATGAAAATACTGATTTCTCTATAGTTGGTGCCACCCCCAAGTGGTGACTTTTTATCTTTGTGTCTCTTGGACCTCTGGGATTAATGAAAAGCTTGGCATCCTTTTATTTTCCATTGTTACTCTCAAACTCCACACCTTCCCATCTCTGCTTAAAAACATAGAGCATCGAATTTTAGACTGGGCCATGCTTTGTTGCTCTTTTTGTAATAACATATAAGATTCCAGGTCCCTTGCTCTTGAATATTTTAGCTCATGACTTAATTCAGCTTTGTAACACTGTTATTTCATAGTTATAATGATTTCAGTTTTCATATGTATGAACTTTCAATAAGCTGCTCTGGCAAAAAGTGGCCAGTTATTCTTCAAAACTAATTTTCTTTCATTTTGACGAAGAGTCAGGCAGTAGGTACAAGCCTCTTCCGTCTGGACGTTGGCTGAATTATGGCTAAGAGAATAGCTGGTATTCATAAGAGGCTTTATCAATATCAGTGTCATCAAAAAACAGATGCTGATTTTAAATTTAAAACAGCAAGTAATTTGAATGAAAGGTGAGAATTTTAAGACTGTGCTGTTAACTTGTTTCAGGAGACACAAAGGAATAGGGTACATGGATGCAGGTGTGAAGTTAAGGTAGAGTTGCTTTGTGGATGTATCCTTGTTTCCTTTTTCAATTTTATTTATTTTGTTTCCCTTTCATTTAGAAAGTAGATTTTAGGGCAAGTTTTTATCGGAAAGGGAATGATCTTGCAGAAGCAGAGAAATTGAAGGTCAGTTGAGGTGAAAATAGATCAAAGTCATAGATAGAAATACTGATATGAAGCTACTGATAGAAGTTGGTTTGTGGATTTGGTAATGGAAAAAAAAGAACAAATTTCCTCAGATGAATTCCACATTGCTAGTGAATTGTGAGCCTAGGGCATCACCTGAAAATGTGGTTAGAAAAGAAGTCTGGATAGGCTGAGGAGAAAGAATAATTAATACAATAGACATCTCAGAGTGTGAGAATGTGAACTTATAAGGAAAATGGTATTGAACTACTGAGCAGTGTTCAATTTCAATTTGGGGCTTTTGATCATGAAGTTAAAGTATTACAATTCAATCAATTTTTTATTATTTTCTTTAGCGACACTTAACAATTGAAGAGCAAGGCCAGTGAAGTGAAAATTTTGTTCTAATCAAGTTTGTGTGTTTTGTTCAGAAGCTAGCAAGAGCACATTGTGAGTATGCTCATGAAGCCAATTGTTAGGCCCAGGTGTGTCTACAGTAAGTGAATTGGAAGCAGAGGTGATGATTGAGAGAGTGAGATTTTTGAAGCAGATTTTGAAGATAGTGTATTTACTGGTAAGGATAGGATCATCATATAAATATGCCAATTGCTGGCTAAGTGTAACCAGGGGGAAGTTTTAGAAATTGAGAGACTAAGGAAATGGAAGGATGGTCCAGCATAGTCTATTTAAATGAGTATTAGAAATAATCCCAGAAATGTTTTGTAATAAAACTTGAAAAACAATATTCATTAAACTCCAAGCAACATGTGTCTGCAACACTGTTTCCTATGTGGTAGGCAATGAAGTAAAGATTTTATAGCATAAGTGCGTTGAAGGACAATTTATGTCATTATAAGGATAGGGGAAATTGTATATGAACACTTGTCCCTCACATTTGTATATGGGGTTCTCATATAAGATTGGATCATGTTAATACCTAGTTTGGGTTTCTCACTTACATGTTAGGCATACAGAGTTTCAATATGTCCAAAGGCCCAGATGATGTTTCAGCCATAGTATAAAATAGAATAGTTTTATAAAGACATATATAGCCGTGATAATGTTATAGTGTTATAGGGTATAGGTGGATTATGTCCCCCCAAAAAAAGTATGTTGAAGTCTAGGCTCTAGTATCTCAAAAATGTGATCTTTTTTGGAAACAGAGTATTTGCAGATGTAATTAGTTAAATTAAAATGAGGTCATCCAGGAATAGGGCAGCACCTTAAACCAGTATGATTGATGTCCTTATAAGAAGATGGCCATGTGAACACACAGGGACACACAGGGAGATGTCATGTGAAGACAGAGGCAGATGACAGACTGAAATGATGCAACTACAAAGATCACCTGAGACTACCAGAATCTGGAAAAGGCAAAAAACGATATCCCCCAGGGCCTTCAGAGATTGTATTGTCCCGCCAACTGTGATTTCAGACTTCTACCAATCAGAAATGTGAGATAATTAATTTCTGTTCTTTTAAGCCTTCCATTGTAGCACTTTGCTCCAGCAGGCATAGGAAACTAATATAGATGGGGATACAGATTTTGGGACATTTGAAAAGTGAAGGTTCCTCCCCCATTAGTTGTATAAACTTTATGCAGTACCTTTCAATCCAAGACTAACCTCAGGATGGGACCCGGATTTCACATCTCCAAATGATGGGACAGGAAGCACTTAGGAAATATGACTCATGTAGGGGAAAAATAAAGCAGTGCTTTCTAGAGTACAAAGCCTAGGTTCTGTCTTTTTTATGTAAATTTCTGGAAAGACAACTTATTTACTTAAAGAAGAGGTTTTCCTCATTGGCACCCCCCCTCAAACACACAAATTCAGAGGTCTATCACTTCTCCCAGAAATCTATCATTCATCAGTTAGAAAACAATGAAAATTCTGAAATTCACCCATTAGAAGTCATTGAATAAATAGAAGTTTAAAAGTAATGCTTTGCTCTGATTGACTCACTGTCCTGAAGGGGAATTTTATGGAAGAAGTTAGTATAATCTTGCGGAATGTAGAGTACTAGCCAATTTGTTTCTAAAAACAAATCAGATGCCTGAAATTCAAACCGGATTTTACTTTACTTGCACTATTAAAGCCAGTTAATTTTTTATGAGCACTGGTGATATGTCAGAAATTTCTAAATACCACATCATTTCTGCCAACAACAATGAAGCATTTACTGTTTATATGATTATTGTTTCACAAGTACAGAAAATAGGTCTAAGATAGTTACATAATCTATCCAAGGTTATATATCTAGTCAGAAGCAGAAGTGGGATTTTATTCAAGACACTCTCATTCCAAGCTGAGCTCTCAATTTCCAGCTTAAGGATTATCTTATATATCACATATTATCAAATTATAGGAGGTTCTATTTTTGCCAATTAAATCACTCCACAATTCTTTTCTCCCATATTGATTATAAATAATGTAATTGGAACAAAATAACATGAGTGAAGGAATATCAGTTTTATATATTAAGGAACCAAGTAAAAGATTTAGTCATTTTTCTTTGATGACATAGTTAGTGAGAGAACTATTGAAAATATATTTTTCAACACCAAAAGTGATTTACTTAAACATTAAGCTCTTCCTTAATTCAGTAATGATACCCTTGAAGCTAACTAAACTAATCTTGTGTCTATTTCAATTGTATATAAAACTAAAGCCTTTAAACAAAAGACTATTTTTTTTTTTATGTAGCAGAACACTTTAGCAAAGGATAAACATGCATTCGTTCCCCTTCTTTTTTCACCTGAAAACATTAAAGGAAACTCCTTTTGTGGTGCCATTATAGAAATTAAGGATACTTGTCTTTACAAAGGAAGTTTCGGTGTGTAAGATTAGAAGGAAACAAACATTAGAAGAAAAGCACTACACCCACTGTTCAGGAAGAACAATGGAATTAACTACTTCTATTTCAAGAGTTAAAAATAAGCCTCCTGAAAAAAAAAAATAGCAAATAGCCTCTTGATTTTTAGTTTGATACTAAGAAGAAAGATCCTACCTCCACTACATCTGAATGTCACAGTTGAGTCTCAGGTGAGAAATACTTAAGCAGCTTTGCATGAATGCACAGTGTGACTGCATGGAGCAGTGGAGATACTGGCCCAGCAGAATCACGTGCACCAGGGCTGGTGTAAGTGGGGACTGAGAGGTCTGATGCAAGACCTTGGGAAACCACATAAGCCTCTGGATTTGGATGGATTTGTTGATATTGTTGCCTTTTTCTTTCTTTCTTTCTTTCTTTCTTTCTTTCTTTCTTTCTTTCTTTCTTTCTTTCTTTCTTTCTTTCTTCCTTCCTTCCTTCCTTCCTTCCTTCCTTCCTTCCTTCCTTCCTTCCTTCCTTCCTTTCTTCCTTTCTTTCCTTCTCTTTTGTTTTGTTTTGCTTGCTTATTTAAAATATGTAAAGTATATGGGAGGGAGGAGAGTGGGTAATGGGCACTGAGGAGAGTTCTTGTTGGGATGAGCACTGGATGTCGTATGGAAACCAATTTGACAACAAATTGTTAATTAAAAAATAAAATAAAATAAAAGTCAAAAAAATAAATAAAATATGTAAAGTAGAGGCACACATGAGTGACTCATAGTTTGTGAGATAGAGCCTCATGCTGGGCATTGGGCCTGCTTAAAATTACCTTTCTCTCTCCCTCTCTTTTTGCCCTTCCTTCCTCTATCAATAAAATAAAATTAATATTAAATAAAATCATAAAAAATTAAAAATTAAGATAGAATCTGATCTAGAGGCATATGATATTGAATATCTTATCTATCTGGGATTTAGCTATTCCATGTGATTATTTTCATTTAAGTTGGAAAAGGAAGAGAGATGTGATTTTTAATATCACCAGGAATAATGTAGATAAATGACTTTCTAGTTACCTTTGTTTCAATGTCAGAAAAATACAGACAGAAAGGGAGACAGAGAGAAAGATGTCGATATTGAAGCTGATCCTGGTGGTGAGAATGTCAGTGCACAGTGTAAGAAAGAGTAAAGGAAGCAGAGTGAATCCCAGAGACTTTGAGTAAGACAGAAAGAGGAACACAAAAGCCGGCCAGGGCCAAAGAGCTGATCCAGGTACTTAATAGTAGAAGGATACCCTCAGGTTCTTTTTGTTTGTTTGTTTGTTTGTTTTTTAAGTTTGTATTTATTCATTTTGACAGAGAGAGAAAGAAAATGAATAGAGGAGGTGCAGAAAGAAGGGGAGAGAGAGAGAATTCTAAGCAGGCTCTGCACTGTCAGCACAGAGCCATGCATGGGGCTTGAACTTACGAACAGTGAGATCATCATGTGAGCAGAAAGCAAGAACCAGAGTCTCAAATGACTAAGCCACCCGGGCAACCCAGATCCACTTGGGGAGCTCCACTTCTTGAGCGAAGGGAGCTCAAGAAACTATTTATTTGTCTAAATTTAGAGTAAATAACTCAAAATACAGAAGCAGTCATACTGTCTAGATATTTAATTTTATTTTCCTGCTTCCTTTATTTATTTTTATTGAAACAGAGCATAGTTGTGACTATTTTACTGTTGAAAGAGGCCATGTATTTTACAGACCATATACTGTGCTTTGAGTTCGTAGAGCAATTCTGCTATACTCCTTCTGTTTACTTATTTATTCATTTGCTTCTGCAAGGCTCATTTTATTTTTATTTTAATTCTCCAAATTATTATGTAAATTCTAGTTAGTTAACATATAGTGTAATATTGGTTTCGGGAGTAGAATTTAGTGATTCATCACTTAAATATAACACCCAGTGCTCATCATAATAAGTGCCTTCCTTAATGCCCATCACCTGTTTAGCCCACACCCCCACCCTCCTCCCTCCATCACCCCTCAGCTTGTTCTCTATTGTTAGAAGTCTCTTATGGTTTGTTCCTTTCTCTATTTTGTTCTCTTTCCCATATGCTCATTTATTTTATTTCTTAAATTACACATAGGAGTGAAATCATATGGTATTTGTCTTTCTCCTACTGATTTATTTCACTTAGCATAATATACTCTAACTCCATCCACATCATTGAAAATGGCAATATTTCATTCTTATTGATGGCTGAATAATATTCCATTTATGTATATATAAATAAATGTATGTATATATAAAATAAATAAACTATTAGGACTTCATCAAGATAAAAAGCTTCCTTCTGGCTGAAGTAAACAACCGACAAAACTAAAAGACAACCTACAGAATGGGAGAAGATATTTACCAATGACCTTTCTGATAAAGGGTTAGTATCTAACACGTGTAAATAAAGTATACAACTCAATATCCAAAGGTAAATAATCCAGTTAAAAATGGGAAGAAAACATGAATGGACATTTTTTCCAAAGAAGACATCTAGATGGCCAACGGATGCATGAAAAGATGCTCAGCAACACTTATCATCAGGCAAATACAAATCAAAACCACAATAAGATATCACCTCATACCTGTCAAAAACAAGTGCTGGTGAAGATGTGGAGAAAGGAGAGCCCTTTTACACTGTTGGTGGGAATTCAAACTGTTACCGCCACCCTGGAAAACAGTATGGAGGTTCCTCAATAAGTTAAAAGTAGAACTATCCTCTTATCTAGCAATTGCACCATCAGATATTTACATAAAGATAATAAAAAATCTGATTTGAAGGGGAACATGAATTTCAGTGTTTGATGTTTATAGCAGCATTATCAACAATAACCAAATTATGGGAAAAAACCCCAATCCCATCAACTGATGAATGGGCACATATATAGAATGGAATATTACTCAGCTGTAATAAAGAATGAAGTCTCGTCATTTGCAACGATGTGTGTAGAGCTAGAGTACTATGCTAAGTGAAGTAAGTCAGAGAAAGACGAATCCCATAGGATGTCACTCATATCTGGAATTTAAGAAACAAAACCAAGGATATACGGTAAAAGTAAGAAAGGCAAACCAAGAAACTGATTTTTTAAAATTTTTAATGTTTATTTAATTTTTCAGAGACAGAGTATGAGTTGGGGAGGAGCAGAGAGGGAGGGAGACACAGAATCCGAAGCAGGCTCCAGGATCCAAGCTGCCAGCACAGAGCCCGAAGCTGTGCTCGAACCCATGAGCCGTGAGATCATGACCCGAGCCAAAGTCGGATGCCCAACCAACTGAGCTACCCAGGTGCCCCGAAACTGACTTTTAAGTGTAGAGAGAAACTGACTTTTATCAGAGGCAAGATTGGTGGGGGAGGGTTAAATAGGGGACGGGGAATGAAGAAGGCACTTGTTGGGATGAGCACTGGCCCTTGTATGTAAGTATTGAATCACTAAGTTGTACACCTGGAGGGAAAAAGAAGAAGAAGAAGAAGAAGAAGAAAAAAATGCTCATGTTAGAGGTAAAGCATGAAAATACGATCTCCAGCATCTATCACATGACTACGGCATATAGTAGACACTCAGGATAAGCTGGTTAAATTTCTCTTTGTGTCAACGAAATAATATGGGCCCCAAAATCATGCTTTTCCCCATTTATCATGACTGTGTGAAAATATCTGGATGCGTTCGGAATCAGCAATTTCCGAAATCAGGATACAATCTATCCTAACAAGGACTGAAAAAAAATATCTATACATGTTTTAAAAATTCATGGCCTTAAAATACTACTCAATTCAATTTATAATCTTTTAAGTGGCTGAAAAAATGTGAAGAAATAAAAAATTCATGATATTTAATATTTGTCTGGGGACCTGGGAGAGGGGTATATTTTGCAGGTCTGATAAAACAGAAAGTTAATTAAGCCAGTAGAAACCTTATGTAATGCAGTGTCTGCTTACAAGTAAATGAATACCTTAACATACACATTGTTAGTTAATGCATTCTGTACGGAATGAAACAATTAGAGTTTTTAAACAGGCTTAGGACTTACCCAAACTTCTTTTATTTTCCAACTAGAACAGCTAAACAAATGATCCGCCTAGTATATTTTATAAAGTAGATTGCATTGTTCTTGAAATTTTCATATTGTTAAATAAGGCACCATTTAAAAATCTGACTGCTTACCATGAGTTTACATATTAATCTGTAATAATCACAATTCAGGCTTGCGACATTGATAACAGCACTTAGGGGAATGATGATGATATTGATAGCAAATATTTACGGTGTGCATAGTGTACCCCACAGCAAGACTTGGACAGAGATGCTAGAATATATCCTTTCCAAGCCAAGAAGGGAGGCTGAGATACAGCAAATAAATTGCTCAATACTTCACATGACGTTGACTAGAACTGGAATTTTTACTATGTCTACATAACTCTGAAGTTTGTGTGTTTACTTAAAACCAAATCATATTTCTATAGTAATATTTATATCCCTTTATTCTCCAGTGATCCATGAGAAAGTTACATTGCTGGTCTAGTTTTCAAATAACTTTTCTGGCCTGATTTTTAACATTATTATGATGGGATTAGAGTGCCATAAAGTCAAGATAGATACAAAGTTACATATCAAATGAAAGGCTAATACTGACTGCATATAAAGTTTATAATTTTGTTTTCAGATTAATTAATTTTAGCTCATCACAGATTTGTCATAGGTAATGTTGTCTAATTAGCTAATAACTGTTGTTTACTATGTGTGCATCATTATCTTAAAAGCTCTAACAGAGCTTCTACGTTAGAAGCTCTGGTATTGTGTCTAAACTTATTTTAACTAAAAACAACCAGAATCTATTTTGTAGAAAAGAAAATTAAAGGCCATAGGTTTAGTTTGTTTGTTTGTTTTTTAAAATAATGACACAAGATTCTAGAACTGTAAATGGCAAAGGTAGGATTCAAACACATTTGACGACAAAATCCTTGCTCTTTAACTTATGCTATACTGTCTTCTTTACCCAATAATGAACTTGAAAGCCAGAACAATTTTTTTATAGAACACACAGAATATTTCATATTATTATGAATTTAGTTCCACCATAAGAGGAAACAAACAAAAACAAAAAACAAAAACAACAACCAGATAGGTGAGAACCGAAGAAGCTTAGAGAGAATATCAAAGTTTGGAATGGGTACTGAGTCTAGCAAAATGTACAAATAGGTTAACACATGCTTTCTGGTTGAAATCAGGACAAGGATAACCTTGAAATCAAGGAAATAAGAAAGAACAATTTTTGTGGTGCTAGAGCAGCCTTCTTAAACGAGAAAGTTTTTCAATTATAGCTGAGTCATGTTAGATTTAGTTACATGACCTTAGAGTTGTAGACCTTTAAGGGATTGAGATTTCTCATCTAAAATGAGATGGATAAAGTTATCTGATACTTTCCTAATATAGCTCAGGATAATGATATATTCTATATAATCAGTTCAAACAGTTGGTATTGGTAAGAGTCACTAAGACTCTTCTAGTTAAATTCCGTATATGATAGTGACTTAATTTTGATACCTCCCTATCACGAGTTAGTGAGAGTTGACTTTAGTAGATAAAAGCCCGAGTTTCCAACCTCAACTCTACCTTACATAATGTTGAGAAAAGTTTTTCATATTTCTGAGGTTGCATTTTATATGAAAAATAAAGAAGGTAATACACTGATCACTTTCTACATACTTCAACCTTAGGTTAACTTAGACAGTATAATATCTCTTCTAACCCACTCCCTCCTGACTAGCTCTTTTCTCATAAAAAAATATATAATTGTATTCATTCATGACTATCACCCTTAAGTTTGACACACTTCATTATTCCTGCACTTAGAGATAAACTTCCACAAGTATTTAAAAGAAAACTATGGCTTTTTTCAATATTTAATTCCAAGGAAGACTTTCTTCTCCATCACTGTGCTTATACTTTGTACAGTACAGAGGTTCCTCATCCTAAATTGGTAAAATATGTTCTGTCTCTTCATAGTATCATCTTTAATATTCTAATGATGCCCTGCTAAAAACATTTACTGAATAATGTCTCCTTAAGTTGTTGCTTTTATTACAAGATATTAGAATAGACTAGACATAGAAAGAAGTAGTTGGTTTTTTGAGTGGTAAGTTGAGACAGAGAAAGTTAATGGAAAATTTCAGGAAAAAGTGCATTGCAGAAAGGAATATTTCCTGTCCTACCTCAATAATGACATAGAGTTGTTTATCTCTCACAAGATATATGAGAAAATCAGCCTGATATGCTTTCTATTTGCTTATGAACAGGCATAATAACAGCATCTTTAATTACATGAAAGTAATTGAAAGACGTATAAAAGTTGAAAAGCTGGTGTATTAAAATTTGCAATATGAGTGTTTTTAAATATTTTATTTATACCAAATATTATTTTTGTTTTACTTTTTATTAAAATTTTATCTCATCTTCTTGGAAGCAAATTTATCAATAATACTTTCTTTCTTTAATGTATATTTATTTATGTAGAGAGAGAGAGAGAGAGCATGGACATGTGAGTGTGCAGGCGGAAGAGGGGCAGATGAAGAGGGAGAGAGAGAATCCCAAGCAAGGCATGGAGCCTATCTCCCGGCTCTATCTCACCAACCATGAGATCATGACCTGAGCAGAAATCAAGACTTGGATGCTTACCTGGCTGAACCACCCAAGTGCCCCTTCATCAATAATACTTTCAAAATCAACTTCTACTTTAACGTTTTGGAAAACAACAACAACAACAACAAAACGATTAAACATATTTATAGAAGTCTACAGTTTTTCTTTTTTTGCCTTAGGCTCCATTACAGCTCTGCATAGCTCTGTTGTTCCCAGTCTATTGAACATTTTCATTTTTTTGACTGTGGATATTTTTATATTCTTTTTGAACAGTTTTAAATAATGTATTTAAATTATTATAAATCTAGATTTCTGACTTTGGGAGGACATCTGAAATTTTATACCTGAAGTTCTGCATTCTCTCAATCAGATTCCAGCCTGGGATCCAGGTCCTTAATTTTTAAGAGATGCAAACAGAAAGTCCAATCTTGCTAACTGACAGCATATCACAGTGAAGAGGTGTTCAATTTCTAGACACAGTTCAGTTGCGAGCTCCTGATATCTGACAAAAATACAGCTTGTGGGTAGGTTGCCTAACAGCCTACATATTTTGAATCTTCATTTTTGCCTCACATAGCACAGTGATTAAAGAATTATAAGTGATTAATGATCATTTCAGAATTGAATAAATTAAGTTATTGTAACAAATATTGAATATATCAATTGATTTATAATGGTAGCTGCTCCAGAGCAAAGCTGAAGTAGTCAGACTGATGACATTTTTATTTCACAAACCGCTATAAAAATGAGGAAGAAATAATAACCTCTTTATATTTAAATGCTCAATTACTGTATTTATTCTCCAATTAAAATGGCTAAAAAGTAATTTAACCTGAAGAAAACTACATATTTTTTCAAACAAATCCTATAGCTACTCTAAATGTATTAATTGATCTCAGTTCCTTTTCTATGATGAAATACCTCTAATGATATTCTTTAGGTTTAGACACTAACCTAAAAAAAAAGTTACTTATTGCTTAGTACGATACTAAACAAATCAATAAAAATTTATCAAATCAGAGCATGGAATAATTAATTAAGTAATATTTCATCCCCACAAGTAATTAAATTAGTCCATTAATATCAAAAAGACTAAGCACTGTGGAATTAAATTATTAAATGAATGGCAAAATATATTTCTATTCATGACCTCATGAAAAACTATTTCCAAATATTTTAATTTAAAATTTAATGTGTATTTTAAAAGAATATATATTTTTAGGGGCGCCTGGGTGGCTCAGTTGGTTAAGTGGCCGACTTCAGCTCAGGTCATGATCTCACAGTCTGTGAGTTCGAGCCCCGCATTGGCCTCTGTGCTGACAGCTCAGAGCCTGGAGCCTGCTTCGGATTCTGTGTCTCCCTCTCACTCTGCCCTTCCCCTGCTCATGCTCTGTCTCTATGTCTCTCAAGAATAAAAAAAACGTTAAAAAATTAAAAAATATATATATATATTTTTTATATATACAATATACAGAAAATAAATATATAAATATGCATGCATATAAATGAGTTATATTATATCATTGATACAGGTGATTTTACTATGTAAGACTTTAGTCATTTATTAAATGAGTGTCTAGTTTAAAGATCTTAATTTTTAATAGTTGCATAGAGGGTATGTGAATAATCAAAAGCAGACATAAAATCGTTGTTTTGTTAATTATATTTGTATCTACATTTGAGATGAGATTGAATAGATATTATTTGAGCATATTTTACATATTCAGTACTATTCTAGAAACTCTATATACTTATTTAAATAAGGAGAGAAAAATGGTGATAAGTAAATAGACTGTGCTCAAAACACACAAAAAGAGCAAATGGAGCAAGTCAAAAGAAACACAAAGTATATAAGTGAGAAAATTGCAGAATTCTATTTAATTAGAAAAAAATGCAAAAAACCACTTATAGTATCAAAATACTTTTGTTTCCAAGTTTTTATTTAAATTCCAACTAGTTAACATGCGGTACAATATTGGTTTAAGGTAAAGCGATTAGTAGGATTCATCACTTAGGTACAACACCTGTGCTCATCACAACACATGACTCCCTTAATACCCATCACCTATTTAATCCATTCACACACCTATCTCCCCTCCAGTAACCATCAGTATGTTCTCTGTAGTTGAGAGTCTGTTCCTTAGTTTGTCTCTTTTTCTCCCCTTATATTCATTTGTTTTGTTTCTTAAATTCAACATAGGTGAAATCGTATGTTATTTGTCATTCTCTGAATGACTTATTTTGCTTAGCATAATACTCTCTAGCTTCATCTACATCGTTGCGAATGGCAAGATATCATTCTTTTTATGGTTGAGTAATATTCCATTTTATACACACACATAAACACACACACATACATACCGTATTATTTTTATCTGTTCATCAGTCCATGAACATTTGGGCTTTTTCCATAATTTGAATATTGTTGATAATGTTACTATAAACACTGGCCTGCATGTCCCTTTGAATTAGTATTTTTGTGTCCTTTGGGTAAATACATAGTAGTGCAATGCTGGATCACAGGATAGTTCTATTTTTAACGTTTCGAGGAAACTCCCTACTGTTTTACTCAATGGCTACACCAGTTTGCATTCCTGCAGAAAGTGTAATAGGGTTTCCCTTTCTCCACATACTCGCTAGCACCTATTGTTTCTTGTTTTGTTAATTTTAGCCATTCTAACTGGTGTGAGATAATATTTCATTGTAGTTTTGATTTTTATTTCCCTGATGCAAAATATACTTTTAAAAAGATTTAGAAACACAGAACATTGGAAATATTGATTTATTAGAAAAGAAGGAGGAGATAGATTAAACAAAGAAAATTCAGAATAAATAAGAAATTACATAACATATTTGAAACTGATCAAGTTTATATTCAAGTTTCAGGTAAATGTGGGAAGATATGCCAGCTCTGTTCTCTCAAATTCAAGAAGTAAAGATAATGACAATATCTTACTTTAAAGTCATTAGAAATCTATCGAAGCAATGAGGACAAGACAATTGAAATTCCAGAAAGGGAAAAGTTGTTCTGAGTTGGGAAAATAATTACTGGCAATTTTCTGACTTGAATAATGTGCTGATTCTGAGTTCAGACTGAAGATTTGCTTTTCTCTTTCAAAGGAACCATCAGTGGAAAAAAATTAGCAAGAATTTTAGAAGTTGTGTGGGGTTTGCTTAACAATCTGGAAACTTGGAGTGAGCATAGAAACACTTGTATCTCTTCATGAAATATTTGCTGAGTGTGGGGCTGCATATAAGAGTGTGTGGGGAACTAGGCACAAGGTTTCAAAAGTTAAATGGAAAGCAAACTAAAACTCTTGAAGTTACTTGAGATAAATGACTCTAATGTATTCATGAACAAATACCTATAGATAGATAGATGATAGATAGATAGATAGATAGATAGATAGATAGATAGATAGATAGATAGAGATAGATAGATGATAGATGGGCAGAAGGAGAAAGAAAGACAGAGAGAATCTTAAGCAGGGTCTATGCTCAGCGCAGAGCCTTGGATCATGACCTGAGTTGAAATTAAGGGTCAGATGCTCAACTGACTGAGCCACTCAGGCACCATCAATATTTGTTTTTAATAAAGAAAAAGTATTAACTGAAGTAAGTAGAACAGAAGCATTTAATTGCAACGTTTTTATTTTCTCTTTTCAGAATACAAGCAGATTTTGTACTGGAAAACCTCATTCTTTTATTTACCTCCTCTTTTAAAGACCCCCTCACTCATCATCCTGATATAACCTGTTTATTTTAACTATTCTAAAGTACTCAGTATTGTTTTTTAGATTTAATTTATGAGTCATTTCTTTAGAATTCAGAATCTCTCTCCCTCCTTCTCCATTTTTTCCCCCTCCTGTTCTTTTAATGTCGGAGTGATTCTATAGATGGCAGTTAACACCTTTGGCCAGTTAACTTAAGCTGAAATACAAGTTTGGTGTGTGAAGATACTAGGAGTACAGTCTCCCCTCCATATTTGCCCACAGTCTGCTATTTGAGAGAGCTCTCTTGATGGGGTTAAGTGTAGTTATGGAACAGCGAACCATAGTGATAGTTGCTAGCACTGTTAAGAGGGCATTCTGTTTCCACACACAGATATTTTTTTCTGGCTAGGAGAATATTTTTCTCAAACCAATATTAGGTTTGATAAACTGTCATCTCCTTAGGTCATGTATTAGGGTGCTGTCTACATTTGGAATTGCCGATAATATCATTATAATAAAAAGACAGATAAGTTTACTTAAAATTTAGAATGGTGTACTTTCTTTATCTGTGTTTATCCTAAATTTGTATAATTCTAAGTCTATTTATGTATAATATGCAAAGTGTATGTCCATTGTATACAATACACTTGTAATAAAATCTGGTTATGGTGAATTAGCAAAATACTTAATTAAACTTTATACTGGTTGCAGGGAACCTTAGCTTATTTTTTTAGCAGGCAGGATAAGTCGATCTTTTCTAACACAGATCCTTACAGGTGTTTGGACTTAGATCTTTAGAATGTGGTTATTTGTATGTGCTTATGGGGGTATTAATTTATTTACTTATTCATCTCTTTTTTTTCTCCTGAACAAATATAATTTCTTGTATTACAGATTACACAACATTATGAATCATCCTCGTGAATCATCCCACACTACACAAATTGAAATGCATATTTTCTGTATCCACATGGTAATTCGGAACTACCTATACTTTAGGTAGACCCCCGCCACCACAACCACACTCGCACAAGCAACCACATTCAGACCTTTACCTCAATATTTGCTGTATCTGCAAATCTCCAATGGACAAACTAGAAGACATCACTCTGGTTCAGTAACTACTCTAATTCTAAAAGACTGGCTTGAGTGAATCGTAAGAATACTTTCTTGGTGGAATTTTCATTTAACACCCAAATTTGAAAAATTATAGTGACGTTGTTTACACTGCTTCAGTATTAGGATAATTAGGTGAAAAATTCATAATAAATAGGCTTATGCTAAATGGTTACATTTATGTCATTAGACATCAAATAGAACATAATGCAACATCAAGCAAAACATAAATAAATTTTGATTTAAAAGAGAACTCTAGAATTCAGAATTGACTTCCAGAATTTTACATGGTTTACTAAAGCTTTATGCAGTATAACTGCATTAATTGGCTAAAAGATAAAGAAACAAAACTGTAATAAATGGCCCTTCAAAAGATTATAAGAACCTTATCAATCTTCCAGTTGAAGAGCCTCTGGTATAATAATGGGAAAACTATGCCTCTTACATTATAAGAGTTTGATATACTGTTTCCACATTGTTGAACAAATTCGGAAAGAGTGGTCTTGAACAAAGGGCAGAATGAATAATAATTGTAGATTTGAATTTATATTCAACAAATAAATTGCAACCACAAAATTCCCGAACATTTTTCTTAAGTTCCATACAGATTAAAATTATACTTTTCCAGAAGTAATATCTTGGGTTAGAATACTACTTTAAGAAACCATATGAAATAAAAATACCAATGGGAAGAATAACAAATTTATCCTAAATTTGTGGCTGCTTAGGGCCTGTTTTGTTCACCATTATATTGCTAACGCACAGCATAGGCCAAGCCAGGCTTAATCATTCAATAAAAGCTGAATAAATGCATAAATCAGTATCTTTTGGTAAAGAACCAGATTCCAAAGGCAGAAAGATTTAGAGTTAATTAATAGCTTCTTTACCTAGTCTTATTTTACTATTAGGACATTATTTAATTTCCCTGAACATTAAAATCTAAACTGTAAAAATGGACATGATGATATAGAGATTCTAAGGTTGTTTAAAAGATGGTGGGGAAAAGTGGTGTAATGTGTTATGGCGGTGTAATGTGTTATGGCAATTTTGCACATTTAATAGAGATATCATCACTATCATGCTGGGTGAACAGGAGTAACATAGAGGGCGTGTATGAAATAAAGTCACAGTGAAGGCTATTACCAAACAAAATCTGCTGCTTCCATGGACTCCTAAGTTAGTAAAAAGCTGAGATAATGTTTAGAATGCTTCTCAAATTCAAAATTTTAGTGTTGCTTTTGCCCTTATATAACAAAACTAGAAGAGTCAGTTCAAGGAAAAAAGGCAAAGTTTTCTGCTAGAGGAGATTCAATATTAAATAAACTAAGAAACCCACAAGGGAGATATAGGTTCTAAGTAGAACCTAGAATCTCATAATGCTCTAACTCAGCAGAAAACTCTCCGACTAGAACAAGTACTCTCAATTTTTTGGCCACTGTGCAGAAACCATCTGTCTACTTAGTCTTCCTGCCCACACGTGTCAGTCAGTCATTTATTTTTTTCTTTGTCACCATTATAAATTTGTAATTTGGAAACAATCATTAAATTAATCACACAAGACTCAGTGTTTAAAATATCCTTCTGTCGCAGTACACACATAAAGCTTTGTTTGAAGTTTATTCCTGTCATGGAAAGAAAGCGTTTCAAAGAAAGATATTTACATTTGAAATAGACCTTTCCAATACTCGTACTTTCCTCAGTCGTTTGTAATTCAATCAGTTGGATATGAAGTGCTGACATTGAAATGCAGAAGCAGAAAGTTCCTATTAACTCAACTTTAAAAGTATCTAAATTAAATCTGGCGCTGCCTGGCCAGTAATGGAGGTGCCAACTCTTAGAATGCTGCCCAGACTTAAAAGGAGGTTGTTTTAAAATGGCTTGATGCTTATAACAAAACATGTTTACACTAACACAAAAGAAAACAATCTCATTTCTAAAATTTTATATACTATGAATTCAACCCATTCGTTGTTTAAAAAGTCACTGAGGGATATGGAGAAAGGGAGTATAAATAATGGACTACCATAGTGTGTGCCTTCAGATGAAGGAGAGGAGGTTGAGGAGTTCTTCCCTATTTTGTGAGTTGTAATTAAGTACTAAACAATCCATTAACAAGTCTGTCTACATACATATATAGGAATACATATAGTGTGTATGTAATATTGTATATATAATGTGTGTATATGTATATAATATTATAATGTATAGCGGATATGTGGTACTATGTAATATACATATGTTATGGGCATAAACATAATATGTCTATGTATATAATATCATGTATATATTTGGTAAGAAACAGAAAAATGGATTGAATCTCTTTTTGGCAGTCTAGAAGTGAATTTTTCTCCATTTTCTTCAATTCCTGTAACTCATTTGTCTAATGCAAGGAAGGTTTTCAGTAAATATATATTGAATGAGTGTTTGATGCCCTGTTAAGTGATTCCAGAGTGGCAGGCAATTATTTTTGCTGATAGGTGACTGGCTGTTCCTACCCGCTGCCTATGAATAAATTTGGGTAAATGGCTGTAGAAATAGAATGTTGCATATAAGATAAAATAATTTGGCTGCATTAAAAAAAAAAGATAAAAGATAATACCCTGAAGATGAGCCACTGCTCAAGAACTCATTTCCTCCTGGTAAGTATCAGGAAAATCAGCACTATAGTTGAAAGAAATGAGGCAGTACAGGGTTTTGTGAGAAATGTCATCAGTTCTGCAGTATAAAGTGAGCCAATAAAACTAATCTACACGGGGCTTTTAGATTTTGATTAGATTGTAGATTGCAAGCATTTTGTGAAGTTTTTGTAAAAATAGCAATTGATTTCCCCTCTAACCAAGCAATTTAATCTATTGTACAAGTCGCAAAGCCAGCTGTGGGATGGTGGGTTTCCCTGTAGGATCAGTGAGCTAGAAGCAATACACCTGCTACTAGGCTTCTAAAATAATCATTTGGCAAAGATAATTTTAATAGGCAGGAATAAAGGTTAACAACCTTGGTTAAGGCTCTTTAGAGTCAGAATGTTTCAAGTGCCACATTCATCTCCCCACCCCTTCCTCTTTCAGACTTGTTCCATTCTGTGCTAAGCCGAAATCGAGACCATCAGGTTTTAGTTACACAGTTCATCATGCTGATTCAAATATGCATATATTCATGCAGACTATATTAAATGTAGAGCATATGCTGAGCACTATGCTAGAAAATGGGAAGTGAATATGAAAAAGAAGAAGAGCTTATACTATTGATTATATAAGCAAGGGGAATTAGGGGAGCCGAATCTGGATTCAGTGGCCAGACTGACTGGAGAAGTACCCGTTGACACATTTGCTTTTTTCTTGGGACTGTGGAAATACTGAGCGCTCAGAAAATCACACTGGACTAGAATCTGGAGGTGCAATTTCTACTGAATAGGTCTTTCCTGGCCATTGCTATGGCAGAGGAGTAGTCCCTTGCCTGGGCTGAAGTTTTTCACCTGTTAAGCACTTAGTAGTGGAGACTGTGTAAAGGGAGGAGAAAAGAGAGTAGACAAGAACTACTAAAGATCAGAGAGTGGGAGGCGCAGAGAAGAAAGCTGACATGAGCAGTGAGTTATACATATCAGTCCATAGCAGCAGTAACACAGTGGAGTATTTTCACCATTGCCTCCTGGGGAGATGGGTAAATCCACTCTCCTGAGTTCTTCCTGGTAACCAGCACTGTACAGCATAAGAAAGAAAACATGATTTAACAACTCCACACCTGCAGAATACTAGAAACGAGTCAGCCAGGAATTGTCATTGACTGTCCTCTATCCCTGATATTAATCCAAGTTCACTTTGAGCAACACATAGTTACATAAGCCTTTGTTTCCTTATTTAGTAACATGAAAAGAATGACTCCTACCCACAGTGTTTTAAGAGATACTATGAGTATTAATAGATGACTCGATAATAATTTTAAAAAATCATCATCATCATCATTATGTTAATCTACTACTGAACCACTTAAAATATTTCAGATACGGGATTCCTGGATGACTCTGTTGGTAGAGCATGTGACTCTTGATCTTAGGGTCATGAGTTCAAGCCCTGAATTGGGTGTAGAGCCTACTTTAAAATAATACTGAAGAAAGTTTTGAAAAAAGGAAAAAATTTTCAGATATTTTCAAGCATTTTACTGATATCATCTTAATATATCATAAAACCCTATGTGGTAGGAGTTATTAATTTCCCCATCAATGAAAAAACTAAGTAATATAAAAATAATGTTACTTTCCTGGTATCACACAGGTATTAATTGTCAAAGTTGTAATTCAA
This sequence comes from Paguma larvata, assembly GCA_030068075.1. Classification (NCBI taxonomy): domain Eukaryota; kingdom Metazoa; phylum Chordata; class Mammalia; order Carnivora; family Viverridae; genus Paguma; species Paguma larvata. Next base: position 55,209,956 of record CM057832.1, read on the forward strand.
AGCCAGATGATGTAACTCTAAATCCCATGTTCTTAATTGTTATGTTGATGAATAGAATATAATGAAAATAATGATGAATATAAAATATTTTGACATATGCTAAACAAAATGTAAAGTATCATTTCAATACAAGTAAATGTAGTTCATTTCAATTACCATGAGGAATAATACAGAAATTTTCTTATGGCTTTCATCTCCCTCCTATGGTAAAATGTACAGATAGTAGAAATCAAGAGTAGGACAATGTTACAGAATTGGGTATAAAATAAATAATGGCTTGCATGTTCACAGCTCTTGGAGGAACTTCATGCTCTCAGAGACATAGGTTCTCATTACACACTATTATTAGTGATTCCATCCAGGGATAACTCCAAGTAGATCGATACTCAGGTGTGCTTCTCCTGAGTTCCTGGTTTATTTTTTTTTTAGGGATATGATGGATCATTTTTTCCTTCCTCGTTTTGACTGCAGGCAAGCTCAGAGCAAATGTCGCTCTTGCTTTCCTTTAGAAATCGTAACTAATCTTATGGAAAGCTTCCTTGAGTAGTAATTTCACCTTTGGTCTCAAATTAAATTCATATTCTATTTGTCCTTAGCCCATATGTATTTATTAATTTATGTACTTAGTAAATTAAGTACATGATTTATTTTCATGGTTGTTTTGCTTTGTTCAATTATGTATTGATTTTTCTCTATATTCCAATGATGGAATAGCTTATAACTGGGTAGGTGTTGTCCATCAGTTCTTTCTCTAAGGCTGGATTTCCCATATTAAGTGGAAATATTTCTTGTTGAAACTAATGTTTGTTTTGTTTGGCCTTTAACTACTACTTATCATAAAGGACACATAAGAAAATGTGTCTAATTGACATTCATTCTCAACAACAGGAGAAGTGTTTCAGTTACGTATTTTCTAAATGGAGCTTCTCAGCATTAAGTCATTTAGCTCCTTGCCAGAATCAGTTTCCTCTGACTCCTCAGATGAAAGGGCCTATCAAGTCCTGGCATAAATTCATAAGGATTTTCAGAACTTTTATCAGATTCATTGACTTTTAGCACAATGGTCTCTAAATTCTTTTGTAGAGCCCAACTGTAATTTAAGTTGCAGTTGGAGACCCATGAAGAGTATAAGCCTGAGGTAGACATGGGTAAAGTACAAACATGATAGATTTGGATATAGTCCAGACCTGAGAAGAGATGTTAGAAGGCATGAAGGGACTGAAAGCATATTGAATTATGTTGCCAAAGAGATCTAGTCTATTGTGAAATTTTCTCTTCTTTTCAAATATATTATTTTCTCCATCAATACAAAAATAAATATTCATTATAAATTATGACATAGAATATAGAAAGCAAAAACAGCCCATATTCCCACCATCCAAAGACAATTTTTAACATTTATGTATACAAGAATGACTTCCTATTCATATCCCTTATATCTTGAGTCGAAGTAATGTTAATTTGGATGCCAAGTTTAAATACTAAGATATACTGCATTATCCAAATATTGAATTTCATATATCAGGTAATGATATAGCAAGAGGCTTATATAAAATGTTGACTGAATTTATTTGATTCCTAAGTTCTATTATTGGGAATTCAAAGAGTGTACTTCCTAAATGAATTATTCAAATATTTCAAATATATGCATGTAAAGGTATAAAATATAACAAACCACTATGCAACATATGAATAAACATATTTAATATTGCTATAGAATATATATTGCTTTCTTTTTAAACTTAGCATCCTAAGCCCAATTGAACCATGGTGGAATATGTCACAGTATGAAGTTTTTATATTTGCTTAATCATTTCCCTATTCTTGAACATTTAATGTATGCTTTCTGACAAAAGTAATGCACTATTAGCTGTTCCATAATAAATTTTGATTTTGTTTTTTTTATATTTTTTGCATTATTTTCTGAGGATACCCTCCAAAATTAGATTGACAGGATCAAGAAATGCCAATACTTTATAACTCTCTTTACAGATTGCTTAAGATATTTTTAAATGATCTAATAGAGAAATATATATGTGTGTATATATATATATGTTATTATATATATTTTATATCCAATATATGTGTGACAAGTATACATATATACATATACATGTATATATACATATCTAATACAATCAGGTATCTGTTATATTTCATACTGTCCTTTATAAGACATACCTGCTGCCTTAAGTTTAAATTAGTCTATTTTATTACTGGCCATATAGGTTCCATCCTCCACACATGGTTTGTAACTGTATATCTCCTTCCTTTATCTTTTTATTTATTATTTAATGTTTATTTAATTTTTGAAAGAGAGAGAGACAGAGCATGAGTGGGGGAGGGGCAGAGAGAGAGGGAGATACAAAATAAGAAGAAGCCTCCAGGCTCCAGGCTCTGAGCTGTCAGCACAGAGTCCAACGTGGGGCTCGACTCATGGACCGCAAAATATGACCTGAGCTGAAGTCAGACGCTCAACTGATTGAGCCACCCAGTCGCCCTGACTTTCTTTTATCTTTTTAAATGAAAATCTGATGCTTATTGTAATCCGAATTTCTATATTCACTGTTATAACAATCAGTAATTACAAAGTTGTATGGTATGGTGTATTAAAAATAAAAAATATAGCATTAATTAGCAGAATTCTCCTTGTGTTGTCTACTAATAAAGTTCAGATATTTGCCATTGAGTAATGTGGATCTATATTTTTCTTGAAATTAGTTATTTCATACCATGGTCTTTTCACAGAATTAATGTTTTTTTTTATTTTTTTACTTTCTTTTTTTAGATAATAGGGCGATGTAGTGTCATGAACACTCAAATAAATTTATGCACTTTTTTATAGCTTGGATACAATGTAAAGAATGTAAGAAGGTAGGAAGGAATTCACTCCATTGTGTAAAAAGAGTATTTCCTAAAGAAACTGGTTTTGATTTCCATATGCTTATTAAAGACATACCACTCTTTGCTATGTCACAGAAGTTTCTCGAGTTTTTTAATTCAAGTAGTTTATGAAGTTTAGGTTATCTGTAATAAGCACATTATAAAAATTTATTAGAGTTATTTTATATAAATTATTTATAAAAATATACCTCATGGATTTTGATTACAAATTATGTAATACCTTTTTAAGTTGCAGATGAATGACTAAAAGTAATTCAGACATTTTATTTATTATTATGGACATAATATAAATTCACTTGAATTTTACTTTTGCTGCTTCAAAATATTCTTTCTGCAGAGATTTCTAAATTAATATTTTGGAATAAATTATATTATTAACCCCAATACCCCCCAAATTTGATGCTTAACCAGATATTTTTAGCTGTCTCATAACACTTTCGAAAGTATAACGTGTCCTAGTCAGATATGATTTATTGTAATAGAAACCTTGATATGTCTTTTAATTATACTTCAAATTATTACTTGACAATTCACAACCATCTTTCTTTGTTACTGATTGGTGAAAAATGTTGGAATTATAAGGCATTAAGAAGCTATTCTATGAAATTCTCTGAAATTAATTAGAAGCCAAGTAATAATAAAATGCAATTAACTCAATGACTACAATTTTTAAAAAGTCAACTAATGAAAAAGAAAAAAAAAGATTAACATGAAGTCAGATGGAGAAATATAATTTTTACTCCAAGAAAGAATGTACAAAAAGCAATCCTCTGACTATCAATTCTTATCTTCAGCCTATCAGTTCTTATCTTCTCCAGCCATTTTAATTAACATGTTAATAAATTCCTGATAGATTTAATAGCAAGTGACAATTGTAAAGTGCAAGCTGAAATAAAATCTAAAACAACAAATTTGTCACTTGTGAAAAATATCATTATTGCCAGTCAAGCATAACTTGCCCCACCCCTCACTCTCCGCAAACGAAAGGCTGCTATTTGGGAGATTTAAGCTTTAGCCCCCACGTATTAAGCACAATTAATGATCTATTTGCTTAGAAGCCATATATTAGCTCCAGTTTATCCATCCACTGGGTAAACGGTAGACATTACTTGGTCACTGTGATAGATTTGAACGCAAGCAAAAGCATCAATCAGTGTCGGCCCCTGATTAGTTGTTGGTGTCTTTGACAGGCTCTTCCATCTCACTGAATGAAAGCCAGCTGATTGCTCTCTCTTCTCTCTCCATTGCCCTCTAAGCCACTATATTACATAGCTAATGCTGAGATGGGAAAATTCTGTGTCAGCTAACAGTGAATTTCTCCCCTTCACTTATTATTACACCCACGTTAGTCTCCCTCTTCAAATTACAGAATGAGGCGGGTCACAATGTGTGGTAATGTGAACCCTTATGAAGCAATGAGTAGTAATGGCGGAAAACAATTTTAATAATAACATTTGTTCTTCTTAAGGCAGAAAAGTGACATGAAGTGTGCTTCTTTAGATGACACAATAAAAATTAGATATGTCAAGATTTAGAGGGTTGATAGTTGAGGAATAAAATACTGTAATATGAGGAAAACATTACCCTTGAGATGAATTCAGGTCTGAAAGTACGATAGTAATTAGCACTAAAATGATCATTAAGTTTATATTCGTTTCCTCCTAAAGTTTGCTCAGGCCAATCTTTCATTACTAGAATCTGCAATCAAATCGCTTTATGAACACTGTAGCTTATCTGCGAACATGAAGAACAGATGGAGTGAATTTATTTGAAGAAATATTTGTGCAAGTGGAAAAGATGAATTTGACTTTCTCGACACCTAGAATTGCCTAGCATATGTGCAACTCTTGTCACTAAACACAGTCAGAAGGAACAGATCAGCTGTAATGAGAATTAAGGAATACTTAATCAATTTTAACCTTTCTTTGTATATGGAAGTCAGGGTGACAGTATCATCTACTACAAAACCAATTAGATATGATTCCAATGACATTAAATTTAATAGTGCAATTCCACATGTTTTGTGTTTTCTTTTTTCTATATCTTATGTATTTAGGTTCAATGCTTGAGATTATTCCACAAATAAATATGGGCACCTACTATCTTCAATATCACAAATTCTAATTTCTTACTCAATAACATGCAACTACCAAATGTAAAAATTGAGTACAAGTGTATAATTATGAATTTCTAAATTTTATTAAAATCATTTTCTTCTCAAGAAATTAAAATAAAATAAATTAAATATAATGTGAATAGTAATTATAGATAAGATCACATAATAATTATTATTAATCTTAAATATTGTTTGAATTATATAAACATTTCTTTCAAGCCATTTTTCTTGAGCAGGAATATATTTATTTGTAAACATAAGACAATTGTACCACGTGTGAAGAGACAATTCAAGGTCCATGAAGAATGAGGATGATACTGGCCGCTGGTTAACTGAGATAATGCCTTCCTAGGTTGAGTTGTTAAGAAATGACGCATTAGAATCATATGATCCTGTCAATAGATGCAGAAAAAGCATTTGACAAAATACAGCATCCTTTCTTAATAAAAACTCTCGAGAAAGTCGGGATAGAAGGAACATACTTAAACATCATAAAAGCCATATATGAAAAGCCCACAGCTAATATCATCCTCAATGGGGAAAAATTGAAAGCCTTCCCCCTGAGATCAGGAACACGACAGGGGTGTCCACTCTCGCCACTGCTATTTAACATAGTGCTGGAAGTCTTAGCATCAGCAATCAGACAACGAAACAAAATAAAAGGCATCAAGATTGGCAAGGAGGAAGTCAAACTTTCACTTTTTGCAGATGACATGATACTTTACATGGAAAACCCGACGGAATCCACCAAAAGCCTACTAGAACTGATTCATGATTTCAGCAAAGTTGCAGGATACAAAACCAATGTACAGAAATCGGTGGCATTTCTATAAACCAACAATGAAGCAGCAGAAAGAGAAATAAAGAAGCTAATCCCTTTCACAATTGCACCAAAAACCATAAAATACTTAGGAATAAACCTAACCAAAGAGGTGAAAGACCTCTACACTGAAAACTATAAAAAACTTATGAAGGAAATTGAGGAAGACACAAGGAAATGGAAAAACATCCCATGCTCATGGATTGGAAGAATAAATATCATCAAAATGGCAATACTACCCAAAGCAATCTACACATTCAATGCAATCCCAATCAAAATTGCACCAGCATTCTTCTCAAAGCTAGAACAAACAACCCTAAAATTTGTATGGAACCACAAAAGACCTCGAATAGCCAAAATAATACTGAAGAATAAAACCAAGGCGGGAGGCATCACAATCCCAGACTTTAACCTCTACTACAAAGCGGTGGTCATCAAGACTGTATGGTATTGGCACAAAAACAGACATATAGACCAATGGAATAGAATAGAAAACTCAGAAATGGACCCGCAAGTATATGGCCAATTAATCTTTGACAAAGCGGGAAAATGTATCCAATGGAAAAAAGACAGCCTCTTTAACAAATGGTGCTGGGAGAAGTGGACAGCAACATGCAAAAGAATGAAACTAGACCACTTTCTTACACCACTCACAAAAATAAATTCTAAATGGATAAAAGATCTGAATGTGAGACAGGAAACCGTCAAAATCCTAGAGGAGAAAACAGGAAAAAGCCTCTTTGACCTAAGACGCACCAATTTCTTACTCGACACGTCTCCAAAGGCAAGAGAATTAAAAGCAAAGATGAACTATTGGGACATCATCAAGATAAAAAGCTTCTGCACAGCAAAAGAAACAACCAACAAAACGAATAGGCAACCAACGGAATGGGAAAAGATCATCGCAAATGACATATCGGATCAAGGACTAATATCTAAAATCTATAAAGAACTTACCAAACTCCACACCCGAAAAACAAACAACCCAGTGAAGAAATGGGCGGAAGATATGAATAGACACTTCTCCAAAGAGGACATTCAGATAGCCAACAGACACATGAAACGATGCTCAATGTCACTCATCATCAGGGAAATACAAATCAAAACCACACTGCGATACCACCTCACACCAGTCATAGTGGCTAAAATGAACAAATCAGGAAACTATAGATGCTGGCGAGGATGTGGAGAAGTAGGCACCCTCCTACACTCTTGGTGGGAATGCAAACTGGTGCAGCCACTCTGGAAAACGGTGTGGAGGTTCCTCAAAAAAATGAAAATAGAGCTACCCTATGATCCAGCAATAGCCCTGCTAGGAATCTACCCAAGAGACACAGGAATGCTGATGCATAGGAGCACGTGTACCCCAATGTTCATAGCAGCACTTTCGACAATAGCCAAATCATGGAAAGAGACCAAGTGTCCATCAACTGACGAATGGGTAAAGAAGTTATGGTACTTATATACAATGGACTACTACGTGGCAATGAGAAAAAATGAAATCTGGCCATGTGTAGCAACATGGATGGAACTGGAGGGTATTATGTTAAGTGAAATAAGTCAGTCAGAAAAAGACAGATACCATATGTTTCCACGAATAGGTGGACTTTGTGAGACTAAGCAAAAACCAGGGGGAGGGGAAGAGGAAAGGAAAAAAAGACACAGAGAGGGAGGGAGATAAAACATAAGAGACTCTCAAAGACTAAGAAAAAAACTGAGGGTAAGGGGGATGAGGGAGGGGGGAGAGGGGGTGATGGGCATTAAAAAGGGCACATGTTGGGATGAACACTGGGTGTTATATGTAAACCAATTTGAAAATAAACTATTATAAAATTAAAAAAAAAAGAAATGACGCATTATCTAGGCAAGAAACAACAGAAAATATTAATAATGAACAAGTTTAAATTGAAGTAAGGGTTACTAATTTCTAAATTCCAAACAATCTTGTTTTGTTTTTTGTTTTTGATTTAGCGTCTTTTTTTTTAATTTGTGAGAGACTGAGAGAGAGAGAGAGAGAGAGAGAAAATCTTAAGCTGGTTCCACACTCAACAGAAGTCCGATCCCAAGATCATGACTTGAGCCTTAATCAAGTTGGATGCTCAACTGACTGAGCCACCCGTAAGTTCCAAATAACCTTGAGAAGAAAAATATTATATTTAATTTAAATGATCGACAATCTTGTTTTGTTCAATTTTAATTATTTTAAATATTATCTAAATATCATCTATTAAATAGTGTTTTAAATCTTTAAATCTATCATTAATATCAATATTATTTTAAATATCTATTTTACTTACAATAAAATAGATAAATATTTTAAATATTAAATATTTAAATATTAATAATACTTATTAAATATTATTTCTTTTAAATATTATGCACATATTGATTTCAAATGTTTCACATGCTTTAAATTTTAGATTGAATATTATTTAAATATCAGAGGAGAGAGGAACTTGTTTATTTTACATACGAAATCAATGTTTGAAAATCTGTAAAGATGTTGCAATATTAGCATGGAATATGTAAATGTAAACATTTTAGGCACACAGTAACCTGTTAGTCAAAGGTATTCTAGATAAATAACATCCAATTTAAATTAAATGTATATGCCTGATTTCCCCAGGCTTCATCCTGTCCAATGAGATAAAATAGTCTCCATTAAGACCTATGTAAGAAAGAAGTCTTACATCCAAACTGAATTCAATCACTTAACTCACGATTCATAAGGTAATTAGTCCAAATCATAACTATAACTCCCTGATGGGGGAGAAGGAATTTATCTTAGAAAAACTGCTCCAACTAAGGGTATCATTTGGCCCATGGTTTAGGACCTTTCTTCTGTGCTGTGGTCAAAGTGCCTGATTACAATAGATTACAAATTGTGAAACAGATGTGGGCACACTAAGATCATGTGACCTATAACTTTAAGGAATTTTTAGCCCCCAGAGATTAATTAATTAAAGTCATTGTTTTGGCTAATATTACTTTTCCATGACCAATTAAGATTTAAGAACCTGCCTCGTATTTTATACTAAAGGTGCTTGCAAAATAAAGATGAAGGCTTTGTTTCTTGCACTACTACCTATAGTAGAGAAAAAAAATGGAAATAACATGAATAGCAAATAAGAGGAGTTGTTAGGAATGTGTGTTACATCCCCTCATTGTAGTGCTATTGCAAGGATGGCCTCAGGAAACCCCAGACTTAGACTTGTAGGGGAAAGTTCCTTAGATATACTCTTCAGTGTCACTTCATCTTATTCTAAAAATACATGGGGGTGGCAGGGTTGTTTGGCAGGAGATATTTGCCACATGTAAACACACAGCATTGCACAGTCTTTGGGCAAGTCAGGAGAGAATTGGAGGCAAAAGACAGCCCACATAGGAACGTCAAAAGGAGCATCTCATGCCTGGCAGAATCTTTGCTCTGACTACCATTATATACAGTTTATGATTTACATGGGATGTCCTGCATAAAATTGGAAGCAATTGTGCTCTCTGGAATTATGTTGTTTTAGCCCCTGCATTATGTAGCCAAATATCCATGTTCTGTATCTTTTGTCTATAAAGAATTGTCACATTTGTGTATGGAGTCTGTCAACCACATTATAATCCTATTCTGACACAGTAAAATTATTATGTCATTAAATTGTATTTATAAAGACAAGCTAACAAATGATTAGTCTTTTAAAAAGAGATATTGAGAGGTGCCTGGGTGGCTCAGTTGATTAGGCGAACAACTTTGGCTCACGTCACGATCTCATGACTCATGAGTTTGAGCCCCTAGTTGGGCTCTGTGCTGACGGCTTGGAGCCTGGAGCCTGCTTCAGATTCTGTGTCTCCCTCTCTTTCTCCCTCTCCCTCGCTTGTGCTCTCTCTTTCTCAAAAATAAATAAACATAAGAAAAAATTTACAAAGAAAGATTGAAAAATACTTCTATATGCTAACAGTTAATAGTTTTGAAAAAGATATTTTTCTTCATCTTATTTAACACCTATAATGGATATAGACAATGCCAAATGGAAATATACAATTTATTTATTTAAAAATAACTTGCATAAATTCTCTCCCTTATTTAAATAAAAGATTCTATAAAATTTAAAAGATGTTTTCTGATCAGTTTGAGAAAATAATTAGTACCATATTAAACATTTATGGATTTGGGTTAGAGACTAGAGGAGAAAATAATACCATAGCTAGTTCCCCTGTTTTTTATGACTGGCAGCCTCTTGAGAATATCTGTGCCCTCGCTAAAGGCTCAAGACTTTCATTTCTGAGCCAGTCATTCCAACAGCAGAACTTACAGTAGACCCGTGAACTTTTACCATCCAGTAAGTCTTGAAATTTAATAATGGATCATTACTCATGTATCATGGATCATTAGGAATGTCAGAGATGAATTCTAGGCTCTGCATAGTCTAAGATAGAGTAAATGCCTGGAAATTTAAAAAAGAACTGGGACCTATCAAGATAATACAAATGAGGGATTTTTCCAATGGGAAAAGGATATCCTAATGATATGTACAAAATACAAACAATGGAGGTATATTTGTACTTTTACTCCATCAAATTTAAAATATTTCTTTACCGGTATAAAATTCAAATGATAAAGTATATGAGTATATAGATAATTATATGACAAAGTATTGTTATCTAGTACATTAAAAGAAATCTAAGAAATCAGTAAAGATAGACAAAGAAGCATGTAAAGATGACACGACAATGAACAATTTACTGAAGAGAAATCACCATAAGTCTAAAAAAAAAGAAATGAGTCATTTACAATTATTTAAAGGTAAATTAAAAGTTAAAAGTAAAATTTTTAAATTTGAAATTATAACTAAAATTGAAGATAAATTAAAGTTAATTTAAATTTTTTGATTTAAATTTTCTTTATTATTATTTAGCAATAACACTGTTAGGTTTATACACAAATTTTCACAAACCTGTCTGGAATGATTTTGTATTTCTCAATTGTTAATCAAAACAAATAAAATGTAATATTATGCATCCATATAAAAAGAATAAAATGTATATACTGATATAAATTCACACTCAAATATGTATAAATGCCATACTACTTCTTAAGAAATATTATACATGAAATAATACCACATGCATGCATAAAATTTTTCTGAGAGAGGCACTCACTTCTACTGGGGCCGAAATTTCAGCATCCAGGTGGCAGCATTGACAATGGCATATTTGATTTACCCATGTCATCTGGCTGAGTGTTCCCCCGGACTGCTTTTTCTGATCATTTTTCATTCAAGCCCACTTTATGACTCTTCTAGAAATTCTGTAAATTATGCAGTATTTTAGTAAACCATTTTTATCTTAAACTTGCTAGAGTTTACCTATAGCTAAGTATCATAAATAACACAGAAGGGTAACAAATTATCTAACTATAATACTCATTGTCTTTTTTCCCCATAAATTAATTAAAATATTTTCAATGCATTGTGCTACCTAAACTAAAGAATTCAAGTTAGTAAAAATCACTAAAATGGAATATTACTTAGTCAAAAAAAGAATGAGATCTTACCATTTGCAACAACACGGATGGATCTAGAGGGCATAATGGTAAGTGAAATAAGTCAGAGAAAGACAAATACCATATGATTGCACCCATATGTGGGAGTTAGGGAACAAAACAGACAAAAGGAAAAAGAGACAATCCAGAAACTGACACTTAAATATAGAGAACTAGTGTTTATCGGAGGGGAGTTGGGTGGGGGGCGGTGAAGAGGAAGGGGATTAAGAGCCCTGAGTACTGTATAGAATTGCTGAATCACTATACTGCACACTGGAAACTAATATGACACTGTACATTAATTATACTGGTGTTAAAAAATAAATTAAATAACTTAAAATGTATGTACTATAGAAGTTTTTAATATAGAGAAGCAATTTGCTTAATATACCATCATGATAAAAATTACTCAAAGTTGTTTACTTTTTTTTTTGGAAAGAGTAATGAATTTAAATTCTATCGTCTGTATTGACATGTCCCAGGCATCTCAGAACATGTGTTCATGTGACTTTCAGACAATAGTCTCTAGTACATCTGAAGAACAACTAATGCTAAATGTTCTATTTTCAAATTACCCATTGTCTCAGCTTCAATATCATCATTCTTCAAAACATTTAAACTTATTAGTTAAAATTTTAAAGGAAAAATATGAAGAACAAAAACAAAAACAGAATATGTGACAGGCAACAAATTTTATAATTGCCATAAGATATTCTTTTAGCCCTCCATTTCATCCAATAAATTCAATGCCTGTGTTTGTACCACAATTTTCCAGAGAGTCTTCTTACACTAACACATCAAATGTACTGTGGTTATAAAGAAACAGCCAGGTTTACAAATGTGACCCAAAATATCTGGCCAAAAGATTTTCATTTAGCAGAGGCCTCTTACCTTGAGAAAGGCCATTCAGAGCTAATCCTCCAGAAATGTGAAATTGATCATCTCCCCCCTCAGTGTGCTACATGAAATTGGAATACATAGAAAGCCAAACTGAGAGAAAAATAATAAAACCAAGGTGAAAATGAGACAGGAAACATCTGGGACTATATTCAGTTCATACCTGAGAACTTACAGAATTATTTCCATGCAGTTCCGTGAGATACATTTTTATTTATAATAAAATTTCTCTTTACTTTTAAGCTGGAAAATTTGGTGTCTATTACTTGTAACAAAAAGTATTTAAAATAACAATATCACTTCACATAATAAATAGATGAACAATTACAAAGTTTTGTCATGGAAATTATAATTGGAGTCAAAGGGACAAATGAAGTCCAACAGTGATGTAAATACTGAGAAAAAGTTGTATTATGCAAATAAAGAGCTGAATCACGTCAAGACTTCATATTTCATTCATTTATCATTTATACATGACTATTTAAATAAAATTATTTAGAGCGATCTTACTTATAGAAAGCCATATATATATGGCTTTATTTCCATGTCTAGCCATGACACAGTCTAGATATTCAACTTGCCCCCCTGCTGTGAAAAACTAGGAAAGAGGTGAAAATATATGAAGCAGCTAGTTTCAGGTAATGAACAACAGACAGTAAAGAACTTTGATCACTAAGAAAACAAAGTGAACTCTATCATTGCTTGGATTTCTCTCTGGAGACACTTTCTAGATGTGGTGCTAAGAGGTGAACCCAAGCTGAAAAAATGGGTCTTGCTGAGTTTGAGAAACACAAACAGAAGCTAAAGGAAGTCAAGGCATCTGGAATTTTCAGGGCAAAGTAATGGAATAGAGAGAGCTACAGAGGAAAATACCCTCAGAAATCTTCATGTCGTTTTGAGTCTATTGCTCAGTATCTATCTGCATATGCATAGGGCAAAATTTCATGAAGCTGACAAGGGAGAATGACTTCAGGATAAGCTAAATTATTTTCAGTGCTTACAAAGGACTGGAAGAATTCAAGTTTCAACCAGTCAAAGTTGAGAGACCTTATTGAACACCTCTGATATCAGTGAGGATATCAGAAAGCCATATATTAGTATGAATCCTAGGGTAAGTGTTATAGATCTAGATCTACCCTAATAAGATTAAAAACAAATAATTCTTAAGAGGATTGAAATTACCTGCAAGTAAATTAACTACCTTCTGAGGAAAATTCCATCACTCTATAGGAAGGTTTACAAAATCTAGATATTAAAAAATACACAATTTCCAATGCCCATCATCCAATCACATACCCTAGATATATAAATAGTAGATATGTCCTAAAACTGGAAGGAATATTAGTCAACAAACAGAGGCAGAGATGACAGAAATAATAGCTTTATACATAATTCACAACACCTATTAAAATATGATCAAAGTTTGTAACATGAACATAGTGAAAAGACAAATAACAACTATAAAGTAATATTAAAAGCAACGGCAGCAACAGCAACAACCCTGTAAAGAAGAACCAAATAGAACTCTCCGAGAAGTTTTGGAGTAACTAAAATTTTAAATTGAAAAGAAAAGACAACCCCAAATACTGGTGAGGATGTAGAAACACCAGAATTCTTATACACTTGGTGAGACTATAAATTGGTTCAAGAAATTTGGAGATACCCCTAGGGAATTTGGGAAGATGGCAAAAGAAGCTGACCACATACCTTGTTTACAAATAGATATCACTCACATCCGTGCAAATAAGATGGGGAGCAATCTGAAGCCTGGCAAAACAAATTCCACAACTAAATGTAGAGAAGAAGCTACACCTGAGAGGTTAGGAAGAATAGAAACAGTGATCCAGAGATGCTTGCAGGACAGAGGAAGCTGGCGGTGTGGAGAGGGGAAAGCACCAGGAAGCCCACATCTGGAAGACAAATCTCCAAACATGTGCTTTGAGGACCAGAGGGGATGAATTCCCTGACTTTATGTAACCAGTGGGACTTGGGGTCTGAAGCTTTAAAAGTCAGCTGACTCATCTCTGGGTAAGCAGGAGGGCAAGAAAAGGCTGGGTCCCTGCCCTTAAAGAGATAACAGTCCATAGAGAGGCAACATGGAAGGGGCAGTTTGCACAATGCTTGTGACAAACAGGAGGATTTGTGTATTCTGATTTCTGAGCATGTTGGGGTTCTTCAGGAACAAAGGAACTGGCAGGTGTCATTTCCTCCCCTCCCCCCTCCCATAAACACAGGGCCAACTGCAGGACATGTTCTATTTAACCTGCTAACAGCGCACCTCACACATGCATTCTATGAGGACTTTCCCATTCCAAGTCTGATGGGTTCAGTGTAAATTTTGTTAATGCTACATGTGTGTCCTAACCAACCATGCTGCAGAGAGGTCCCATGCCCCTGGGCACCACAACACACCACACCCTCGGGGGCCACCATACTTCAAGCATCTGGCGTTGACAAGTGACCCAGTATAAACTTCACTAACACCACTACCACACTCCTTTCTGGGTTAAATGTCCTCAGTGTCAGCCTACCTAGGTCTTGCTAACAACACAGAAAGGAAGCACAGCTCACAACTGGCAGAGGGTCAGTGCAGACTGAAAGAAAAATGGATTCAGAAAAAAGAGTAGGGCATAAGCAAGACACATAGGAGACTCCCCTGAAGTGCCATGTTATAGTGAACAGGGGACATTGCACTGCAGGGCACTACGGGATCTCTTCTTCATAAACTCACTGCTTTCAAGACATTCTTGACTTTCCTAGCACAGAGAAACAGACACAGAGAGGCAGACAAAATGAGAAAACAGAGAAATATGTCCCAAATTAAAGAATGGGACAAAATCTTAGTAGGAGATCTAAGCAAAACAGAAATAAGTAACATGTCTTATATAGAATTTAAATGGTCATAAAGATTGGATTTTCAAAATAGGTGGAAGACATCAGTGAGAACCTCGGCAAAGAGATTAAAATAACATATCAGAGATGAAGAACTCAATAAATGAAATAAAAAGTACAATAGACAGAATAAATAGTAGGCTATCCTAAATGGAGGAACAAATCAGTGACCTCGAGAATGGAGTTATAGAAAGCAATCGCACAGAACAGATGACAGAAAAACAAATACTGTATAATGAGAATAACATAGAGAACTCAGTGACACCATCAAGTGTAATTACATGATAGGGATCCCAGGAGAAGAGAAAGAAAGAGGGACGGAAAATGTATTTGAAGAAATAATATCTGGAAATTTTACTAATCTCAGGAGGAAAACAGAGATCCCCCAACAAATTCAACCCAAGAAGGTCCAAACCAAGACAGATAGTAATTAAAATGGCAAAATATAGTGATAAAGAATCTTAAAGTTGGAAGAGAAAAGAAGAAAGTTACATATGAAGGAAACCCCAGAAGACTATCAGTTGATTTCTCAGTAGAAACTTTATAGGCCAGAAGACAGTGGCATCATCTACTCAAAGTGCTAAGAGAGAAAAGGATACTCCATTCCCCAGGGCTATTATTCAGAATGCAAGAAGAGATAAAGAGATAAACAAAGTTAAAGAATTCATTACCACCAAATTAGACCTACAAGAAATTTAAAGGGAAATCTATGAGTGAAAAAGAAACCATAAGTAAGAGGGGGGAATAAAAAGCAGAAAGCCAAAAAAAAAAAAAAAAAAAGGGTATTCCTGTAAAAATAAGTTAAGAGACACATAAAATAAAATGTAAAATATGATATCAAATATCTGAAATGTGGAGGGGAAATGAGTAAAGAATGAGTTTAAAATTAAGCGACCATAGCTTAACATAGATTGTTATACGCAGAAGATGGTATATATAAACTAAATAGTAATAACAAATCAAAAACAATAATTGATATACAAAAAATTAAAAGTAAAGAATCCAGAGATATCACTAAAGAAAACCAGCAAACTATGAAAGAGAGAAAGAAAAGCCACAAAAACAACCACAAAACAAGTAACAAAAAGGCAATAAATACATAACTATCAATAATTACTTTGAATGTAAATGTACTAAATGTGTCAATCAAGTTGAACATAGGGCAATAGACTGGATTAAAAAAACAAGATCCATCTATATAAGCTGTTTACAAGAGACTTATTTCAGACCCAAAGTCACTGGAAGATTGAAAGTATGGGAGTGAAGAAACATTTATCATATAAATGGATGTCAAACAAACAAACATAAAAAGCTACAGTTGCAATACTTCTATCAGACAAAATAGACTTTGAAACAAAGACTGTAAATAGATACGAAGAAGGATGCTATATAATAAAGGTGACAATCCAACAAGAAGGTATAACAATTGTAAACATTTATGAATCCAACATGGGAGTACCCAAATACATAAAATGATTAATAACAATCATAAAAGAATTGATAGTATACAATAATAGTACAATAATTATTTGATGGACAAATCATTCAAACAGAAAACCAACAAGGAAACAGTGGCTTTGAATGATACACTGGATCGGATGGATTAACAGATATATTCAGAACACTACTTCCCTAAAGCAGCAGAAAACACATTATTTTAAAGTTCGCATGGAGCATTCTCCAGACTAGGTCACATATTAGCCCACCAAACAAGCCTCGACAAATTCAAAAAGTTTGAAATCATACAATGTATTTTTTCTGACTGTAACACTATGAAACTGGAAATCCCCCACAAGAAAAAAATCTGGAAAGAGGAAAATTACATGAAGGTTAAATAACATGCTGATAAACAATGGATAGGTCAAACAAGAAATCAAAGAAAAAATCAAAAAGTACATAAAAATGAAAACACAATGGTCCAAAACTTTTGGGATGCAGCAAAAAGCAGTTCAAAGAGGGAAGTTTATAGCAATACAGGCTTACCTCAAAGAGGAGGAAAAATCTCAAATAAATAATCTAATCTTACAACTAATGGAGCTAGAAAAAGATCAACAAACAAAACTCAAAAACAACAGAAGGATTTAATAAAGATTAGAGTAGAAATAAATGATATAGAAATGAAAAAAAGGAAAAAAAAAACAAAAAACAATAAACCATATCAATGAAACCAGGAGCTGATTCTTTGAAAAGATCAACAAAACTGATAAACTTCTAGCCAGACTCATAAAAAAAGAAAGAGAGAGAAAGAGAGAAGAGAGACAGAGACAGAGAGAGAAAGACTCAAAGTCACAAATGAAAGAGGAGAAATAGCAAGCAACACCACAGAAATACAAACAATTGTAACAGAATATTATGAGAAACTATATGCCAACAAATAGAAAAACTCGAAGAAATACATAAAGTCCTGGAAACATATAAGCTACCAAACTGGGGCAAGAATAGATAGAAAATTTTACCAGACCAACTTTCAGCAAGGAGATTCAATCAGTAATCATAAAACTCCCAACAAAAAAAGTCCACAACCAAACAACTTCACAGTGAAATCACCAAACACTTGAAAAGAGTTAAAACCCATTCTTCTCAAACTATTTAAAAAAAATAGAATAAAAACTACAAACTAAAACTTCCAAATTCGCTCCATCAGGTGAGTACCACCCTGATACTAAAAAAAGACAACACACACACCACACACACACACACACACACGCACGCACGCACGCACATATAAGAATTACAGGCCATTATCTCTGATGTACATAGATATAAAAGTGCTCAACAAAATACTTATAAACAGAAGCCAATGACACAAAAAAATAGGGTACCTGGGTGGCTCAGTCAGTTGAGCGCCTGTCAGTTTTCCCTCAGGTCACGATCTCGCATGTTGTGGGGTCAAATTCCGTGTCAGGATCTGTGCTGCCAGTCTAGAGCCTGCTTGGGATTCTCTCTCTTTCCCTCTCTCTGCCCCTCTCTGACTCTCAAAATAAATAAGTAAACTTAAAAAAAATTAAAAAAGTAAACTTAAAAAAAGAATTTTGTAGAGGGTTTATGCCATTTCTTTTCAAACCAAATATATACTACCCCATTTCTGAGCATTTCCTCTTCTTAGCATTTACTCAAGAGAAATGAAAATATAGGTTTACAAAACAGAAATTGTACAAGAATGCTGATAGTATCTTTATTTGCAATTTCAAGAAACTAAAAATATCCCAGATGTCCACTAAAAGAAGAATGTTTTTAAAATGTGATATATTCATAGATTCATACAGTCATGCATGCAGCAACTTGAATAAATCTCTAAAATATTTTGCTGCATGTAAGAAAACCTATACAAAAGTCTAGCTACCATATGATTCGGTTTATATTAAGAACAAATAAAACTAAAACTTCATGAAAAATTATAAGAACAATAACTGCTTCTCTAAGGTAACATAGGGAGTCACTGTGAAGCTCTAAAGGGAAATTTCTTAGGGATACTAATGTTTCATATTTTTACAGTAACCTGGGCACCTACTCCATCCTCACACTGGGCAAGTAGACCCCTACCTCAGATACCGTACCTCAATCAGCCCACACTTTGGAGTCTCTTTTTAAAAATTCTCTGGATACCATGGATACAGTAGTATTATGTGAGTAAGGTGACTCAGACCCCATTCTGCATCCGGGTTGACCTTATTTTGGGGGGAGTGCTTTACCCTCTGTCTGCATGAGAGATTGAATTAATAGCCCCACAATCTCCTAGAAATGTGCAATGTAGTTGTCCTCAAGCCCTGTGGTCCAGTAATAAGGTGTGTGAATTGTCTTAGTAACCAGAGAGGTATTTCCTTCATAGAATTACATAAAATTGAACAGCTGGAATGTTTCTAACATACTAATTTAGCATGACTCATTTTTTTTTTAATCAAAAGATGCCCCACAGATAATAATTACTGTGGTCCCGTACAGGATACAGGATACAATGAGAAGAATGTATTGTTACTTCTTTGACTGGAAGTTTCACAAAAAAGCCTGAATCTAATAATGAAGAAGCATTTATTTTTTTATTTTTATTTTTTTTAATGTTTATTTATTTTTGAGAAACATAGAGGCACAGCGTGAACAGGGGAAGGGCAGAGAGAGAGGGAGACACAGAATCGGAAGCAGCCTCAGGCTCTGAGCTGTCAGCACAGAGCCCGACGCGGGGCTCGAACTCACGGACCGCGAGATCATGACCTGAGCTGAAGTCGGCGCCCAACCGACTGAGCCACCCAGGCGCCCCTGAAGAAGCATTTAATGACATGTTATAAATCACCAACATATAATCATCAAGACATATCGAGGTCATGAAAGTCCAGTAAAGACTGAGAAACATGTCCAGACGGAAGCAGATTAAGGATATATGTCAATTGAGTGCAGCAATGAATCTTTACTGAATTATTTTACGAGAAAAAACATTTTGGGGCAGTAGGGAAAACATGAATGGAGCCAGAGAAATACTTATGTCATTAATATACATATGTTAGTGTCCCAATTTTGATGGTCCTGTTTTGTTTTAAGGATATACACACTAACATATTCAGGGGCGGTTATGTATCAAGGCAACAAACTGTTCCAAACTGATCTGAAAAAGAAAGGTTTTTTTAAGTTCTTTTTGCAATTTTGATATTTTGAGGGGGAGAGAGAGAAAGAAAGAGAGGGGAGGAGAGAGAGAATCCCAAGCAGGTTCTAAGCTGTTGGCATGGAGCCCAACACGGGACTCGAACCCACAAACTGGGAGACCATGACCTGAGCTGAAATCAAGAGCTGGCTGTTCAACTGATTGAGTCCCCCAGTAGCGCGGCTAGTTTTATTTCTGAAAAATAATTTTACAGCATCTGATAAGTTAAAATTACACTTGCTATATGCCCCACTGATTCTAAGCATTTTCCCAAGGAAAATGAAAACCTACATCTATTCTAGAACCTGTGCATAAATGTCTAAAATAATTTAATCATCCTTACCCAAATCTGAAAAGGGCACAAATGTCTATCGACAAGTAGATGGGTGAGCACATTGTGGCGTATTAATATGATGAATCTGAGTCAGCGACAAAAACAAGCACATTATGCATCGCAGCGTTATTGTGTGTACAAAGCCAAAAATGAAAGAACTCATGTAGTATGTATGTGTTTATACAAGATGCTGAAAAGGGGAAAACAAGTCCGTCAAGGCAGAACGCAGATTGGTGGTTGCCTGTGCTAGTGGGGGGAGGATTGACTCTACTGAAACACAATGGAGCTTTTTGCATTTATGGACATGCTTGAAAAATAATAAAAGTGGTGGCTACCTAAGTTTTTACACTTGTCATAACTCACCAAACTGCACTGATGCTTCTTACATATGTAACTCGTATGTTAACAAAATAGATAAAAACAATAAGTGCTTGGGGCACCTGGGTGGCTCAGTCAGTTAAGCATTGGACTCTGGCTCATGATCTAGCTATTCAGAGTTTAAGCCCTGCATAGGGCTCTGTGCTACCAGCTCTGAACCTGGAGCCTGTTTTGGATTCTGTCTCTCCTTCTCTCTTTCTGCCCCTCCCCCACTCACTCCCTGTCTGTCTCTCTCCCTCTCTCTCTCAAAAATAAATAAACATTAATAAATAAAAAAATAAGTGCTAATATCATGATACAGACTCTAAATGAAAACAGATGATATATGTCACATGCAGTTAGTCATGAAAGTTCACATATTTAAGAATCTGTAGCTTTTGTTTTGTCTATTTCTTGACAAGTGACTAACAATATGTTTCAAGTTTAACTTTACAGTTGTGAATTCCCTGCTGGATGTGCAATACTCATCATCATTCATAGACCTCATTCTGGGGCTTAATCTTACTCATCAAATGTGATCATCTCTCCATCACTTGACATTAGTACAAAACTACAGAGGAAACCTTTGTGGAAAGTGGATAGATTTCCCTGTTAATGCAATGATGCATCGGATATTCATGGATAATTTGATAAAGAAAGCAGATTACTTTTTTTTTATTATGACTTTGTTGCTTTCTCACTATCTGGTCAGAGTTCCTGCTAGTAATGAAAAACCTTAGGCAACAAAATTTGCAGAAGGAGTATTTACATTTCCAGATAGCTAGCCTAAGAGCATTTAGATGAAATTAATTTCCATCAGTGTGCATGCTGGAGCATTTATCCCCCTTAAATGAAAGTGAAAATGTGTCAAGGTCTATTGGAATTTTGCCTTTTAGGGTTAGAAAAGCCAACACAGAAAGGTAATGGATAATATTAGAAATGCAAAATGCATAAGAGAGGATTTGCTAGAACTCATGCAGAAAGGAACAGAAAAAGAGAGAAGCTGTTGTATTTATTAGATATCATTTTTTGATTTCATAAAATATCTCATTTAAGTCCTATAAAATTGTTACGTAGAAATGATATTTGATATGTTTGGTATTTTTAACTTGTATTTTATTTTATTTTTGTATTTTCATTTAACAAAAATAAAATCAGTTTCAAAACCGTTATGACCAGCTGTAGTCTAGTTAGAAGTAACTTTTATTGTAACAACAATTCTTTTTTATATAGCAACTGATACTTGTATTATTGTTTCTCCTTTCCAAGCCCTCAAAGCAATTTCTCTTATTTCCTCTTTTTTTTTTTTTTCAAAAGGATGATTCCCTCTTGGTGGCTCAAAGTGAGATAGCTCGAGGCTAGTTTCACAGCCAGTGGTTACCTTCGGTCTGCTTGGTTGAGCAACAGAGATTGGAATTGCAAGCAGCTATATTCTTTTTCCTTTTTTTGTGGCTTGCACATAAGTGCTGTTATTCCAGAATGGAATCATTTCTTTCCTTGTCCTCACATACATCTCCCCTGATCATAGACACTACAACCATATGTCTGACAACACAACAAAGAAAGAAATGGTGAGACTAAGCTCCAAATGTTAACCAAATATTGAAATCGAAAAATATGCAAAACAGAAGTTAAAAAAAAGGCACTAGACACTCCTAAGTCAGGAAAATAAAATCCTTATTTGCTGTGTTGCAAATTTATTTCCTAGACAGGTAATAGCTGCCACTCATTGCTTTTATTATTCTGTCCCTGGGTGGGGAAAGGGGTTAGGTTGAATAATTTGGCACAATTACTGAAGAAAAAATAACTAAAAACAACTAACTTCATTTATCTGGGAGATTTTTTTAAATAACATAGTGTTTGAAAATAATATATAGACAGCATCACTTCACAGGTGGAATAATCCTAATTTCTCTAATATGATGCTCAACTATACAGTACAATTTGGGGTAGTTATATATTTAATTTACAAGAATAGAGATGCAGCCTATGAGTCATGGACAAAATCTGGTGATACAGAAGACTACTGGAGTACATCCGGATGCCAATATAGAAAGTTTTCGCTTTGTCATTTTCTCATACTTTCAGTTTACACCTAAAAGAAATAGAAAAACAACTCTCTCTTTCATTGCATACCAAGAAGAATGCAAAGTAAGCAAAACAATCATCATAAAGCACACAAAATATTTAATTTTTAAACATTAGTTATGGTATCTGGCAAACAGACACTAAATGAAAAGGAACAATAAAATGTCACCAGGCAACTAATTAGCATAAGACGGTCTGCGGCAAACAACAGAGAGGAGCAATTTACAAAGTACACTCCAATCTTTCTGTTTAAGGAAGAGGCAGTGGTGAAGTCTTCTGTTGCAAGGAAATATCATTGCAGAAGAGACTTGTTGGAGATATAGTGGAATCTCAATTATACTGAAATTAGAGAAATCTAAACCAACCAAGAACCATAACTGCTCTCTTGCTCTAAATACCTAGAAACCTACATTTGTTCTTTTGTGCATATGAACTGGAAGCTTATTCCAGGAAAGCGTTATTATTCATCTACTCTATTCATATTCCTGACAATGTTTTGTGGTATTGGTTTGTTTGTTTGCCAGATACTGTGGTGTGTTTTCTGGAAGAATTATTATATAAGACAGACGAAATTCTTTCCTCCAAGGAGCTTACTTTTGTCAGAGATGACACTACTAATAATACTAAAGAAGGATGAAGAGAGTCTTCAAATTCCTCTCAGCTTGATTAAACTTAGACACAACTTCTTTCAGCCTTATGGTCACATCTCCCTTTCGTTAGAGCATTTAGCTTTAGAAAATTTATAATTGTAAAATCTTTGTCTGCCCTTTAAAGATGTAAATCTTTTGAAAATCTTCTTTCCAGTTTTACAATCCAGAACTGTTTTTCTCAAGAACCTGGGGTCAATCCCTTTAAAATCAAATCACCAACAAATTTACCACCCCTATTTCCTACTCCCTGGGGTAAAGCTAGGGTCCTAACTTCTGTGGACACTTCTCCAAGCTGTAAAACTACCTGTGGTCATGAATATACTTACAAAGTTTACTTTTCTTTTGGGTAAAGTCAATAAGCATATACAGATGGCTAAAGATCTCCTTGTTATCCCCAACAAACTACCAGAAGCTACAGGAGAGACATGGAACACGGTCTTCTTCATAGCCTCAGAAGGAACCAATCCCACTGATAACCTAATTACAGAATTCTAGCTTCCAGAACGGTGAGACAAAAAATTCCTATTGCTCTGGCACTCGGTTTGTGTTACTTTGTTGCAGCAACTATAGCATACTAATATGTAATATTATGCACACACTTAGCAGGGTTTTCGTGAGGATTAAATGGGAGTATAATAATATGGTAAGCATACAGGCAGTGACCTTATTATCTTTGTCTCTGAAGTTTCAAACAGGGTGCTTGGCCTGATTCAGTTGTGTTAGAATACTTTAAAGCCCGTTTAACAAATTATTGAAAACTAAGCAATTAGATGTCCGGGTGGAATTATCATCAGTATTTAAAACCATAAGAAAGACCTAAGTGAGATACATTAACTTCTTGGTACTTAATTCTGAGTTTTCTTTCCATGGACTCTCCATTTGCTGTATAACTTATTTCCTCTAATTTTGATCTATTCAGCTGTGTGTTAAAAACAATGATCTCAGCTACGTGTTCAAAAGTCTTTAAAACATGTGCACTAGTGGTAGCAGTTTGGAAAATTACAATACTAAAAATCACAAGATATTTACAACCTTAAAAGAAGACATGTTAACATAGAAGAATCAATTACTTAGGATGGAATTCAAAATTCTAGCCATATAGAACCAAAGGTATTCGTCACAGTCTTTTCTTATGATCATCAAATTACATTATTATATTCAGGATGTTTTCTACTTCCATGCATATAATAAGACTTAAAAACCATTCGTAGGAGTAAATGAGTTCTTAGTTGCTGAGATGATATGATATGGAGAATCTTTGAGTCATATTGAAGTAGGATGTCACAACATTAGAAAAGTGACCTTGAAGATGGAAACAATAGTGAATAATTGCAAGAGAATGTGGAACAATAATAAGGGAATAAGAAAAAGGAACGCACAGATGTTACTTATTTTCTAAAGAAAATAGGAGACTTCACCTCATCTACTATAGTTTTTGAAGTATTTTGACCTCTTCTGAAAAGTAATTTATTAGTTACAATTTCATTAGTCAATGGCCCTTTGGTACTCTTACCTGTTACTCTACAGCTCTTAGCTGATGACAATAATCACAAATTAATTAAAATCATTCTGACCTTTGGGCTTCAGAAAAGGAGGAAACTAAGTAGATAGAGAGAAGCTTTGATATAATTATGCTAATTTCAATTAAGCAAACTTTTAATGAAAAACCTATTAGAATATGTATAGTGGAATAGTGGCTTTCAGTAAGCTTGATAAAGTTCAATGAGAGCATAATTATATTTTCTTTTGAGAATGGAGAGAAATCTACACATTGTTTTAAACAGGATGCATCCCAGTCAAATTTTCTTTATTGCATTTTGTTCTCTGCAAAATCAAATCTTAAAAGTGTTTGGAAAAAGCCTATCAAAGTTGAATAGAGTGCACAAAAGGACTACTTAGAATTTAAATGCAAGCAATGTGAGGATATATTCTCTATGGACAGTGAAAAGAATGCATGTTGTGATGTATAAAATCATAAACCTTATGGATAGAAATAATACATTCATGATATTTCAGAATACTAAAGTCTTGGTTCACTCTTGGAAGTAAATTAAAGATCAACACTAACTAACACTATACATTCACATTATAAAACAAACACCAAACCTCTACATTTCCCTGGAAAACAATTTAGGGCCATAATGTCCCATAGTAATGTTTATGGCATGCTTTATAGTAATTTACATTATGATTTTGACCATTTGAAAAGTCATATATTTTATTTATGCTGAAAAGTAAAGATAGAACATAAAAAGGTTGTGTTGTCTGTGTTTTGCAGAATGAAATAGAATAATGAGTTTCATATGCTAATGATGTGCTATACAATACAATTTCTCACAAATTCACCAATCACTTGCAATAATCTAAAGTTAGTGCCAAAATTCAACATGAAAGCAATTTGTTATTCATCAATTAATCTTTCTTTAAGATATGAAAACAACAAAAATATAATTAAGCTCTATTCAAAGAAAGGAAAAAGTGGTAAATTACATCACATTAAGAAAGGGGAAACTATGATTTAAATATTTTTAAGTGGTTTTATTGGTCTATATAGTATATATTCTCTATTATTTAATATTATATATTATACATCACATATTCTCTAATATTTCACTATTATTCACAAATCATCTGCACCAAAAGTTTGAATCTTCAGAATTATACAAACATGCACATTCAGCTGAAGCCCAAAAGTGTCAAAAAAAAAAAAGACCCTGATATTGAGAACATTTTCATAATAATTAATCCAGTTTAAATGGGTTATCACTCCAGCTAATGTCTTTTAGTTTTAATTAATTGACTACAGAATCTGGTATTAGATCTTTGTGTCTTGTGTGTGTGTGTGTGTGTGTGTGTGTGTGTCCAAGTTTAAAAATGTAAAAATATGAAATTATATTGTTTTTTTCCTGTATATTTCAGACATCAGATCATATCTTTTATTTGATTTCATAGTAGATCTGCTGGAAAGCACAAATATTTTTAACCTTTGTCTTTAAAATGTGTATACTGTTCTTTAGAGATATGTAACATAAAATATACAAATAATATACTTACCTTTTAGGCCTTTCTTTTCTCATCAGATCTTGGGGTGTTAATATTCATTTTTCTGTATACCTATTTATTAGTACATCTCCTTCATTTTTTCTGAAGACTTATAATGCATACTTATGAGAGAATCTTTGGAGAATACCAACGTGGAAAAGATAAAATTGTAGATAGGCTATATAATATCATTTTAGTTACTTTGAATTTTCTAATAATATGCTTTTTGAAACTAGATATCAAAATAAATGTTTGAATTTTAGTTGTTTTAAGGGTCATATATATAAAAAAAGACAAAAAATATTTATTTACAGAGGTTAAAACCATATATTACCATGATAATAACTTTACCCTCTTAAAATAGTACCCCTGTTATCAAATCAATACAAAGTATTAAATGAAAAATTTTTCTTTTTGAAAATGGAATTTTTAAAGAAAAAAACAAAAAAAAATGCTTTCATTGGATACCAAAGTGAAAACACAGAATTATACAATATTATTGTTCAGTTTTCTAAATTATTTTAGGGTATTCCAAGCTTTGGCACTGCAGGGCCACCTGGGTGCCTCAGTCGTCTGAGCACCTGGCTCTTGATTTTGACTCAGGCCATGATCTCAGGGTTGTGATTTCAAGCCCCATGCCAGAATCCACCCTGAGCGTGGCGCCTGCTTAAGATTCTCTCTCTTTTCTTCTGCCCCTCTCCCATGCTCGCATGCCCTCTCTCTAAAAATAAACAAAACGAAACAAAAATCAACAATGAAAAAACACTTTAGCACTGCAAATAATATATCATGGTCCAACTTAAGAAGGTAAATGTTTGTATCCTAAGATATTGAAATGTATAGAAGTATAAATTCCAAATTATTCTTTTTAATGTCTCTAATCTTGTATATGATATCCCTTCTAGGTAAGCAAATTTATTGCTTAAGGGAAATTTAAAAGAAAATTCATGTGTATTTGACTTCGTCTCTGTCAATATGAGGAACACTGATGATTGTGAAGAAACTTTCTTTTTTCTCTTTCTTTCCTTTTTTTTTTTTTTTTTTAATCTGTAGAGGATGAGGTAAAATTGTTGACAACCATAATTGTCTTGGTTACCAGGGATGTGTTGCTCACTCCAGAAGTTAAGCATTGGGTGGTAGATTTCCCGTCATTCAATATTATGTCATGTCAAATTCTCCCAAGAAAACACACCATAGCGTATCAGGTTAAAGTACTTTTTGTTTTTTCACTCAGGGGAGAACATTTCCTGTAAGAATATCCAAGCCATTAATCACTGAAATAAATCACTTCAATTCTCTTTCAGCTCATAGGCACTATGTAGAAATGATTCAGGTTTTCTTGAAAGAATCTCATTAGTATTGAAGGTATACTATGTCCAATCATGAATTTTGAGAACCGTTCCGTTCCAAACTATAGTACAGACTATGATAATCACTGAAACTGTTTAATGCAGCATCCACACATTTTCTGTGAGCGTTGTCAAGAAAGATATGATGATGGGACTGCATTAATGATTAATTGGGATATAGAAAAACACAACAGAATGTTGCTCTCACCTTATAGCAAGATATGTGAGCAAAAAACCAAGACTACAAAAATCAGAAAGTTGAAAATTAAAATAATAATTAAAAAAACTAAGAGAATTAAATTCCAGATTGTAGAATGTCCTTCCCAGGAGAAAAGAGATCCATGGCTGATCTTATTCCTGGTAGAGTGTTAAAATGAAGAGGAACTCACCATATACAGGATAAGGAGAAACAAGCCAAATTGTAGTGAGTTTTTAATTTCCATGCATAGACAGGAATGATTGATTCAAATACCAGTGAACCCCAGTTCTAAAGCAAGTCTGCAACTAACCATGGTCATTCCCAGGCTTTCTCTTTGTGGCTGAGGATAGGATCTTGATTCCTGGAGGTATATGAGAGATAGCTCCCATAATGCAATGTCAGACAAGATTGTGAACAAATGGAAGGTCCTATGTTCTATGATGGGCAGCCACAGGGCAAGATATCATTTCAAGGCACACAACTATTCCCTAAACCAAAAGCGGACAGTTTTCTAAGTGCAAGGCATTTCCTCGTTGAATGCTTGATGAGGGTAAGAGAGATAAAAGAAGTATAACCCCAATAGTTATAGGGGAATTCTTTAATGATAAAGCAATGGCTAGCTAAAAAATGAGGACAGAGCAAGAATACTTAAAGAAATTCTTTAATCTCTCATGTCTGCAGTGAGTACCTTGTAGCAGTTGTCTGAGGAATGACTGTGTGGCAGGAAATCTGAGTGTTATGCCTTAAATTGTTGTGCCCCACTTTCCCAACAAATTTAGATATTGAAGTTCTAACCCACAGGGTCTCAGAATATATGCTTATTTGGACATAGAGTCATTGTAGATGTAGTTAAAATATGATGAGGTCATGTTGAAATAGAATGCCCCCCTAATTCAATATGATTAGCATCCTTGCAAAAAAGAAGGAATATTGGATGAAAGCATCACACACACACACACACACACACACGCACACACACACACGCACACACACATGCACACATGCACAGAATGCCATGTGGATATTTGGAAGTGATTGGGGTGATGTGTCTATAAGCAAAGGAAGAACAAGGATTGCCAGCAATCCACAGGAAGCTGGGAGATGGAACACACTTTTCTTCATAGTCCTCAGAAGGAACCACCTCTGCTAACACCTTGATCTGAGATTTCTGGCCTTCAGGACTGTGAGACAATAATTTTCTGTGGTTTAAGTCACCCATTTGAGGTATTTTGTTATGGTAACCCTAAGAAACTAAAACACTGAGATATATACACTGAGGTATATACCTTTGAGAAACACTGAGTCTTCACTCATTGTTTTGCAATTGTCCTCCAAAGTGCGAAATAAATCTCCTGAAGTGAAGGAATTCAAAAGTAAAGAAAAAATCTCAACGACTCAAAATTTGGACAGCTTGACTCTAAAGAAGGGGAAAGATAGAGATAGAAAGAAAGGGAGTGTGTGGGAGGAGGAGAAAAGAAAGAAAAGAAAAGCGAGATCTGTTCAGCAAGCTGGTGTCCATGTTATAAAGCTATAGAACATCCCTGGCATCTTGCTCCTTCTCAGATCCCAAGATATGTTGAAAACATACTTCTATTCTGACCCCCAAAATACTTAAAGCTGCTGGCGAATTTAGCTGAAACGAAGCACAGCTTTCTTAATTACAGATTAGATTGTCTCATCCCCATGCTAGTGGACTGACAGAATAAGCAACATTATCTGAGGATCGCTATTTTGAAATTTTAATTTAAAACTTTAGTAGAACTTAATTTTTACTGTTCTTTTCAACACAATATCCAGTGTATAATTCTAAAAAATGAATGATATAGTTGTAGATGCCTGATTATGAATAACCGATATTCAAGAAAGGAAAAAAAATTGAATAGAGATGAAAGATGACCCAGCTGAAAGAATTACTCAATAGGGCTTTGAAAGGAACTTTAAAATTAGGTTACTAAAATGTGTACTAAAACACCGGAAAGCATACTTGGAGACACAGTAAATCATAGAAGAGATATAAAAAAAAATAATCGAATGAATATGTTATGAATGAAAAATTCCTTTGAAGAATTTCATAGCAGAATTGACCAAGAAGAGAAGAGCACCAACAAATTTCAATGTACTCAACAGAAATTATCTAAACTGAAGCACACAACAACAACCACAAAAATAGCTTACAGTGGAAGAAATGGAATAGAATGCTCAAGATCTGAGGGAAATTATCAATGAATCTTATATTGGTGTAATAGACTATTAGAATAGAAGAGAGAATGGGACAAAAGAATGTGAAGAGATAATGATAAAAAATTGTAAAAAATTAAAATAAACCATTAACCAGGAGATCCAAGAAGTACAGCAAACTCAAGTAGAATAAATGTAAAGAAGTAGAACATCATTAAAATGCATTAAAAAGTCAGCACACAATTCTACACCCAACAAAAATATATCTAAATGACAAAGCATGTATATATAAGATTATTTGTGATATATATGTTTTTGTGTTATATACGGGCATGACAATACATTCATAAACACAATATTATACAAATAACATACATATACATACACAAATGTGTGTATATATAGTTATATGTTTTATGGGTGTATAATATTGTTGTGTATAATATGCAAATACACATGTATGCATGCATGTGTGTAGGCATGAATGATTACTGATTGTTTAAAGCCAAAATAATGGCAATGTATTGTTGAATTGTAGTATAAGTTAAATAGATAACAATAATGGCACAAAATTCATAGAAGTTGTATATGAATTATACAATTATAAGGTTCTTACTGTTGTATATGAATTATACAGTTATAAGGTTCTTACTGTTTTGTTAAGTCATATACTATCATTTAAGTGTCAACTGTGATAAAAGTAGTTGCATAGTGTGATCTGTAGAGGAATTACTAAAAATACAATGAACAAAAGATAAAAAGACGTTTATAAAATGCAATCAAAAATTTAAAAATGAGTTATTTCAATAGGTGACTCAAATACATTTAACAAGTTTAACATCTATATAAGATAAAATATCTCAGCAAATTTGGAATAGAATGGCATTTTGTCAATTTTAAAAATGACATATGTTAAAAAATTCAGGTAACATATTTAAAAGGAAAATACTGACCACTTTCTCTTAAGATTGCAAAAAAGATAAGATTGATCATTATAATCCTTGCATTCAATATTTTACGGAAGGCCTAGCTAGAGCATTTGGACAAAGAGATGAAATAAGAAGCAAAACATTTGATAAGAAAGAAGTGAAACTGTCATTATTAGATTATATGTCAGGCATTGTCATAGAAGTCACTATCCACACCCCACCCCAATTTTGTTTGGATGTCAAGATTGATGATCCCACACATGCAGTAAAGATTAATATACAAATTAAAATGTTTATTAATTACATAATGAGTCTTCCTGGAAAGAACAGAGAAAATTCACAACCAGGTCCAAACATATCTTGAGAAAGCAAAGAGACACATTGGTTTTTATTATGGTTAGAAGTGAGGTCAGGAAGAGGATTCCCATGCTCTGGCAGGAGTCTTCATGGCTTCAATTCCCAGCAGCACTAAGCGAGGAACTCTGAAATTTTCTAATTAGCTTACTCTGATATGGGCAAGGAGGGGAAGTGGTATTGAGATATTTGAAAACTATCAGTGAACAGAAAAACTGAGTTACACTATTGTAGATTCATTGAAAACCATTGGAACCTTCAATGAATTAACTAGGACTGTTATATGAATTTAGCAAGTGCTGCTTAATACAAGGTTGGTAGAAAAGACTCAACATTGTTTCTTTATTCTTGCAATGAAAAAATAGACAAAGGAATATAAATGTTTGTAATGCTATTTTAAAAATGTTAAACTAAAAATATAATATCAGAATAGATACATATAAAAGCACAATGAAAATTACAAAATCTTGCTGAGAAAAAATGACATTAAAAATTGTGAGACATTATATTCATGTGTGAGAAGATTTAATATTTTAAAGTTCTCTATCCCCCCAAATTATCTATAAATTAATTCAATAACAATCAAATAAAATCATTAGAGGACTTTTGGAAGAAAATTGGAAATCTGATCCAAAACTTTTATGTTAACATGTGGAATTCGAAATAGTCAAAAACAATCTTGAAAGAGTTGGAAATATACGTTCATTGCTGAATTCCAAGAAGTGGCACAAGTAGTCTTCAGAGACAGAGTTATCCTGCAAAAATTTGACCAAAAACAAACAGAAGATTATCTTCCATGGTGAGAATACTCATATACACTCATATACATATATAGTTTCTGTACAGTGGACAATAGTATACAGCTGTTAAAACTTATTAAACTAAATTTTTAAGATCAAGTCATTTTGCTCTACAGAAATTATACTTAAAATATAGTACAAAACATATATACACAGTTGTATACCACTGTTAGCTCTAGTTATATTCTATAAAGTTGCCTTGGACCCTGAATTAGAAAATACTAAACTATTGATCTTAGGGGAATTTAAGTACTAGGTCCCTGTGAACTCTGGACACAACCTGTTTATCAAGTGATCAATATATATGTGTTTCTGTTAAAGATGATTTCACATATGTTTTTAATTAATTCTGATGTGCACTTAACACACTAGACAGTACTTCGGCATCATGCTTAGGGGCCATTTTGAACAGTGAAATCACCAATAAGAAAAGCACAAAATGTAAAAAACATGGCACCAAGTAGAGCATTAAAAGAACACCAACTTATAGCATTTGTCCATCCTCAGCCTTTGTTCATCACATGCTCTGTACATGTTCATGACCAATTGCAAAAGTGTCCATAAGTATCAATTTGGGGGTACAAATAAATTTTAGCAAGTAGATGAATTCTGAATTTGGGATCCATGATTGACTGTTCATGAAATCATACAAATGAAAGGTGCGACCATTGCCTCTTTCCAACAGAATGTAGGAGGGTGCCTAGCAGATGGTTAGTTTTGATTTTTGTCTTGCTGAAGACGCAGAGTGGGGGAAGAAGACTCTTGCTTATGCTGAAATGTGGGTAGCAAAGTGGTTGGCAGCGGAAGCATAGTTTTTGTGAAGGCTCTTCCCATAGAAGTGGGAATGGAAGCCTCTTATGGGGGGTTTGGGGGGGACAACTTTCCTCCTCATATTTTGTGTTGTCTCACTTTAATTTATAATGAGCTCGAAGTTCTTTAGAAATAATTTCTTTTTTCAAATTCACAAAGTGCATCTTGAGGTGAAATCTGAGCCCAGGGTATTGAATAAGACCTTTTAAAACAACCACTCAGTACATTATTCCCTCCTTCCTATTATTATTATTTTTAATATTTATTCATTTTTGAGAGATAGAGACAAAGCATGAGGAGGGGAGGGACAGAGAGAGAGAGGGAGAGAGAGAGACATAGAATCTGGCTCTAGCAGTCTCTAGGTCTAGGCTCCAGGCTCTGAGCTGTCAGCACAGAGCCTGATGCAGGGCTTGAACCCAGGAACTGCAAGTTCATGACATAAGCCAAAGTCAGATGCTTAACAGACTGAGCCACCCAGGTGCCCCTCTCCTTCCTATTAAATTATATTCTAGCATCAGATCTCTTTACCATTACTGTTGTTTGTTTGCTTTGGGCGTCGGGGCGGGGGGAGGCAGTGGGTGGGGTCAGTTCAGTTTGGTTGGCCTTATCCTCCTCAAAACACAAAACATCTGATTATTTAATCATTATTCAGAGCAACCTGGATTAATTCTAATACTTCTTGCTTTCCTAAAAGATGTTGTCTTCTGTCATTCCAAAGTGATATTTACAAGATAAACTGAATATTCAAAAGAGCTTTAAGATTCGCTATTCTCATTCGTATGTTACAAAGGGAAAACTTTCTTGGTGATCCTGGCTCTTAAAATGAAATAATTTGATCTTCAAAAACAGACTTCAAAAAAGAATAAAGTGTAGTCTCTCTTAGGCATCTTTTTGTAAGACACTCAACTGCACTCATAAAACTATGCAAACTATATGAAAAATGAATGTTTATATTGATTGTTGCCATTATTTTAAGATATTTTCTTTAGGTAGATATATAATACATCATCACTTAAGCCTCGATCATAACACAATAAATTGATTGTGTTAGCTGAAACTGAATCATATAATGAAATAACATAACCTGATTCAGGGAAGCATTTAGTCTCTCTAGTCCTTTATTCATTCCCTTCTCTGCATTAAGGCTCCAACATGATAACAGAAATAATATACTTCATTGGGAAATTATTGGTATTTCTCATAGTATAAAAATGGACTTATATAGAATTATTAATAATCATTATTTAATAGTCCTGATATATATCAGATAAATTTAAATGTTGTACTTTTGGTTTTCTAAAATTCTGAAGTAGAAAAGGTGGAGTTAAATTAAGAAAGCCCAAGAGTCTGAGGATTCATTATTTTCTTTCCTCTCGGAATCACTTTAATTTTGGTTTTCTTATAGGCCATGACCAAAAAGACTGTAGTGTGGCCGACTCTGCTAAGGCCAGCGGGTGAAATTGATTAGAAGAGTATTGCAAACTCCACACGGAAACCCTCTTAAAGAATTTCATGGTGATAAATGCGAAAGCTTAAGCACCTTTAGGATTTTCCTTGGAGCTAAAAATTTACCCAGAATTCTGAGAAATTAGATGAGTGAAGCAAATATTTTTAACCTATGGTAAGTACATTCTCTCAGAAATGTTTCTTGTTCACAGTTCTTTTGCTTGTCAGTTTATCTGTGGATTCTAACTTCCCTTTAATCTAAACTTAATATTTTCATCAATCATAACATATGGGCTATTTCCTTTGTATTGTCCCAATTTTCTTCCATAAAGAGTTTTATGTTACTGAATTTTCTGTGTCTTCTCACACTCATTAAAAGTAGCAACAAAAATATCTACAAGACAACAGATAAAGCAAAGAAAAATACCCTATTTTAATTTTGTACATAACATCAAAATAATGTTTATTATTTGATTAACTTCATGCTGAGGAGTATTACTGTCATTAAAATATATGTGATCTTTTAATAAAGTATTGTGCAATTTTGATTGGTTATATGCCATATGAACTATAGTAATTTTAAAATAGTGCTATAAAAAATAGCTCTCCCACAATTGCCTATGAAGCCTGCTAGAATTTGAACATGAGCAAATTGCTAAATGACTTACTTTAAATCAATGGCTTAAAGTAGTATAGCTACATTCCAAACCTGTAGACCTTAGTGTGCAGTAATATACGGATTCAGAATGTTCATGAATTTGGTATTTCTGACTAAACAGAAATTAGTGGAATAGAAGCAGCAGCAGGAACAATATGTCTTCACCCATTTCTTCCCTGGGAAACAATAGTCACTATCAACTCATGAAACACACATAATAAAAGACCAACTAATTAGTACATTTTTATGATGCTTGGATTTGCCAGTGATATGTCGCTATCTAAAATCAAATATAAGGGTGCCTAGGTGGCTCAGTCAACGGAGCATCTAACTCTTGGCTTTGGCTCAGGTCATTTTTCTGGTCATGGGATCAAGTCCCACTCAGTCTTCACGCTAACCATGGAGCCGCTTAAGATTCTCTCCCTCTCTCTCTAAGAAAAAAATATAGCAGAGGCACCTGAGTGGCTCAGCAGTTTGAGCATCCAACTTCAGCTCAGATCATAGTTTCACAATGTTTAAGTTCCAGCCCTGCATTGGGCTCTGTGCTGACAGCTCAGAGCCTGAAGCCTGCTTGGAATTCTGTGTCTCCGTCTCTCTCTGCCCCTCCCTCACTCGTGCACTGTCTCTCTCAAAAATGAGTAAACATTAAAAAATTTAAAAAATAAATATAGTCGTATAATATCTACAATTTTATGGAAATTTTATCTCAATAAAAAAAATGTAGGTGTCTCAAAGTCTTTCAGAAATCTCAATTTAAATAAGTAGTTTGACATTTGTGGTCTTGGGTATTCTTGAGAGCAGGTGACTCTCAAACTGCCAAAAATGGCTTAATTTGAAGAAGTTATAAATATAATACTTTACATGATAAAGGAACTTTACAGATGTAATTAGGTTTAAGAACCTTAACATAGGAAAAGTGGCCTGTATTCTGCAGGTGGGCTCTATCTAATCATCTAATCCCTAAAAGCAGCTGGAAAAGGAAGAAATCAGCAAAATGCAGCAGAAGACGAGTGTGGCAAGATACAGCAGACAGAGAAATCAAGGAGATTTGACATGTGATATGGGTTCCAGTTGTCATGGCTGAATCTGTGATAGGGATGGCCACATGCAAGGAGAAGGGGAATGAAGTCAGCCCACCGCTGACAGCCAGAAAGGAAATGGGGATCTCAGTCTTTCAACTTCAAGGAACTGAGTTCTGCTAACAACCTGAATGAGCTTGAAAGCAAATTCTTCTCCAGACAGTGAAGAAAAGACGGTGTCTTAGCCAACGCCTGGATTTGAGTTTTGTGAGAATCAGAGCAGAGGGACTAGCTGAGTCCCACTGTGCTAAGATTCTGGACCCACAGAAATTATGAGATAAAAAAATGACAATTGTTTTAAATTTCTAAGTTGGCAGTAACTTGTTATGGTAGCAATAGAAAACTATTGTAGGCATAGAGATACTTTAAGTATTTTTACATAAGATGATTCAATGGACCAACACCATAAATATTAAATATAAAAGAAAGAATATCCAATGATAACAAATGAAACATAATGTGTTCTTACGTGCACTCTAAGAATTTGAAAATAAACACAAAGTAAAGCAACAAGACAATGTATAGTATTTTAGCTATATTTCCTTGAATATGCTTTACCTACTGAATATATTTGTAATGTTTGTTTTAATCACTATTTCAATGACATGGTCACAAAGGCTCAAAGCTAATATGAACAGGAGTAAGCAAATTCACTGTGACTTTCATGTAGGAAGGTATAAACTCAATTTTTTAGCCAACGATCCCTAAATTTTCTAGTTCACACTACTCCGTTTCTTCTTACTCATGATATGTTATATACTTAAATATCGTTTTCTAAAACAATGCATATTTATTATAGAAATTAGATAACTTAAAATAATAAATAAAATCGAAGTAGATTTTCGTGCATACAAATTGTATCTTCTCAAACTTTACATGTTAAGCTTATTGATTCAAATCCATCAGAGCAAAATTAAGCACTTTATTACCCTATATTATCCTAGTTTCCGATGGTCTTGCTTGCTTATCTTTCTCTTCTTGTATAATTTCAGTCTTGGATTGTTCTTCTTCTTTATACATTCAGACAACAGGAAGTATCTGTGGGGCCCTCAAGCACGCGGTTCAGTCTGAGGTATGTCTACCGCGAAGACTTGTTTTATTTCCTCAT
Organism: Paguma larvata; assembly: GCA_030068075.1. Lineage (NCBI taxonomy): Eukaryota > Metazoa > Chordata > Mammalia > Carnivora > Viverridae > Paguma > Paguma larvata. Next base: position 55,247,132 of record CM057832.1, read on the forward strand.
GGATCTCAGAAAACAGTGTTTTCTGCCGTTCTAATCATTGCTTTACACATTTTATCTTATGTTTCTAGTTTTGTGATGAAGTGAGGATTTTTGTTGTTGTTTTTTCTTTTCCAAGTGGTTAGAAAACCTAGAATATATTCCTTCCAGAGTCCCTATTCTTCTTTAGTCAAAAATCATGCCACACATGGCCAGATTTCATTCTTTTTCATTGCCACGTAAGAAAGTATTATGCTGAGTGAAACAAGGCAGTCAGAGAAAGATAGATACCATATGTTTCCACGCATAGGTGAACTTTCAAGACTTAACAGAAAACTAGAGGGGAGGGGAAGAAGGGAAAGAAAAACGACACAGAAAGGGAGGGAGACAAAACATAAGAGACTCTTAAATACTAAGAACAAACCGAGGGTTGAGGCAAGTATGGGAGGGGGGAGAGTGGGTGACGGGCACTGAGCAGGGAACGGGTTGGAATGAGCACTGGGTGTTGTATTGAAACCAATTTGACAATAAAAAAGTTTTTAAAAAATCATGCAAACATACGTAAAGAACTTCGTGTGTGTGATTGTGTATGTGTATGTATATCCTATAGCATGTTGAGAGCAGAGCTTTGAAATTCCCTATACATTTCCAATTTATGAGATATTCCTTTTTGAAAAACTTCTTTCCTATGTTTGGTTCTCACTTAAATTATTCTTTTCTTGGAACTTACTTTGTGTTTGTTCCTAAATGCTTTAATATTTGATATAGATAGTATTTGTAAAAGAATTCATCGTTTATCCTATCCTTGGCCAATAATTTATTTTAATTTTTTTTCTTTCTGTATAAGAGAATTACATCACTTTGAGTCTATTCTCTCACCACTGATGAATCACTAAAGAATGATATTCCTTTTTCAGAAGCCAAAGGCGGGGGGAAATGCTCAAGTTGTATGTTGCAGACGCACAAATCTGCTTGCATGAAAAAAACTATAATCTCTTTGACAAAGAGCTTGACAAAGTGACACAATCAAACCACAGTATATATATTTTTTAGTTCATTCACTTTCCTCAAATATAACACTCACTCAAAAGTTCTTGTACTAAAACTGCAAACATTTATAACATTACTCTCTCCAACTGAGAAGGTATTTTCTCAATGATGTGATTAACCAATAATAATTTTTTTACATATCTTCTACATAATCTGAAAACAAGGATATTCTGCTAAATAACTGCAGTACTATTATTAAAATCAAGAAACATAGTGTTGAATAAAATATAACTACTTAATATACAGCTTATATTCAAATTCCTCCAATTTTCTCATGATATATTTTATAATATTTTATTGGTCTCTGGTCCAATTTAGAGCACTACATTAAGTTTATTTATCATGTCTCTAGCTTCCTATTATGTGACAGTCTTTAATTTATGACACAAATTTAAAAAAATAATAAAGTGCACAAAATACATTTCTTTCCACATTGCATATTCACAATATGTATATTCACAATATAATATTGACTGGAGGCATTAAATCAATATTAAGTGCTCCAATCAATATTAAAAACTAAAGTGCTAAAAAGACTTTGCTGTTTCTTTTGGTTTTGCTTTTGTTTTTTAACTGAAGGTTATTTTTTGTTGTTGTTGTTTACATTTGTGAGATATTTTGGGGGGAATGATCATTTCACGTACATATACAAATTCGTTAGTATAAGCATCTTACTGGTTAATGTTTATAGATTCTCTTATTTTGGGATACCTGGGTAGTTTAGTTGGTTAAGCATCAGACTTTGGCTCAGGTCATGATCTCACGGTTTGTGAGTTCAATTCCCGCATCAGGCTTTCTGCTGACAGCTGGGACCCTGGAGCCTGCTTTGGATTTTGTGTCTTTCTCTCTCTCTGTCCCTTCCCTGCTCACTCTCTGTCTCTCTCTCTCTCAAAAGATAAACATTTAAAAAATATCTTATTTTGAAAAATTCCTGTTGTTTTAGTTATGCACTTTTTTATGTTCACACTGTTATCTATTTTTTTCTTTTTCCTTTCCTTGATATATTTTGAAAGCTACCTATTTAGGTTTTTACTTTTTTCATAGAACCATCTTTAGGCTTTGCTAATCTCTATCATATCTGTTAATTTGATTGTATGAAAATCTACTTTTAATGACTCTTCTAACTATTTTCTTTGTTTTATGTTTTTGTAGATGTTTTCTTGTCTTCTTAAGTTGTATTATTAGCTCATAAATGTTTATTTTTACTTTTTTAATTATATAAGCATTGTGGGATATATATTTGCTTGATATATTGTTTTCCTTATATCCCACAAAATCTTTGTTTTATTATTATTATTTTTAGTTCAGTTGACACACGATGTTATATTAGTGTCAGGTATACAAAATAGTGATTCTTCAACTTTAAACACTATACTGTACTCACTACAAGTATAGCTACCATCTAACTGGAAGCCTGTATCTCCCACTCACCTTCACCTATTTTGCTCATCTCTCTAACCATCTTCCCCTGTGGCAACCATCAGTTTGCTATACATGTTTTTGGGTCTGTTTCTGTCTTCCTGTTTGCTTATTCCTTTTTTTAAGATTCCACATATGAGTGAGATCATATGATATTTGCCTACCTCAGGCTGATATATTTCACTTAACACAATACCCTCTAGGCTCATTTATATTGTCACAAATGGTCTGATCTCACCCTTTTTATGGATATATATATATATATATATATATATACATGTAAATTTATACATATGCAATATATAATGCATATGTAAGTATATATGTAAATTTGGTTATGATAATTAATTATAACATATATTATATATAACATGTTATATATAATATAATATATTTTATATATTATATAATACATATATTTAATATATAATATATTTTATATGTTATAAAATAATATATATTTTATATATAAAGATTTAACAATATTTCATCTTTGAAGTCTGTTATTTTAAAGAAAGATGGGTGTTAAATTATTGAATTATAGTTGTTGCTTTGTCAATAGTGCACGTAATCCTATCACTTTTTGTTTCATTTAATTTGAAGTCATATTATAAGAATTATATAGGCTTGAATTTAATTAGACATTTGATTCGCTTTAGAGTTAATAATAATTTTGCCATAAAGTCTATATAATTTGAGTTTAATTACTTATTCCAATTTTATTTTCCTTCTATGTATTTCCATATATACATTCAAAGTCATTTGTTTGAGTCATTATACATAGATTTGTGTATCAGTCGAGGTTCTCCAGAACTACGTCAGGTCTCCTAGGTCTCCAGATTGCTGACTGCAAATCTTGGGATTAGTCAGCCTCCATAATTCTGTTAGTCAATTCCTTATAATAAATAAATGACATAGATAGATAGATAGATAGATTGATAGATGAGTTTTGTTTCTCTGGAGAACTTTTTATACATATAATTTTCTCTTTCAACAATTATGTAGGAGAGGCATATTTATTTTTCTGAAGTACACATGAACTTTTACAAAAGTTTAGCATATTTTAGCCTGTAAAGCCAGCATTTACAAATTTTAGCCAATTGATAGCATACACAATACTTGGACCACCATGTATAATACAAAAATTTGTGGAAAAATATGTAATGAACACAGCCAGAAAACTGGCAAATAAGAACATATGTGTTGGGAGCCATTTTGGGCTCACAGGTTGAGAGACCTCTCTGTGTGGAAAGGACAGCTGAGGCAAAGCTCTTGCCAGCCAAGAAATAACGCCCCAATACCACTGTTGGGAGCCATCTTGAACTCACAGGTAGAGAAACCTCCCTGTTTGGAAAAGGCAGTAGAAGCAAAGAACCTGCCGTCCAAGAAATAGGTCAAGAAATAATGCCCTAATACCACTGTTGGGAGCCATCTTGGGCTCACAGGTTGAGACACCTCCCTGTGTGGAAAAGGCAGAGTTCCTGCTGGCCAAAAAGGGCCCTAATACTACCTCCTTCAAATAACCTTTCAGGCCTGGATTTCTTGGGCAGCCCTGTTGACCTCAAGGGAGGTAATGCTCTTTTGTTTTATGACATTCAAGTAAAAAAGGGAACTTGGAATGTGATGCATTGATGGATAACATCTAAAAGAGTCTATGTAAATGTACTCATTGAGAGTTCCACCCTTGCCAGGTGGGTTGCACCTCCCCCATTGCAGTTGGAAGTATAGCCCTCAAAGCAATGCCCTGATTCCTCCTGTTTACAGATAATTAATATTAAGGCCTCAAGGAAACACCCTGTTCTCTCTCCCCGCCCTAAATTTATATGTTAATTAATCTGAAACCGACATACAGGATTGAGGAAGTTGCCACCTTGCTGGTAAAAACTCATTATTGTTAAAGAGATTAAACTATGGAATGTCACTCATTGATATAATGTCACTTACTACCTTTAAAAATAAAGACAGGAGACCAGCAGGGCGGAGATGCCAGAATTGCCAGGGCTGCCTGCTTGGTCATCAGACTACATCTCTCTCGTGGCTCATTCATTTCCTTTCACCTGACTGTCCATCCTTCGGGGACCCCTAGATTCGCTGGAACTGGACCCCGGCACATATGGACCAAAGGAATCATTATGAATATTAGAGAATAACTTGAACTTTAAAATAAGCTAAACACATCATATTAAAATTTTTAGGATATACAATTTAAAAATGGGCAGAGAACCTGAATAGACATGTTTTCAAAAAAGACAGACAGATGGCGAACAGACACATGAAAAGATGTTCAACATCACTTATCATCAGGGAAATGCAAATCAAAACCACAATGAGATACCATCTCACACCTATCAAAATGGCTAAAATTAACAACACAGGAAACAATAGCTGTTGCCAAGGATGCCAACAAAGGGGAGCCCTCTTACACTATTGGTGGGAATGGAAACTGGTGCAGACACAAGAAGAACAGTATATAGGTTTCACAAAATGTTAAAAATAGAACTACCCTCTGATGCAGCAATTTCACTACTATATATTTACCCTAAGGATAAAAAAATTATGATTTGAAGGGATACATGCACCCTTATGTTTATAGCAGCATTATCAACAATAGCCAAAGTATGGAAAGATCCCAAATGTCCTACAACTGATGAATGCATAAAGATGTGGTATATATATATATATATATATATATATATATATATATATATATATATACAGACGCACACAATGGAAAACTATTCAATAATAAAAAGAATGAATTCTGGCTATTTGCTATAATGTGGATGGAGCTAGAGAGTATTATGCTAAGCAAGTCAGAGAAAGACAAATACCATCTGATGTCACCCACTTGTGGATTTAAGAACAAGACAAATGAGCAAAAAAAAAAAGAGGGAGAGAGAGAGAGGTAAACAAGGAAACAGACTCTTAACTACAGAGAACAAAGTAATGGTTACCAGAATAGAGGTGGGGTGTGGGGGTACATAGGTCATGATGATTAAGAAGGGTACTTGTTGTGATGAGAACCATGGAAGTGTAGAAGCACTAAATTGTACACCTGAAACTAATATTATACTGTATGATAGCCGAGTGGATTTTAAATAAAACCTCAAAAATACATAAATAAAAATTGGTGTAAAAAATAAAACAAAATACATCTTATCTTTTGTATCATTAAAGTGTTTTTTCTTTTTTATTCCATATTCTATTACCTATCTAAAATTAAATATTATTTGAGTTACTATCCTCCAAATTTAAACTGTATGATTCATTTTAATTAAAAATAATTAATATATTTTAACTAACTTTTTCTACAAATATACTGATTTTCCTCAACTTATGATGGGGATAGTTCCAGTAAACTCATTCTAAGATAGAAATATCTTAAGTCAAAAAAATATATTTAATACACTTCACCTATTAAACATCAAAGCTTAGCCTAGCCTACCTAAAACATGCTCAGAACACTTACATTCGTCAATGGTTGGGGAAAATCATCTAACACAAAGTCTATTTTGTAATAAAAAAAAGTGTTGAATATTTCATGTAATTTATTGAATCCTGTACTGAAAATGAAAAAACAGAATGGCTATCTTGGTCTAAAATGGTTGTAAGTGTTTCGGTTGTACATCTTTGTTATCCTGTGGCCAACTGGGAGCTGAGGCTTGCTGTCACTGTGCAGCGTAACGAGAGAATATCCTATTGCATATCACTAACCTGGGGAAATATCAAAATTCAATATTTGAAGTACAGTTTCTACTGAATGTATATGTGTATTATTATGAAGTGAAAAACATTGCAAGTCAAACCATTGTTGGGGCACCGGAGAGACTCAGTCGGTTGAGCATCTGACTCTCGATTTTGGCTCAGGTCATGATCTCATGGTTTGTGGAATCAAACCCAGAGTTGGGCTCTCTGCTGAGAGCATGCAGCCTCTCCCCGTCTCTCTGTCCCTCCTCCATCCTTCTTTCTAAAAATAAATAAATAAATATTAAAAAAAAAACGTGTTAGTCAGTGATGTATGTAGTAGAAATAGCTGTTATCATCTATATTTCACGGACAATGAAGCTGAGACTGAAAGAGTTTCAGTGGTTTGAACACAACTTGTAGTTTGTTCCAATTCCAAAGCATGTGATTATTTTCATGTTTGTTCGTGTGTGTGCGCATTTGAGTTTTTTTTCTGTTTTACTTCTCAAGCATCTGACTTGAGTCATACTTTCAAAATCATGCTGAAAATAATTGCTGCTCTAACTACTGTAGAGTTTGCTATATGAATAAATTAGATAATGTATACTAACAAAACTTAGGTGTAATATAAGATGTACGATATCACATGTTGTCACTCAGATAATCAATGTTGCATTTTTCATGATGCAAAATTTTCAAAATCAGTGGTTTTGTATTTGAATTTAGTCGAGAAGATGGCTTGTATATATATAATTCTATGAAAATGGCCAACGATGATGCTTCAATGGAGGATCTAACTGAAATCTAAAGCACTCTTCCAGCTATGACAGGATATTTTCCAATATTGCACAGAAACCAGAGTGGTATTCATTGAATAGCAGTCAACAAAAGCACAAGCTCAAGTGACATTCACTATCTTTATTCTGTGTTAGACAAAGCCACACCTCATAAGGGACCAGGCTTATTTGTAATTCATTTGCTTGACCCAGATGGTGAAGTCTAAATGTAATTGCAATATCAGTCTAAATTACCCCATGCTGTTTTGGGTGACTCACATGTGCTATACTATACACAGTTAACAAGAATAAAGCAATACAGAGTTCAAACGTTCCCAAAGAAGTGAGCACATGGGGCACACCGGATTCACGGAGAATGCTCATTAAAACCACTGAACATTTTGCACAGGTAAGGATTTTGGTATTGGGCCTGTGGTGTCCATGTTACTATGGCAATAACTATTATCACTAGAGCTAATGCATTTCTGACCTGCAGTGTTTAATAACGCTCGCCCACCTCAAAGGGATCTAATCAGAATTTATTAAATTTTGTAAAACAGTGTCAATTTTAAAATGCAATGTAAGGTCTAAGTATTAATTTCTTTTTCTCAGTGTAACTTAAAACGTATCTATGCAACAAAATTCCATGTACCCTACAGCATCAATTAAAACTTAACATCTTTGATACTAGTGCTTCTTTGGTCTCCCTTTTAAGCGAGAATCTTCAAAAGAACAGCTTTGCAATTTCTGGTCCTATTTGAGCTTTGCATTCAATACCTTTTCCCCCTGCTTTTCTCTATTAGAAGAAAAAATAAGAATACTTTTTTTGAAACTTAGAGTGTCTTAGTCCACTTTTAAAGAGTAAGATAGAAAATTTACTACTCTTGCCATTAAATATTGCTGTGGGACTAATATATTGAACTTAATATGGAAGAGTAGTTATTAATTCCAGAAAAAGCAAATTCTCTTCATAAATTACTGATCAGTGGGAAGTCATATATTAAAGAATGACATGTTTGGAACTCAAATAAAAAGCCAGTTTACCCAATAGTAATGTAAAGTAAATTAAACTGTTACCACCTAGCATTTTTTAAGCTCTGTCACATTTAGTAAATTTATACTTTAAACCTTTGAGCATATGGTCAACTTTTGAGCATGCATTTATGGATTAGCTAAATTAGCAATGATTATAAAATTTTCCTTATTGTCTAGTAACTCCTAGGCATCAAATACGTGACTACTAGTTTTCAAATTCATGACTAGGAACCCAGAATCAATTTCATGGGCAGTCTATATTAGATAAAGATATTAGGGAAATCCTAAAAGACTGACAGTATGTGAATAAGAATATCCTGATTATTAACATTAGTTGTCTGTCCAACCAACACAATGCCTTTTGGGGATATCACTTTGGATCTGTTTCCACAACTGTACAGTGAAGTTCATCTTAGAAAGTATTCAATTGTACCTTTTAGCTTTAAATTGAAGGGTTCGTTCTCATGGTACGATGTGGAACAGTGAGAAAACCCAGAGATCAAAAGAGAAAGGATAGAAAAAAGAATCTAAGTGCAAAGTAATATTCACCCTTGACAATGTGATCCAGCCACCAGACCATATGCAAGTGCTGCTGGTAATGTAATGTTTTTCCATTTGTATAAGAGAGTGAGACTACTACTGCGACAGATGTTCTAGATCTCATGGGGTGTCTGAGTGAGGAGCTAAGACTATTTCTTTGGAGTCATAAGCACCAGTTGGAAGGTAGAGGTTGTCAGTAGACTTGACGAAGAGTAAATTGGGTGATTGAACCATTCTGCTTTTGTTGTTTTACAAACCATAATTTTATACTTAAAAATGAATAACAATTTGAAAGTTCTTTTACTTTATTTTAACCAATTCAAATTTTGGTCCATTCACTTTAAATTAAAAACATGCAATTGTATTATGGGCTCATGGGATAAAGTACTTCATTTATAAAGTGCTTTATTTTATATGTGCATGTGTGTGTGCACGTGTGCGTGTGTGTGCATATGTGTATATACATACGACTGGCTACAATGTGCATTATGTAACAATCATAAAATCTCAGCGATCTGCAAATACGAATATTCAATCATGTGCTTGCCGATGGGCTTACAGTTGGATCATTTTATAAATCGGTTGACCTGTATTTGGCCTCTTCTCACTTCTATGCAAGGCTGGAGGCCATCAGATCTAGCTGGGCTCAGCTGTGCTCAGCTACATCCCCACTCTTGAATCTACTCCATATAACTACCATTCCTACACCTTGAATGAGTGCATTAGTCTGGGCATGTTCTCAAAGAATTGGCAGAGCACATGGTATTTAATAGGTAGTATAAAGCTGTTCATTATCTCAAGGTTGGCTTAGCTAGTCCTTGTGTTTTCCAATCCACACTTAGGAATCTGCATGTTAATGTCTCAAACACTCTGGCTTGGGTTTATTTGTATTTTATTGAATCTCTATATCATGATTCAGATATCCAGTACATGAACATGACACATATTTCCTCTTAACATGTTTTCATCAATTTTTCTAACACTTAGTTGTTTAAAAACATTATCTAATTATTCTAATATCTTATTAACAGTATATAAATAATACCTATATCTTGAAACTACTTCTTAAAATATGAAATTTTTGTGCTTTTTATGCAATCAACCACATCATCTTTAATTTTTCCTCTATTTTTCTTATCTTACCTTTTTTTCCTCTCTTACTGTTTATATTGGCTATGATCTCTGTTATAATGATGAATAGACATGGAAATGGCTGTTTCATAGAATTCTTTACCTCAACTCCCAGGGTTCCTTGTCTTGCCGCTTCAAAGAATGAAGAGGTGGACACAGAATAAAGTGAGCAGCGAGTAAGAATTTTAGTAGGATATAAGATCAGAAAGTAAGAATAGTGTGAAAGCTCTCTTTACTGAGAGGGGATGTTCAAACATGAATGCCCCCAACAACTGGCATGGGACTTTATTTTATAAGGGTTTTCTCTTTTCCCTTCCCCCGTTCCTTCTCAGGTTCTACCCTTATTGGTTTGATAACTCTAGGTGCTGCGTTGTCCATTCTTGATTTGCTCAATTCCATTGTGTGAGAAGTCAGACCAAGGATATCCTGTCCCTCCTATAATACAAGTTTTATAATTCACTAATTTTAGGTATTTCATTTGTCAAATTGCTGAGGGGAACCTGAAGGGGAGTAGGTGGTGTTTGTTACATTCTTTCTTTTTCTTTAACACCATCATCATCATCCTCATCCTCATCATCCTCCTCCTCCTCCTCCTCATCATCATCATTTTATTCTCAGATAAGTTAACATATAGTGTAGTCTTGGCTTCAGTAGAACATAGTGATTCATCTCTTATGTAAGATACCCAGTGTTCATCCCAAAAAGTTCCCTCTTTAATGACTGTCACCTACTTAACTGACCCCCCCATACCCCCATCAACCCTCATTTTGTTCTCTGTATTAAAGAGTATTTTTTGGTTTGCCTCCCTCTTTGTTTTCATCTTATTTTTCTTTCCCTTTCCCTATGTTCATCTGTTAAGTTTCTCAAATTCCACATATGAGTGAAATCATATGATATCTGTCTTTCTCGTACTGACTTATTTCACTTAACACAGTACCCTTCTGTTCCATCTTCATTGTTGCAAATGGCAGGATTTCATTCTTTTTCATTGTCAAGTGGTTTTCCATTGAGTGTGTGTATATATATATACACACCACATCTTCTTAATCCATTGATCAGTTGATGGGCATTTGGGCTTTCTCATAATTTGGCCATTGATGATAGTGCTGCTATAAACATTGGGGTACATGTGCCCCTTCAAATCAGCATTTTTGTAACCATTGGATAAACTCCTAGTAGTGCCATTGCTGGGTCATGGGATAGTTCTGCTTTTAATTCTTTGAAAACCCTCCGTACTGTTTTTCAGAGTAGCTGTGCCAATTTGCCTTCCCACCAACAGTGCCTTAGGGTCCACCTTTTCCACGTTGTTGCCAACATCTATTGTTTCCTGAGTTGTTAATTTTAGCCATTCTGATCAGTGTGAGGTGGTATCATGTTGTGGTTTTGATTTGTATTTCCCTGATGATGAGCAATGTTGACATCTTCTCATGTGTCTTTAAGCCATGTGGATGTTTTCTCTGGAAACATGTCTATTCATGTCGTTTGCCCATTTCCTCACTGGATCATATGTTTTTTGGGTGTTGAGTTTGGTAAGTTCTGTCACTTGCCTTTTAGTTTTATTGATTCCTTTGCTGCAAGAAGCTTTTTATCTTGGTGAGGTCTCAATGGTTCATTTCTGTTATGTTCTTTTTTTTTAATGTTTATTTATTTATTTTTGAGAGAAGGTGAGAGAGAAAGAGTGTGGGTGCACAAGTGGGGGAGGGGCAGAGAGAGAGATTAGGAAACACAGAATCCAAAAGAAGGTTCCTGGCTCTGAGCTGTCAGCACAGAGTCAGATGTGGGGTTTAAACCCTCAAACCATGAGCTCATGACCTGAGCCGAAGTTAGATGCTTAACCAACTGAGCCACCCAGATGCCCTATTTCTGTTACATACTTGAGAGGAACCGTGCACCCGAGGAAGTGTGCTTATAGTCAGATGCTCCTGGTGTTGTTTCAAATTGTGTTTTTCCCCACACAGTACCTCAAGTCCTAATCTTTCCCTATCTGCCTACTGCAACCTATCTTTCTTTATCATAACAGTATCCACTGTCTTGTTTCAAGTCTCTAGGAGAAAAGATTCAATTAGTCAAAATTAAATAGTGTAAAGTTTGTGTTATTTTTTAAAAGTTTTATTATAACTGTATGTAAGTATATAATGTATGTAGCAGAGAAAACAAATATCAGAAGAGCATTATGATGAATTTTTACAAAGTGAACATATTTGCATATATAGAAATCTAATAATTCAAGATATAGAATATTTTTAGATTTTCACAAAACCTCCTTCGTGCTATCTTTACGACCCCCTAAATGGTACACATCTCCTAACATTTACATACATAGAGTCATCCACTAAATGCTCATTTATTTTTGTCTGTTTTCCATAACATTATGTCTGTCTGCATCACCCATTTTGTTGCATATCATACTTCACTCTCTTCCATTTTAGTGTAGTTTTCTATAATATGAATATATCATACTTTATTCGTTCCCTTGTTAATTGAAGTAGTCCCTTAAGTTCTTTTCAGTTTAAGCCTACAACAAAAACAAAACAAATTGCTGCTATAGAATTTTCAGTTCTGGGAATTTGGAGACAACATACTTTTTTCCTTTGCCTCCTACTAACTACAACTAATACCTGGACAGAAGCTGGCAACTCAGAAACATGTAGTTCAGAGAAAAAAAAGCCTCAACAAAGTGTGTTCTCTCTAGCTAAAAGATGAAGAAAGGGGCAGCCTAATAGGACAGAAAACTTTAGACAAAAATGGTTCCACTTCAGCGTTAACATAACACATTTTAAATGGCAATAACCAATTGTTTAGCACTTAATGAACTCGTTAGTGACAATGTGTATTTGTAGTATACAATGATCTTGTACAGAATCAAATATACATTTTGATTCTCACTTGCACAATGATCACATATTATAATAATGTGAAAAATATTAATGATACTAAATATATTTCCTTCATGGAGTGCAGACGGATGATATTCCCCTGTGCCTTGCAGAAGGACATTTTGGGATCTACGAAAAGTTAAGCTTCAAGGAAAGATGGGGACGATCATAATAATAATGCACAATATACTTAAAAGGCAAGAATAGTACAATATATTTAAATGGCATGAATAGCAAATAGAAGCCTACTGGAAAAAAGCTGAGGAGTAACTGCCATGCACTCTACATGTTCTTTTTGTGGACTTAAACAAAATATGTTTCCTCACCGGAATGCATGCAGGATGGAAGGGTACAGCAGAGTTATTTTTTCAGATATTGTATTTTTTAAAAAAAGTCACTATAGGTACTATTTTGATAAGGAGAATTTCAATAGCAAGAAGTAGATATATTTTTGGGAGAGTGATTTAAAGATTTTAATTTATTTTACCATGTTTAGTATACCCAGTATTACTAATACTAATACCCAGTATTAGTTATTAGTCATCCTTATATTCTAATTATGGCCAAGTGAAAAATAGTTAGTTAATACAATTAAGTACATTTGCATTTCTGAGTCCTAAATGCCTGACTTGAATTTCCTGAATTAAAGTCTATCAAGTAACTCAAACCAAGCATTTGTCAGTGGATGCCTAAGAGTGCAATGTGTTATGCTACAAGGGAAAAGATTCTGAGTCTAGAGTCAGAAAAATGAGATTTATTTTGTGATGCAAGATTTCCAAATTTCAGAAAGTCCTTTATCTTCTTGGAGCTGCTGTTCCTTAATATCAGCCAAGTTATTTCTAGAACTTACAGAATTTTAGTGGTGACAAAATGAAATGAAGTAGAAGTGTATTTTATACCAGAAAATGCTAGATAAATGTAGCATATTACTCAGAATGAAGATGATGTACTTCTTGTCATATGTGAGGTGTGAACCTAGTGTTTTTCTGTGTTACTAACACAGCCACTTTTTTGTCTTAGGCCACAATGCACACCATCTGGAGATGGGATTTTACCTAATATAGGAAAACAAGTACATACCTGCTGTGTGTCTTGTTAGATAACATAAAACACGTTGCATCTATTTTGTCTGTTTTAATGAATTTGCACCCTAGAAGAGTCAATATGAGAAAGTTAACATGTCTAGAATTGTTAGGCAGATTTGCATACAAAAGAATGTACTTTGGTAAATCAAAAGTATTTCCTATTTTTATTTTTTATATTAAACCAAAATTTCAATCACAAGATGTTATCTGAAGTGAATAGTGGGAATGTTTAAACTAAAATCTGCACTTAACACCACACGTATAAAATTCTCTTAAAGATGTGGAAAGAGATTCTACATAATATTTTATTTTAATCTTGTCTTAGTTATTCGGATTATCCTTTTTCTGTTTATCTTAAAAAGAAAATGAATTTGTACTTGTATTATCTCATACACATACTCAAAAAATGAAAATTATGGAAATTCCCATCAAGTATAACAGATAAGACTTGTCATAGCCCTAAGATCCCTGATAACATTTATCCTGAGCTAGCAAGATGGAGATCATGTTTTAATACATGAAACTGATATTAGAAGTCCATCTTCCCCTGGCTTTGAGCTTGATGACAAATATATAGAATCACATTTTCCAGATATGGCTTTAAGAATGAAAGCGAATGAAAGACTCTTAAGTCCATCTTCCTAACTAGCCTCATTCTTAATTGAAAATCTCTCTAGATTGGAATTCAGAAGTTTTATTATTACTCCTAGGTCAACAGCAGTGCCAACACATTGTATTATAATATAATTTATTCTATTATTTTATCCAAAACAACTCATTGCGTATTAGTGTGCCAGACCAAGTCTCTGTAATTTAAAACAGGTTTTTAGTTTTGTGCATGAAAAACTAACACACAAGCACTTAATGACTACTGTCTAATGTAATTTTACTTTCTTATCCAGATTGTTAAAGATCAGAATATAAAGGCTACAGTTTCCATTTAAAATAATGCTGATTTTGGCATGGTAAATTCGTTTAATTGGTTTTTAAAATGTTGGATGAAAGTTATATTTTGATAGAAGTGCATTTAACATATTCTACTCATTTGGGGAGGAAAGTGGCAGAAGAAAAACAAAGTGAAGTTATGTCAGTAATCAAAAATATAGTTTTCCAGGTATTTATTTTTATTATCCCTCCCCTAATCATAGTGTAGATTTCCTTTTATCAGTTCGCTTGTGTCTGGAAGCAGTTATAAAATTTGTTCAGGGCCATGGCTTATAAGTACAGTGGTACTTGTCATTTTCAGTTTGGATACTGTATGTCAGTGTGAGACATGCCATGACTCTTTCCTTTTGCCACTCCACTTGCTCCAAGTTAAGGAAATATGTACCAGAGTCTCTGGCACACCCAAATGGACATGTGGTATAACCAAGAAAACAAACTACTTTAAACCAATAAGATATGGGAATTGTTTGTTATCTCAACATAACCCATCCAGTCTCTGTTGATTAGTACTAGAATTATAACAATGCTAATAACAGAAACACTCTATGGTGTGTAGCATTGGCTGGAAGGCTGACAGTGAGCAAGAAGTTGTATTTTGTTTGGAAAACAGAATAGCTATCTATGTTATGCAGCTATAAGAAATATTTGGTCAAAATGCTACTTTTGATAAAATGGAAGTCATGGTCAATGAAACTACCTCTAAGAGAAGTGATTGGAAAACAGAAAGCTAATTGTATACATTGATTGCTGTTGACTCAACATGTAAAGGATTAGATGTGATAGATGAGTTCTAAGCTAAATAAAGGAAAAAAGTTTCACTGTAATAAATGTAAGGTAATAACAGAAGAAGTCTAAAAATTATAGACACTTCTAGTTGAGAAGAGAAAACAGCTTCCAACTTGTAAACCTTTGACAAGTATTGAATCAGGAATATAACAGTCACTTATATTGATGAAATCTCAGTATATATTTGACCACGATGCACTATTGTTCACTTCAGCTTGACTAAACTTTAGACATGATCCTTCCTCAAACTAGGTCCATGGCCTTCTTGATTTAGAGCATTGGCTTTAGAAAACTTCAATTATAAATTATTTCTCTGTCCCTTTGGGATATATATATCCCATATATATACATACATATATATATCCCATATATATACATATATAAACATATATATATCCCATACATATATATAAACATATATATATATACACATATATGTGTATATATATATGTATATATATATCTTTCCCTAGCACCTTGATAGTTTTGGAACCTAGAAATGTCTTTCTTAAAGACCTAAGACTTCTCTTTGAAAGGTAACCATACTCTAAGTACACACAATTTTTATTTGTCAATCATACCTCAAAACTGGGGAGTGGGGAGATATATAGGGCTCCTGTCTCTCAATATATGTGGGACAATAGATTCTAACTTTAGTAAGCACAAATTAGCAAACACTATTGGTCTAGTCATGTTGACAAACCTCTCCCCAGATATCCTCCAGTACTTTTCCACTAGCTCGACCTAGTGCTTATTCTCTCTCACCCCCACACATTTTAAGGTAAGATTTAAATACTGAAAAAAATGTCAAAGAACTCTTCAGAAATTACACTTGAGTTAATAGGCACTGAATCTATTTTAACTTGACTTGCAGTGACACTCTTTTTTTTAAATCAGTTTATTCTTATTATTTTAATTTAGAGAGAGCAAGTACATGAGTGGAGGGAGAGGGGCAGAGGGAGAGAGACAGAAAATTTTAAGCAGGCTCCATGTTCAGCGTGGAGCGCCCTATGGGGCTCATTGTGACTCAATCCCACGACCCTGAGATCATGACCTAAGCAAAAATTAAGAGTCAGATGCTCAACCAACTGAACCACTGAGCCCCACAGTGTAAATCTTAAGAGAACAATGATGATACAGACACTATTAAAAGTAGCCAATCAGGAGCTCCTGGCTGTGTGACAGTGGAATGTGTAGCTCTTGATCTCGGGGTCGAGAGTTTGAGCCTTATTTTGAGTGTAGAGATTACTCAAGAAAATAAAAAGAATCTCAAAAAAAAAAAAAAGTGTAACCAATCAACTCTTTGGGTGATTCTTGTTTAACTCAAATTATGAATAGTACATAGTCAGTTATTGTAAATGTCAAATATATATCAGCCATGATATAAAGCTTTCTTCTTAGATATTCCCTTAAGACATATCTCTTATAGTTCCATAAAAATGTATAAATTTAAACAGCAGAGACAAATATTTTTGAAACTTCTGCTTTTATTATAAAGTAGGGGAATTCAAGAGTTCTGTTGAATACTAGGATTCTAGAAGATTTCTCTAGGTGTTATAGATGATCCTGACGTGAAAAAAAATCACATTTGAACTTCATGTGCTACATGATGCTTTTATTCATAACGATGGATAGTGACTAAGTAGACCTGCTTACAATTTTGTTAGACAATTGTCCTCATATGGTAGTCCATAATTAAGACCACGTTTTGGTATTTGAGTCTATTTTCAATTTGTGCATGAATACGTGGTTAAGTGCTGAATCACAGAGAGGGGAAAATGGTAGACTGAGCCTCTTACAGTCTACTATGTGACATTACTGTAGCAAGTAAACTCTACTAATGTAATAGAAAACTAGAGGAAATTTTATTATAACAAAGGAATATTTATGCATCACAACTCAGCTCTATCCCTGCTGTAGTGCTTTTTTGCAGATATTGAGTAGGTAAGACACTATACTGTAAAGGTTTTTATATGTTTCGTCATTTCATTTACATATTTATTTTTCACTTTTATTATATTTTAAATGATACTAGAGTATTCAGCTTTTCAACATGGAAATTTCTGAAACAAAGATGTGAGGTAGAAGAGGAGAATTCTAATCCTAGGACCTAGACAATTCTGGTGAGGTGAATGACAGGTAAATAATGAAAAACTAAAACTTAACTACTGGCATGTAAAATTATTAAGCATGAAATGCTAGAAAAAAATGCAAGATGAGACTTTGAAAGCGTTTATTCTTCAAACAATAAAATGAATCCATGTGTGAATACTATATCACATATGCTAAAGAGATTTTGTATATTAAAGTGAAATGTAAACATTCCTTCATTTGGGCTGGCTGTAAAAAATTTTGCCAAAAAATGTGATGCTGTAGCATTAATGAAATTTTTAAACGATGGTTATATTAAATAAAACTATTTATGTTACAAACAGCTGACTAAAATAAGCAATAGCCAAGATATATTTAAATTTTTGTCTTTATATCTGAAAATAAACATTCTGTCTTGGAGAAACTAGGTTGATATTTATACTGATGCTGCCCCAAACGGTTGCTTCCATAAGAGTTTTTGCCTCTGTGGTAAGTAAGAGTAAATCCCAATACATTCAGCAAAACATTTCCTTCCCAGATAAGTTTGATGCATAAATTCTTGGAGATAAAATGAAAAAAAAAATCTGGAAGATGCTACAAAAATTATCTTCTTTATTAAACCAAGATCTGCTTATTTGACAATATATAAAAATCTGTCCAAAAGCCCGGAAAAGAAACAATATATTTTCTAGTACATAGAGAAATCCAGTGGCTTAAGAGAAAAACCCTCAAAAAGGAATATTTTAGCAAAAACAAAACAAAACAAAACAGTGATCACAGGAGTATATTCAAGGGAACAGTAGGTAAAAAATGATAGGTTGCATAAATGAGAAATTAACACTTTTCATTGTAAGCTATTAAGATTTGGAAGTTATTTATTACAATAGCGCAATATATCTGATTTAGATCCAAGCATTAATCAATATATGAAAAAAAGAACAGGGTAACCTGAGTGGCTCAGTCAGTTGGTTAAACGTCCAACTCTTGGTTTGGCTCAATGTCATGATCTCAGGATTGTGAGATCAAGCCCCATGTCAGGTTCCACCACTGGGCAGGGAGTCTGCTCAAGATTCTCTCTCTCTTCCTTTATTGCTCTCCGTCACTCTAAAAACAAACAAACAAACAAAGAAACGAAAACAACAACAACAAATATGGCTGGATCATGTTTCTAACAGACTGGTCCAATGGAACATTCTTTCACACACAGGATAGCATATTATTTTAAATACAGCTAATAACAAAAATGGTCTAAATAAAAACAGAGTCGTTACAACCAGTATCACCCATAATTGTCAAGTGTATTCTTAGGCAAATATTACAACAAAGAAGAAAGAAGATTCTCATCAGTGACTTTTAGAATTACTTTGACATTCCTCACATCATTTAATTTTTAAAATATATGTTTATTTCGATAAGGATAACACAATAAATTGCAACATAGATGTCATATTTCAAGCTGCAGAAACATTTTCAAATAAATATATGTTTACGACCAAAAGCAAAGTGCTATTACTTAATATGACTATTGTTTTAGAAAAAAATTTCCCTAAGTTAGAGCTACATATCTTTTTATTAAACTTCATAGGCATGCATATAGGGAATATTGTGCAATGCATCATAAAAGAAAAAGTCAAAATACAGAGAAAAAGTGTGGTTATGTTCAAACCTGTCTGTGTGATTATATATGTTTTTTTCACAAATAAACACTACCTAGATGTTATTATTTTCACAAAGTCATAATGCTTGGTATAGCTTGGTAATTTCTAAAATACACCATGCCATAAAAAAATGTTTAATTTTCCTCCATTTCTTCCAACCTACTCAATACATTCTAGGAACCGACAATTTTATTTATGTTTTATTTAATTTAATTTAATTTTATTTTATATTGAGAGAGATTTTGGTTGTGTGCTGGGGGAAGGAGACAGAGAGAAGGAGAGAGAAAATCCCAAGTAGTGGCAAGGCTCAATCTCAGGAATCATGAGATCAAGACCTGAGCCAAAATCAAGAGTCAGATTTTTAACCAGCTGACTTTGGAACTTTAGGCACCCTTTGAAACTTATAATTTTAATTAAAAATTAAATTGTATGTGCATCTAAGAGAATTCTGGGATCTCAAAAACTAACTATAGATTTCACGGATTGTGATGCATGTAAAGATATTTACAGGTATCCCTAAGTGCGTTGAGTACGTGGGTATAAATACTATTTAGAAGATATATCTTTAATACAGCATATTAATAGGCTGTTAGTATAACTTCTCTCACTGTCTATATCCAAATTTTCTTCCTGGTTTTTAGAAATGCTACATTTCATGAATATCTACCTTTGAAAATTGAAGAAAGGAAAGAAAAGTAGGGATTTTCTGTTTGGCGTTGAAGCATGGGAACATTACTTAGACTTGGCCCAGTGGATCTCCATCTGGGTTTTTGTTAAACAAGTTTTTTTTTTTTTTTTTTCAGATGGGGAGATGGCAAAATAGATTCTCATTGATGGTATTATCATCATATAATCATGGTGAGATCCTGGCCAAACTTTTTGGCTGCTTATCCTCCTTCGATTCCTATTCAGTGGTGGGGCCTCGGCCAGGTAATCCATCATCTCTTTTGCTAACAACTAACTAACTCAAATAACACACCACATATTAAAATATGTCTATGAAAAAGTAATGCTAGAGATGTGCACAACAAATCTCAATTCAGCAAGACATAAAAGAATAGCTCTGGAAGGTTCACATAAGTAGAATTTCTTAATCTCACCAAACAGCTCTTATAAAACCTTTGATAACTAGCTTATAAAAGTGCAGTAAAAACATACAGTTTCTCTATCACATCCAGTTGCTTCAGCACCCAGAGACTTACTATGTAATTCCTTCACGAAGACTGAAAACTCTTTAGTTCTTTCAGGATACCAGCACATAATGGAGCTAGACTCTAGCTTGATTTGTTTGTTACTAGTTATTGATCATATTAGGTAGTAAATTTTAATTTGTCGTATTTGTTAGAAGGGTGCAACCTGCTGTAACAAATCCCAAAATCTAATATGGTTCAAATATGATAAAAGTCTATTTTTCACCCATATAAATTCTAAAAATGTGTGTGGCTAATAAGGGTTGATCTATCTTCCAAACAGAGATTTAGGGACCCAGACTCCTTATTGGGGCTCTCTCTTTTTTAATACCCGGCCTGGAGAAGGAAAAAGACTTCTAAACCATTATTGTAAACCTTCGAGGCTCAGGCCTGGAAATGGTGCAAGTCTAATGTTCTACTGGCCAGGTTTCAGCTAAATATGGTAACATCTAACTGCCAACAAGCAGAGAGACAATGTTTAGTTGTGTTCTGGAAAGAAGAGAAAATTGATTTGATGAATACCCTATCAGTACACATGATATGGAATTTCTATTTCAATCAGTTATTCACCCTAAGGACTAAATGAGAATTATAAAAATGCAAATCTGTGGGCCTAGGTGGCTCAGTCAATAAGTGCCTGACTTTGGCTCAGGTCATGATCTCATGGTTCATGGATTTGAGCCCCACATCTTCACTGCTGCCAGCTCTGAGTTCACTTTAGATCCTCTGTTCCCCTCTCTCTCTGCCCCTTCCCTACTTACTGTCTCTGAAAAATGAATAAGCATTTAAAAATGCAAATCCGTACATGTAATTCTCTAAACTTGAAATCTTTACTGTCATTGCATTATTCTCCACATAAAGTCTAAACTCAATAATATTATATTGAAAGTACTTTAAGATCAAGTTTTCTTCTAAATTCTTTAACCTCATTTGTATGCATATTTAACACCAGCCTTTTAAACTAATTAAATAAACAAATTCGTCCACAAATTTGCAATCTACGTCTCCAATCTGACCTATTGCATATACTATTATTTTTACCTGAAATGACTTGTTCTTCCACGTCACCTGATTAACTCTTATTTGTTCTTCATATCTTAGTTCAGAATCACCTAATCTAGCAAACATGTATGGATTCCATTCCTTTACTCTGTGCTCTCAGCTTATGTTTACAATACATCACCCAAATGCCTCTGTAATGAGACAAAATGCTCATTTTATGAGTATATCCAAGTCCTCTCTTCTTCCTGCCCATTAAAGAAGACTCTAGGTTTATTTGTATTTCCTTTCCCTTGTTCTCCTTTGAGATCGAGTTTCACCAACCAAGAATGAGTCCACCCACAGGCCTTTATGAGTAAAATCAGAAATATGTTGGCCAATATTTCTACTAAGGACCACTTCTTGAGAAAAAGACAAACAAACAAAAGCAAAAGAAATGTGTCAGGAAGCAAAAGAATACCAATTAGGTGGATACTTCCAAGAATACCAAAGAAAAGGAGTTGCTTCCATTGCTAAAGTACTAGTGGATGATAGGTAAGAAACACGTCATGTTACAAATGCAGCAAACTTCCCGAGTACTAGTAGACAATTGACAGAAAGCATGCCACCCTGCGAAAGCAGCAAATTGGAAGGGCGGGCAGGACAAGGTGGAGAGATCACAGTAATGAGCCTGATGCATGAAGAAAGAAAAATCTGAAGAGACAAAGGCATTAGAAAAGAAGAGATCATTGTTTCCTGTGTTCTTAGAAGTTTCTTCAAGAGAGAGAAGGGAGGTAAAAATCAGAATTCTTTTTCTATTATGCTCTTTTGAAAAGGAAACCACTCTGCAACTGATCTACACAGGTCCAGACTTCATTTGAGTAGGATTTGTTCACCTGTCTCTCCCACTAACACCAGGGTACTTGAATTCCTAGTGCAGTGCCTATTTTGAACTCATAAAACTTCACTCAGATGCAAAGTAACTGTCTTTTAAGGAGAACTAATGTCAAAGATGAAAGAATACAAAGATAAACACAGTAGTCTTATGGCTAGGTAGAGATAAAGGTAAATGTACAGAGGAAAATATAATATAAAGGCTGACTACTATGCATGCATTATGCGTGAAGGTTATATTTCCCTTTCCCTATTTTCGCAGAGGAGAGGGAGATTGCACCCTCTATCCAGAAGGAAATATTGGAAATGGCACCCTATCTCCAGAAGGGAATATTGGAAGAATAGTATAGTATTCTACCAGAGTAGTATTGGAAGAATATATCCAATTCAGCCCTCGCTGTTGTGGCTTGCTCTTCCTCACAGAAGGACTGACACATAACTGTTGAAGTTGAGACAAGGCATTCAGCTTGCATAGCTCAGGCATGCTTCAATTATAGGACTGGGAAAATCTGTCTGCAAATAATGTAGTTTCTTTCAGCTCTTGTTCTCCATGCAGTTAGCACTGGAGAAGGACAGAAGATTCTAAAATGTCTTTCTGCTTTGCATGGGGATATTAAGGAAAACATTTAGAAACTTATTTTTCTTTGGATTCAAGCAAGATTCTCCAATCTAGCTTTAAATGTAAGATAGCTAGCTAATCCTTGACTAGTTCCAATGTGTGTGTGTGTGTGTGTGTGTGTGTGTGTGTGTGTGCTATGTTTAAAAATGGTGAGATGCAATGTATGGTTAATAATCATCCTCACACTCCTCCCCCACAAATTTTTAAGTCCAGAATTTTAAATCCATAATTATAACTGAGGAGGATATTTCTACTTTCATGTGTTTCTAAAGCCTTCCCCATAATCTGAATCCCATGGAGTTAATTGTATAATATATCTCTGGTCGCCTAACACCTTTCATCTAAGAAACTCAAAATTTGTATGGAGAAAAAGTCTCTTCTGAATGCTAGGCTGACGAAATTGGACATGGCCTGATAGACTGTGAGAACAAGGTTGCTGAATTATAATTCTTGTTCTTGCAGTCAAAGTTTCTCTCTCATGTTAATGGAATCTCTAATAAGAATTATTATTTGCTATGTTTGTTGTAATATATTCTATCATGTTTATTCTAATCCTTAGCAACTAGTTTAATCATAGCACAAGGTTAAATTCATATGATAGTGAAGAAAAATTTTTTAAAAAATAATTACCATGACAGATTCTGCTTATGAAAGAAGATAACTGTTTTCCCTCTTTGCCTTGGAGACAATGAAACTCCAAATCTCAAGAAGTTAAAGTATTAAATTTGTGTCTTTCATCTTATGTATCACATAGAATGAAATTTGTCCAGCTATTCCTCACTCTCTTTCCAATTTCTGAGTTTTCCATCTAAGAATTGGAACAATATCTAGGGTGCGAATTGAAATAAAATTGAAAATGAAACAAGTTCTTTTTCTTCCCATATAGAGGAAGAAATTTTATGTATTTGAATGTTATATATAGTAAATCTTGTGTAATAATCTTTGCCCTAAACCTAAATCAATATTCAAAAACTCAAGGTTTATTGAGATAACGTACTAAATAGTTCCGATGATTAGCTAACAAGGAAATGAGATATATAACAAAATTTATTGAAACAAAATATTGACTTGAATGAAAATTATTATGACAAAATTCTTACCTTGGCATCCATCACATTATCAGCATTTATTTTCTGAGACTATAATGATGAAATTATTTGATGCCCTTTGCTAATAAGGGCAGAATTTAATAAATTCTTTTTTTAAAAAATAACCTCTCCAGCATGAGATATTTGCAAATATTCTAAAATTGCTAGCATCCTTATACTCTCTAATGTGTTGGGATATGTGTCATATAATTATATAATATATAATATAATATCACTTTCCTATTAAATATATTTATTAAAAGTTATACAATGCTTCACTATAGTTGTTCCACCAATTGTAAAAGTATCATAATGTGTTGGAATAACTAAAATTCTATATTGACTATAGAATTGTTTTAATTTGTTAGAGATTAATAATATATATGTATTATATGTATATACACACATATATTATATTGTGATATGCCACATCCCCAAAATAATTAGCTAAAGGGATCATTATATTTAATGGTATTTATGTATTTTGAAGAGAATTTAATAATATGTGTCATCCTACATAAATGTATTCCCTTTTTTATTTTTATATTTTTATTTATTTATTATTTGAGAGAGAGAAAAAGTAAAAGTGGGGGAGAGGCAGAGGGAGAGGGAAAGAATCTTAAGCAGACTCCATGCCCAGCACAGAGCATGACACGGACTGGATCTTAGAAGTCTGACATCATGACCTGATCTTAAATCAAGAGTCAGATGCGTAATTGACAGAGCCACCCAGGCATCCCTACAGTCCCTCTTTTAAAAAAAGTACATAAATTTTATATAAACATCCAAGGGACAACAATACCAATAGCATTAGAATAGAGAAATACTCAATAAAATCCAAAAGTTAATTTAAGAAGAAAGAAAAATGAAAGTGCCCTTTATTATTTAACTGTGAAGACGCTGCTAATGTAGAATGAGGTTCCTAAATACAAAGCGAGCACACTCTAGGTTGATGTTTGTCCGAAAATGAATAATGTACAAAATGAGAAAGTTTAAAGCTGCTTGATATTCTTAACATGATCTCCCATCTGAGAGCTGTACTCCATATTTGAAAGATGAGATTTTGGATCATGTCCAGGATTTGGAATCAGACAAATGTGAGATTGAATGCAGCCTGTGTCTTATCACATAGTTTTCATTAATTCAACAAATACTTCCCAGGCCCCTGCTATATATCAAAAACCTATAACAGAATTCATAAAATAATTGTGAGCAAATCAAATAAAAATTCTCGTTATTTATTCTCTCTAAATGTCATTCCTCATAAATTATTGATTATAAGAATTAAAATTAAAAACTATAATACCATGGCATAAAGTAATAAAATAGCTGTAGCTTTCTTATACGACTACTCTATGAACCCACATAAAATTTTGCAAGTGGGAATAATGTAACAGAAAAGGATTTCACACCTCCTAGACATCAAACACTTACACAGAGTCAGTTAGATTATACGTAAATTGTGACAGCCTCAGTTAGCACTGTTGAAAATGAGCAGTTAAAAGTGAATTGTTGTAAAAAAAATTACATCCTCAAGTCTCAGTGATTTTGACAGAAAGCAGGAAAAATATTGGTTTGATATGTGTTAATAAATGAATATATGTGTATATGTATATGTGTTTATACACAAATGTGTGTACATATTGCATATAGATATAAAACCTGTTTACTCCGTTTCTGTTGTTTGGCATATGCACTTTTGGTATGCATGGAAAGTAAATGGGTAATATCATCCTAAACCTCAGAGAAGTTAAAAACGTTTGACACAAATTACATAATTCAGTAAATTTACAGAGCCAGTATTTGAACTTAAGACTAATCTGACTCAAAATTCCTTAATGTTTTCTACTATGCTACTCAAACACTATGACAATTTTGGCAATAGTTGACTCTCAGATACTTGATATCCTATAGATCCCACCTTTTGGGATGGTATCATATGGCTATAACTAAGCAATTGGAAATTAATCAGAAGCCATGGAAAATACAAACAAAATATTAAAAAGGTGTTATGAAAAACTACTATATCCCTTTGTATAGTTAACTCTTCTCTACTGCCAAACACTCCTATTGCCAAGGAATTGTGTCATTCTAAACTACCAACATTTTCCCCATTTTATCTTCTGTGTTTATCTCTGAGAAGCTCATTAAACCGGATTTCACTTTGCAAGATACTCCTTCAAATTCGTGTTAAACAGATATCACTGTGCAATGTTGCTTTCTTCAGAAATTGATAAAAGATAATTTAATTGATTCAAGAAATAATCTGGTATGTGCAAAGCATTTCCATAGATAACTTAATCCAGAACTTAAAACATGTAGGATGTTAGGTATTAAATTAGCAATTAAAAACGAAGTGCAAAGACCAATAAAAGAGAAAGAAATGTAATAAAATGAGGGCATAAATAGAGAGATTTAATCTAGACTAGGTAAAAGGATTTGCCAGAATAAACATAATTAACAATGTAATTCACCATGGGAAGCAGGTGGTGGAAGAAAGGAAATCTTTATACAAGAAAGATATGCATGTTCAAAGGCCCCACACAATGAGAAAACATGACACTATTCAGAATCTGACCCTTTAAGCCAGAAGCACTGACAATGAGCACTGCCAGTGTGGACTTGCAGAAAAAGAAATAAAGTAGGTAGTTCAGGGCTTTGAAGCCATGCTAAAGATTTCGCTCTTAGAAGCAAAGGAAAGTGATTTAAGGATTCTAAAACTGTATTAATATACTTTTAACTTTATAATAGTAATCTGACAAATAGTTAGGAGAAATTAATAGTGGACGTGATGAGAGCAGTTCAAAGATCATTGCTTCTTAGCTCTTTGAGAGAGAAATGAGTTTGTGAGTTTTGAATTAAATCAATAAACATGGAAAAGACTATGTGTCTTTAAAATACATATAGAAGGTAAAATAGACAGAACACATTTATGGATTATATAAGGGACATGAAGGAGAGGGCAGTGTTGAGGGTGAATCCTAGGTTTCTGCCCAAGGTAATGAAATGAGGAATAAGGCCATGGTCTGAATTGAGAAGTGCATTTAGTTTTTAGTACCCTGAGTTTATATTTATATATGAGATATCCCTGAGACAGAGTTTCAAATTTAGTTTCAGGAAGCAAACAATGAGATGGAGATTATATGCAGATTTATTTCTGGAATGTTCTTAGAAGGAAAGAGGCCTAGATACGAGGAAGTTGGTCTGTGGCAGAGAAATCCCAATGAAGGCTTCAGAATACACCCTGGGGAACCTGATGCTGGGATAAATCTTCAGAGTTTTCCTGTGTTGGGGGGCAGTGGGAAGGCCTTTATATAATTTCCACAGTCTTCCATGCAATTGTGTCATTTTATCTCCCTTAGCGTTGACATTTATGTCCTCATGTTTGTATGAGCTATCCTGTATAAAATGGTAGCAGCATCCCACAAGATTCTGCCATTGTATTCAATCTTGACTCCTGGGGAGTGCTCCTACATTAATAAGTCTTTCCTTATCCGACCTTCTGCCCCACTCTCCTTTGATGCCACACCTTCAGAATATAGTCCTGGGGTACTCCACCATGCCATTGCTGGCACTTATTGTTTAAGAATTACAACTTTTTAGTTATATATTCCTCCACATGGATAATGATGCCACGAGACCTTAGTTATTGTTATGTACTGTATCATATTCAAGTAGGATGTGGGTGTACTGCCAGTTTCTAATAGGGAGGAGTAAACTTCTTCCTCAGTGTCAGCAGGTTCAGGGCAATTTGGGAATCCAAGATATTCAAATGCATCAATCTAGATATCCTTATCCATATGTCAGGTCACGTTTTTTCCACTCTCAGGCCTTGATGGCATAGCAGGCCAGTTCTGGAAGTTTAATTCCCTTTGAATTTCTCTGGATTTTCAATTATGGTAAGCCCCAAATCTTGTTTTCAGCTTTCTTTGTCTTTAGGCTATGAGAAATGATAGACTCTTTTTTTTTAAAGTTTATTTATTCATTTTGAGAAAGAGAGAGAGAGAGGGAGCATGAGCTGGGGCGGAGCAGAGAGAGAGAGAGAGAGAGAGAGAGAGAGAGAGAGTGGGATGGGGAGAGAGAGTCCCAAGAAGATAGACAGAACCCAATGCAAGGATCTCTTCAACCCATGAACTGTGAGATTATGACCTGAGCCAACCGAGTCAGATGCTTAACCTACTGAACCACACAGACATCCCAGGAAATGATAGCCTCTTTCCGAGGTTCTGGGAAGGCCTTCTGACTTCATACTTAGCTTTTCATTGCTGATTAATCACACTTATCCTTTAATTATCTTTTTCCGAGGCCTCAGGTAACAGTCAACATTAGTAACAACTACCAAATTCTCTCTTAAGTATTATTTCTTAGACATTCTCTCTCTTAAGTATTATTTCCTAGACATTTTGTAACTGCTTGATGCAACAGTCACTAGTAGTTTCTCCTGTATCAAATTATCATCCTAGTTCATCATCACTAGGGAAAGTTTTACCCTTGTCCTATCATCTGTGTCAGATACTATCTGAGCTCACCCGAGCCAGTGAAGGTAACTTCACTGCCAGTTGGGTGAGGTAAGATCCAGTGGTAGATCGGATTTTAGCATCAGGTTTTTTGAATCATGCCTGGTATGGATTGTCACAGATTGTGCTCCACGAGAAGCAAGCTCTAGATGAAGAGCCACCTGTGGAAGGAAAAGAGAAAAAGCAGTCTTGGACAGAGAATAAAAGGTGGCTTGTAAATGTAGTCCCAGCAGAATAATTCAGCCAACCACTCGGATGCTGGTCTAGAAACAGTGATCTTCATATATAGAGAGAGTGTTGGGCACTGTCCCCCATTATAGCAAGAGATTTTGTGTAAGCTTCCCTGGTTAGTGGGAAAGATCTTGGGAGTAATGACTCGCATCAGCTGATGATGGTCTTAAAAGGACCAACAGCTGAGAGTTGTTTGCTGGTATTTCTGGGAGCGTATAAGTAACTATCTCATTCCTAAAGGGGCCATCTGGCTGGGCCTCAGAGTGCCCATTACAACAATGAAGCCAAGTTTGATAAGACGAGTGGCTATATGGATCTGGAATATCAGGAGGCAGATTTATGCCAGAAAGCACTGTAATTGAGGTATGTGTGTACGGGTATCAACGAAGCCATGACCTGTTTAAAACTATCTAGGGAAAAAGTAGGAAGAACACACCTTGGTATGGGTTTCAGAGAGTGAACAGTTAAGGAGTGTGACTTTACAAAGGAAAGCAAGAGAAGATTCTAAGGAGTTTACAATTATTCAAGTTAAATTCAGAGCTTTCTTTATTAAAATTAGACCTTCATTTTCTTAGTAATATTGTTCACCTCTTTTGAATTATGTGGAAAACATAAGAGACTCTTAAATACTAAGAACAAACTGAGGGTTGATGGAGGGTATGAGAGAGGGGAGAGTGTGTGACGGACATCGTGGAGGGCACTTGTTGGGATGAGCACTGGCTGTTGTGTGGAAACCAATTTGACAATAAATTGTTCAAAAAAATAAAAAGGAAAAATATTAAAAAAGCAAAAAAAATTAATGGTAAAAAATTAATTTGTGACTCATGGAATTTCAGAAACAGAAAAATAAAGCATGTTATATTTACTTCAGGAGAAATAAGGTTTTATTTGAAAGAACATGAAAATGCTTAAAAGGTGGAAAAGTCCTACAAATGGAAAAATAGCGTAGTGCCTTTCAGTGACCTGGGACCAGAATTAGCCCAGAAGATATTTACCTATGCGAGAAAAACAGAAAAAGAGGATTAATACTAATACAAAGTCAATTGTTGCTTCAAATAGTCATTCGTAAAATTATATGACTTCAAGCCTATCAGACTCCTTGGGAATCCACTTCTCATGTCTTTAAAACAATTGCTTTCAGGTCTTAGAGAGATCAGAATGAACTAGAATCACCATCGTTGGTTCTACAGATAGATTTAAGTAAAAATGCGGGTGAAGAATTCCAGTTTAAAGCATATAAATTTATTCTTATTTCACAACCTAATGTAGCTAGGTTTAGAATTAAGGAAGGAATAGGCTTACCTGTGAATAGGGTAAATATTTGGTGGACAATGTAAAAAGTTTTTCCTAAACTGTAATTAAAAACCAAACACACTTGTGTGTTTATCTTGCTATCTAAAATTATAAGGACAGAAGTAAAGACAATATTTTTTTATAGTGAATGTTTTCAGGACTTCAAAAATAAAGAATGGGTTAATATCAATAATGCCAATCTAAATTCTAACCAATAAATAAATTTAAGATCTGTAGGTAAAATCTTTACATTTGATCTAAAATCCTTAGCTCACACATTTGGAAAATATAGTATTTTGTGTTCAATATTTGTAATGATGTTTTCAAAGTTTGGCATGGTAAATATTTTTTTTTTGTACGTTGAATGTGAGAAAGGAAAGGAGAACATTTTGGAGGTAATTATTTTACCATTTATTTTAATAGGCGTTGATAAATACTGCCGTCAATGGAAATTAAAAAACAGTCACGTATTGACATTTTTCATAGATGATCAGGATTTAATATAAGGAGATTATCAGCATAGCTTAAATTATTTCACGTCTTAAATAAGTTTGCATATTGCTTAAAATATCCAATAGGATATTTGATAATAGAGTCCATGAAATTCTTTAGTACATAGATGAACAGTCAGATCGAAGATACATATTTGAAGAGAACTTTGGCTCACAAAAGTGGTTACATAATCTCCTTTTCACATATTTGGGCTTTAGGAGCTGTTGATTAACTGAAATCTTTTGCACAACAATGACCTCATAGCAACTAAATATATTGAATGTGTTTTTCTGCATTATTGACATTCTACTTGTTTATATGTTGTTAGTAATTATGTGTTGCTTACAAAGGAGATTACATAGGATATAAATATAGACTTTCATTCAAAATAGATGGATAAAAAGCAATATGACTTATATGGAAAAGCAATCTAGACATTACTAAGTTATGAAAATGCTTTTTAAATAAGATTTTTTAAAACCCAAAATACACATCAGGAGACATTATTCACTCCTACTTAAATTTCTATTCCACATAACTGCTGATAAAATGTTAGTTTTAATTATCTTGCAGGAATAAAAATGCTGTCTTTGAAAGGCAAATAAAAGCAAAAGGACTGTGTCTCCTGTCCTATTGATTTTTTTTTTCCAAAGGAGTAGATGGTTTTGTTACTGCTGGGTTGAGTCTAAAAGTAGATCTAAAAATAGTATGAAATTTCACTGTTCATTTTAATGAAATCAGAGTTTTGGTTTTATTTATTTTTTTTTCTAAAATGTCTTTATTTTAAAAACCTATACAGTTTCAATTTAATAGAAAATATTGCCATGAAATATCTAATTATACAGCAACAGAAATACAGTTAATTAGAGGTTATCCAAAAATAAATTCACAATATTAAAGTTGGAATACATATGCTTTTTTCAAATAAACAGTTAAAAGATTTTGGTTTTAATACCTTCAAGTTATAGAGACATGCTGTTAAATAAATTATAGCATTTTTGAAATTTATTTTTATTGTTCCTATTATGAATTAACTAACGAGTTATAAGCTGCTGGGGTGGGAGGCAGAGATATATAAGTTAGCACAAATTAAACCTAAATGTGTTTAACTGATAATATGAATTCACAGAATTCACTTTTTATCTTGACAGATAAGTGGTATCAATAAATAGTATATCTTTGATATAATTTAATTTTCATGAGACCTGATTGAACATATAATTCTAGTGACTATATTTCCCCTTTTCACTATTAGTTATACCAGTCAGTTCTGTTTTACTGTTTTATATGAGGTGGAATAGAGACTTCTAAGTACTCTAACAGCTTAATAAAGATTGTTTAAATGTACAGTCTTATATGGAAATATATTTCTTAGAATAAGAAATCAGCAAGAATGTGAACAGACAGACACTGGCTGCTTGAGAACATATCTTACATAAGCTATCTAACAATACCAAGAATGGTATGTGACATAAAGTTGGCATTTAATAAATATTTGTATGTTGCATTTTAATGTTCAGGAAATTATATTACCGAACTGTAAAACTGACATTTTTCAATTGACAACCTGACAATGTGATCTGGATAAAGACATTGTCATTGTTACCAAAATGGTAATGAATCCCTAGTCTCAGTAGTATATTTTCTACCTAACTAAAAAATTATTTATTACTGTGGACAATTCAGCCAGCAGCAGCAGCAAACTGTCCCTATAATCTGTGAAGATAAAATCTGAACTTTACTAATCTACTAATCCCTCTACTTAAGGGGGCTTACAAAATGAAACAATTACTGAAATTTGAAGTTGTTGACCCTTTTTCCCTAGTCCCTCATCAAGTGCCTAGTCTCAGTAAACAGTATCAGTAATTCTAATAGGTGATAGCAAAGAAATAAACGTGTAAGCCAATAAGCACAAATACTATATAGATGCTTCAAGAAAAGTGTTATTGATACATATATTCTATAACTCATATATATTTTATTTAAACTATGAAACATAAGATGGAGAATCTCACCTAAATGTTAATCAGTGCTAGAAAACCATATGGCAATCGAAATAAGGTGGTGGTGTTGTTTTAATCAAACTTTTAGACAACTCAGTAATAATAGGCATAGGGCAAGATTAGGAAGACAGAATCTGGGACAGAGAAAGAAAATAAGATCATATTTAAGGGTTAACCATTATGAATCTGATGCACTAGCTGTTTTGACATCTATTACCTCATCCCCACATAATAGTGTCAGAATAGTATTGACATCCTTATTTAGATTGAAAAATGATATTTCACAGATACTATTTGCTGAAGGTCATATGGCTAGAGAATGGTAGAATCAATTATTGTAATTAAGGTTCACCCTCAAACTCTAAATTATAATTCTATATCATTAAGATAAAAATAAAGAACATTTAAACTTCACATAGGTCAAGAAGAGAAGAGGATAATTTATTAATATATTCCTGGAATGTAAGTTGCATGTAATGTAAATTGCACACACCTACCATTTTTGGTGCTCTTCATTCCTTGTGTAGATCTAGTGTTCTATTTAATGTCGTAGTCCTCATACCTGAAGGAATTCTCTTAATATTATTGTACTGAAGTTCTGATAATTTTTTTAGCTTGTATATGTCTTGAAAACATCCTTATTTCACCTTTTTCCTTCTTTGGTGGTTCATGCTCTTTTATTTAGCTACAGGAAATCGAGATGATTGTAGATTTGAATGCAATATTAGAAATAATACAAAGAGTTCCGTGTATCCTTAATCCGGACTCCCCCAACAATGACATCTTGCAGAACTATAATACATCCCATCCAGGAAATTGACATTTTTAAAATCCACCAATCTTACTCAGTTTTTTTTTTCCAGTTTTATGTAACTCCATTTAAGCGTGTATTTAGTTCTTTGCAATTTTATTACATTTGTAGGTTGTGTATCTACCACCACAGGCAAAACAGATAACCGTTCAATCACTGTAAGGAACCCTCGAGTTGCCCATTTTGTTATTTTTTAAATTTAATTTTTATTATTTATTTTTATTTATAATTTATTTAGGTTTATTGTGGTATAATTGACATAAAACCCTGTATAAGTTTAAGGTATATAATGCGATGATTTGATGCATGTGTATGTTGTGAAATGTTTGCCAGAATATGGTTAGTAGTCAAATCTTTCATCTCTTGTAATTGCATTGTGGTGGCGGTATGGCGAGACCATTAAAGCTCCACTCTCATGGCAGCTTTCAATTATACAATATGATATAGTTAACTATAGTCACTATGTTGTGCATTAGATCTCCAGAACTTACTCATAACCAAAAGGTTCTATTCTTTGACTAATATCTCCCCATTTCCCCAAAACCTAAAGCGCTCACAACCATCACACTACTCTCTATAAGTTGAGGTTTCTAGATTCCACATAGAAATTATATCATACATGATTTATCTTTGTCTGACTTATTTCAATTAGTATAATGCCATCAAGGTCCATTCATGGTATTGCAAATGACCTGACATGTTTTTTTATGTCTGTATAAAAACATACTCATGCACACATACACCACCTTTATCCATTCATCTGTTGATGGGCACTTAGGTTGTTTCCATGTATTTGTTATCATGTATGACACTTCAATGAACATGAAAGTACAGCTATTTGACAGTGATTTCATCTCTTTCAGATATATACCCAGGAGTGGAATTGCTGTACCAAATAATGGTTCTATTTCTAGTTTTTTGAGGAAACTCCATACTATTTTCCATAGTGGCTGTACTCAAAATGGTCCAAAGACCTTTGCCACTTTTTAAATTTCATGGTTTCAGTATTAACTGTTTTGTAACTTTTATTTCTATTTTCAAGTATTATCCAGGAACCTGATGGAAGTATAGACTATTACTCATATTTATGCTCTTTCTGTTGTTTCTTCTTTTTTCCTGAGTTTGTCATTTACCATTATGTTTCAGTTTGAAGAACTTAATTTAGACATTCTTTAACAGTGTGTCTGCTGCAGACAAATTCCTTTGCTTCTCTTTATCAGGAGAACGTCTGTACTTCTCATTTCAGAGACCCAATAGCCAAACAGACAACACCCACACATATGTTAAAATAGAACCCTATTCCACAACCTGCAGAAACCAGCATAGGAAGCCAAACCACGATCTGCCACAACCAGTCCAGGAACCCAACCCACAACCTCTGTAGCAGTCAGCCCCAAAAGGTCAGGATTTTGTCAATAAGTGAGCATGTAGTTTTGTCCCTGTTTCCAATGAATGACAAAGCAGTGAGAGCCAAATCTAGTTCCTCTAATTAATCCCTTAGGATTTTTTGGTATAAATTGGCTTGTTTCCAGCTTCTTCATTTAAGCAGCTTGGAACCAGGGCATACCTGAAGGCTTTCCTTTTATTTATTTTAATTTTTGTACCTTTCCTCTGTTTGCCTTGGAGTCTCTGCTTTGTTCCGTGGCAGCCCTAGAATTAGCAGTTGGCAATTATTTTCTTTCAGAATTGAACAGTATTGTCACTTTCCCCATGGAAAAAATTGCTATAATTTGAATTTATGTTCACTTATAGATAATAAATTAATTCTGTATGGATGCTTTCAAGATATTTCTTTCTTTACTTTTCAGAATTCTAATTTTACTGTGTCTTAGTATAGATTTAT
Organism: Paguma larvata; assembly: GCA_030068075.1. Taxonomy (NCBI): domain Eukaryota; kingdom Metazoa; phylum Chordata; class Mammalia; order Carnivora; family Viverridae; genus Paguma; species Paguma larvata. The sequence continues at coordinate 55,282,143 of CM057832.1, forward strand.
TTGGATTTATTCTATTTGTGTTCAGTTTCTTGAATCATTAGGTTTATTTATTTCACCAAATGTGGGAAGTTCAGCCATTATTTCAGCCACTCTACTTCCTCTACCTCTGGGAGTCTGATAGTTTGGAGGATGATACTTTTCATTGTCCTATAAGTCCTAGAGAATCTACATTTTTTTTATTTTTATTTTTTTTTAATTTTTTAACGTTTATTTATTTTTGAGACATAAAGTGAGCAGGAGAAGGGCAGAGAGAGAGGGAGACACAGAATCCGAAGCAGGGTCCAGGCTCTGAGCTGTCAGCACAGAGCCCGACACGGGGCTCGAACTCACAGAGGCGAGATCATGACCTGAGCCGAAGTCGGCCGCTCAACCGACTGAGCCACCCAGGCGCCCCGAGAATCTACTTTTTATTAGATTCTATATTCTCTCTGATATTACAATTTGATAAATTTTATTGGTCTGTCCTCAAGTTCACTAATTATTATCCTATGTCCTGTCTACAGTATCACAGTCACCCAGCAAGTTTTTTAAGTGTATTTTTTTTTAGTTTTATTATTTCCATTTTATTCTTGTAATTTCTAGGTCTTTGCTGAGATTTAAAATTTTTATTTTTTCAAGAGATTGGTAATTTATTCTTGAAACATTTTTGTGATGGCTGCTTTAAAGCCTTATTAGATGATTCCACTGTGTGATTCTTCTCAGTAGTGACGTCAGGTATTTCTTTTCTCATTCCATGTGATTTTTTTTTTTCTATCTTCTGGAGTAACAGGTGATTTAAAAAAAATTTGTCCTGAATATTTTATTAGGAGACTGTGGATCTTATTTAAGTGTTCTATTCAGCAGTCAGTCACTCTGTTTAGGTTTAGCACCTGGTCTATTTTTATGTGATTTTAATGACAATTCAATTTTCAGAGACTTCACAGTGCTATTTTTGTCGACTTGGTATTTCTGGACTATTCCCTGATGGAGCTGCTTGAGGAAGCCATAGAAATTTCTCAAACTGTGCCTCTAGATAAGAAAATAGTCTCTGACCTATAAAGATGATGTCTGTTTTCCAGCTAGGCAATTGTGACAGGATCTCCTTCCCAGAGCTACCTCATGACTTAGTGCGTCTCAGTGGGGGTTTCTTTCGTCCACAGGGATAAAGTACATTTTGGCTTAGGTTGCATGTTGTGGTAACATCCCACCCCCCCTTATTTATGTACGCTGGCTACATGATGCCTGTATGCTGAACTGGGGCATATCTTAAAGTCATGGAGATAAAGAGGTTACCCAGACTGGGCACTTGTTCTGATGTGGTTCTCCTTGCCGGTATCTTCCAGCTGCCTAATATCTTAAGGTGAAGGAAGGGACCATCATGCCCAGAAAGGAAACAATACTCTTTCTTTGACCATTTATGGTTAATGAGATTCCCAATTAACCCCCTCCCCGAAATTGCTGGTCTCACCTGTTGGTGTTGGTGGAATTCCTGTATAATCCTGGGAGGAGTAATTCGACCTGGACTGCCTTTAATTCAGGTGCTTGGAAAATGCATTTCCTTAACAAACCTACCTGGGCTGACTTCTGCTATTGTCTTGGGGCTTGCAGAACTCCTCACTGTAATGTAGTATCTCTAGTCGGAGCTCTAGAAACAATTGCTCTTCTTTCCACCTTTCACAGTCTTACTTGGTTGCCTTTGTATTATTTCCAGGGCTTATATTGTACTTAGTGGGGAGGATAGGGAGAGCATTTATTTCATCTTGTCTATTATGTTCATTTTTGTAAGTTATTTTTGCTGAATTAAGATATGTTTTTTTTTCTTTCAGATCTTTAATAATATTGCTTTAGTGTCATTGCTTTGTTTCTGATGAGAAATCTGTTAAACCTTAACCATTCTTTACATGTAATGCATTCATTCAGTCTTGCTGCTCTTAATATTACTCTTTATGATTGAAGCAAATTGTTGATGGTATAATTTGGATATAGCTTTCTTCATGGTTCTTATGCTTAAGTTCATTGACATTCTTTTTTTAAATGTTTGTTTATTCTTAAGAGAGATATAGAGAATAAGCAGAGGAGGGAGGGAGGGAGAGAGAGACACAGAGAGAGAGAGAGAGAGAGAGAGGGAGAAGCCCCAGCAGACTTCTAGCCATCAGTGTAGAGCCCAATGGGGTCTCAAACCCACAAACTGTGAGATCATAACCTGAGGGAAAAGCAAGAATCAGACACTTAAATAACTGAGCCACCCCGAGTTTGTTGATATTTTTGAATTTGAATTCATAGTTTTCATCATATCTGAAAAATATTCTCCTAGTGTTTCAAACGTTTTCTATTCTTTCCTTCAGTTACTCCATTTATACAAACATTAAACTCGTTGAAGTGGTCCTCTTAGCTCACTGATGCTTTGTTTGAATTTTGTTAATTTTTTTCTCTGTATGTTTAATTTACTTTCTTTGACCATGTGTTGAGTATCCCTATACATTATAAGAGATTTGACAATATCCCTAGGGGGTCTCTATTCACTGCATGTTAAGAGTATTTTCTAAGTTGTGATGACCAAAATTATCTCCAGATATTGCCAAATACCAATGAGGAGTGGGGGGGAGAGCAGAGTCGCTCTCGGTTCAGAACCACCACTCTACACCTCAGAATTGGATCCTTTATATCTTCCCTGTTTCTGCTTAGCATGCCCATCTTTCCTTCTACTCTGGCTTGCATCCATGCTGACTTAGTTAAAGCTGCATTCTCTTAGAAGTATTGCATATGTAAGGAAACTCCCATTCATCTGTCTTCTCCTCAATGACTTTTACTTACTGGAGTCTTGCCCTATAAATGAAATTTATAATACAGACAAACCCTCAGCATTATAACCATTTTATCAGCATTACCCTTGAATTCTGATCAACATTTCCTATGTGCTATCATACTACCATTCTATGCTTGTAATCCATGTACCTGTGCTGTGCTTTATAGATCCCCCCACACATGAACTGGGGATGAATGTGGAGGTTACCTCAGGTACGTCTCTCAAGAAACTCTACCTTCTTTTTCCAATATATTAAATTAGTTACTTTATAGATTATTCCAGTTTTACATTTTTTAACCATATGAGAATAAGTTTGACATCAGATATTCTTATTGTGATCGCAATTAGAAATCACTCCAAAGGGAAATATTTAAGGATATATATAAACAATCAGATTAGGTTAGGTATATAAAAGCATGTTATCTAGAAAAGTGAAATCTTTAAAAATATCTTAATTGCAGACAGAACAAAATCAGATGTCAAAATATCCAACTGCTTTAATGTTCAACTTTTATCAACAATAACTTTTATCTTGCAAACATTTAATTCAGTAACAGACTATTTAAATTTTATACTAAACTAAAAGGGGAGGTATGGAAATTAGTACTTGAAATCTCTGAATTTACTATATTCCTTAAAATTTCCCTTTTAGTCATTTAGAAAGTATCTTATGTGTGAATTTGTTGTCCTTCCTAGTTGGTAATTCATATTATTGATTTTCACCCAACTGCTCACTCATGTCTCTGTTTCCATGTTGTGAGTTATCCATGCACTTTTTTTGGTGTTGTTGTTGTTGGTTACAAAAAGCCTAAAATATGTATATGTATAAATTTCAAATGACTTTTGAGTGGGCAGACGAAGATTAAAGTATCAGTTTGATCTCACTTCCATATGCAAACTTTAATTTTTAAAAAAATCCTAGATACAGAGAACACATTGATAGTTTCCAGAGTTAGAGGGTGGGTATGAGTGAAATGGGTAAAAGTGGTCCTCTAGACATTAATCTCCAGAGACAAGGGAACCAAGACCTAAGATGAAATATTTGGAGTTCCTCAAGATAAATTCTTCTGAACAGTGAAGGAAACAATTACAAAACTAAAAGGCAACCAGGAATAGAAGAATGACCTGATAAAGGATTAGTATCTGAAATCTATAAAGTACTTATCAAACTCAATATCCAAAAGGTAGGTAATCAAGTTAAGAGATGGGCAGAAGACATGAATAGACATTTTTCCAAAGAAAACATCCAGATGATAGACCCATTAAAAGATGCTCAATATCAGACATCGTCAGGAAATCCAAACCAAAACGACAGTAAGATACCTTCTCACACCTGTCAGAATGGCAAAAATTAACAACTCAGGCAAAAACATGTGTTGGCGAAGATATGGAGAGAAGGGAACTCTCCTGCACTTTGGGGGGAATGCAAACTGGTGAAGCCACTCTGGAAAACAGTATGAGATGCTTTAAAGTTAAAAATAAAACTACCCTCTGATCCAACAATTGCACTACTAGTTATTTACCCAAAGGATACAAAAATATTGATTTAAAGGGGCAAATGCACCCTGATATTTACAGAAACATTATTAACAATAGCCAAATTATGGAGAGAGCCCAAGTTTCCTTGATGAATAGATAGACCACATCTTCTTTATCTATTTATCTATCATCTAAAATCTATCTATAATGGAATATTACTCAGCCATTAAAAGAATGAAGTCTTGCCATTTACAACAACGTGGTTGGAGCTACAGTGTATTATTTTAAGCGAAAATACCATATGATTTCACTCGTGTGGAATTAAGGAAAGAAAACAGTTGAACACAGGGGAAAGGAAAAAAAAAAAAAAAAAGGAAGGCAAACTGAAAGCGATTCCTAACTATAGAGAAAGAAACTGAGGCTTGCTGGAGGAAATATGGGTGGGGGAATGGGCTAAAGGGGTGATGGACATTAAGGAGGGAACTTGCAATGAGTGAGACTGCGTGTTACACATACGTGATGGGTCACTAAGTTCTCCTAAAACCAATATTACACTGTAAGTTAGCTAGAATTTAAATAAAATATTAAAAATTATTAAGAAAAAAATCTAATTGCTTGATTTGGATGATATACAGGAAAGTTGTTAAGAGACTAAATACCAAGAGTTCCCATCACAAAAACATTTTATTTCCTTTTTCCTTCTTTCTTTTAAATTGAATCTTTATGAGATGATGAATATTGGCTGATCCTATTATAGTAATCATCTCACAATATATGTAAATTAAGTCATTATGCTGTACACCTTAATCTTATACATTGATGGGTATCAATTATTTCTCAATAAAATTTTGGGGAGGAAGGGGTCAAAAGTAGATATTTCCAGTTATAAAATAAGTCATGGGATCTAATGTACAGCATGGCGACTAAACATAATAATACTGTAATGTATAATTGATAGTTAGAAAAGTAGATCTTTAAAGCTCTCATTACAAGAAATTTTGTCACTATGGAATTTTTAAATATGGTGATGGGTGTTAACTAGATTTACTGTGATTTTCATTTCACAATTTACACAAAGATGAAATCATGTTGGACACCTGAAATTAATATGTGTCAACTTACTACAATAAAAAATAATAAAAAATACATTCAAGTTAATGTAGAAACATATTAAAACATGTACCATACGTTTTTTTTTTAAAGTGAGAATATATTTCACAGTTTAATTTAGTTTGTACCATTTACTCTTTTTTCTTTCATTCCATAGGTCTTCATCTTTTGTTTAGAAAAATCTACAGGGTAATTATATTTAGCCTCAGTAGAGAAATATGGTTATTATTATAGGCAGTTAAGACATATTAGTTTTCAACCTGGACTTAGTAATCTGTTATGAAATAAATATCAGGAAAATTGATAATAGAAAATTATTATATATAAAAAACAGAGTACATGTAATGAAGGGGAATGATTTTATAATTGCAAAGTATCTTTTAAACAGGCACTGTGTTATTTATTGTGACATAGGCTTTCATTTTGGGGGGGGGGCCTTTTTGGTAAATTGAACTATAGTTGACACATAGTGTTACATTAATTTCAGATGTACAACATAGTGATTCAATAAATCTATACTTTATGTAGCTTATATCTGTGTTCCTACAAATGCTATTACAATATCATTCACCACAACCCTGTGCAGTGCCTTTTACTTGTGTGACTGATTCTATAACTGGAAGCCTGTGTCTCTCCCTCTCCTCTGGCAGCCATCGGTTTGTTTTTTGTATTTGAGTCTGTTTCTGCTTTTTGTTTGTTTGTTCTTTCATTTGTTTGGGTTTTTTGTTTTTTTTGTTTTTGCTTGTTTTTGTTTTTTAGATTCCACACAGAAGTGAAATCATGGTATTTGTCTTTAGCTGATTTCTTTCACTTCACATAATACCCTTTAGGTTCATTTATGTTATCAGACATGGCAAAATATCATTCTTTTTTATAGCTGAGTAATATCCCATTGTGTGTGTGTGTGCACATGTGTATTTGCATCAATCACATCTTCTTTATCCATTCATCTACTTATGGACACTAGAGTTACTTCAGTATCTTAGCTATTTTAAAGAATGCTGCATTAAACAGGGGTTCATATATTTTTGAATTAGTATTTTCATTTTCTTTGCATAAATGCCCAGTAGTGGAAATTACTTGATCAAATGGTATTTCTAACCTTTAGTATTTTGAGGAACTTCCATATTTTTTTCCACAGTGACTGCACCAATTTGCATTCCCACCAGTAGTGCATGAGGATTCCTTTTTCTCCACATCCCCACCAACACTTCTTTAATCTTTTAGATAATAGCCATTCTGACATGTGGAATATCACACTGTTGTTTTTTATTGTAATTTCCCTGATGACCAGCGATGTTGAGCATCTTTCAGTGTTTCTGTTTACCATCTGTATGCCTTTTTTGGGATAATGTGTGTTTATTTCCTCTCTCCAACAAAGTTCATAACTTGATGTTGGTTCTTGCAAACAAATATGACAGGTATTTAGTCTTCTTAACATACAACTTTGTGATTTTTCTTTAATCCATGAAGGAGTTTTCGTAAGAAAAATTAGTTATTAGGGAATGAATATCTTTAGAGTACACTTAAGATCCATAGCAAATCATACCTATTTGCACTTCTGGACCAGAAACAATATATTTGAAAGTTTTGTACATGGAAATTCTTACCTAAGGACCCCGTAAGCTAATACATTATTATTTAACTCATATTGATTAGTATCCTTTCTGTGTCAAGCACTGTACAAGGCATGGAGAAATATTGCTGGTAAGACAAAAATCTCTGTCCTGAAGAGACATATGGTCAAATGGCTGTTAAAAAAACCAAAGCAAATATAAAATAATTGATGAAAGGAACTTAAATAGAGATATAAAAATATAGTGTGTTAACCTATTTTTTACAGTCAGAGGAAATCTTTACTAGAAGTGACACTCCACCTAAGTCTGAAGAATGAGTAGGTATGTTTATGGAGTGAGTAGAAGAGTTTCAGGCAAGAGGAAAGGAAATGCTTGAAGACTCAGCAGAATAGTGGGCATGAAGGGAATAAGAGTATGGTTGTAAAATACAGCAGGTATTAAAGGGGAAAGTAGAGAATGTTATTTAATATTGCAAGAGTCCTACATCTGAGAACTTCTTAGACCTAACAGGAAAATAGACACAATGAGAAGGAACCCCTTCCATCACATCTGAATAGTCTTTTGTTGCCATTATAAAAGTAGTTAACCACCTCAAAAATCAAACTGAGAAGAAATGATTTATAGTGAGGTATTAAAAGTAAGTTTGAATTGTATTTACTTCATTTAAGACTGTAGAGCAGTTTTAGACTTATGAAAAAATTGAGAGGAGAATACAGAGATTTCTTATATGCCCCCTCTCCACACACATACATAGCTTCCCCATTTATCAACATCAGTTTTTTACCAAGGATGAACCTGGATTAATACATCAAAACTGCCCGAAGTGTATAGTTTACCTTAGGGTTGTTTGCTTGGAGTTTTATGTTTTCTATGGTTTTAGACAAATGTATAATGAAATACATACATAATTTTACTATCATAGACCATTTTCACTGCTTAAAAACACTCTATTCATCTCTCCCCCTTATTCACACATGGAAAATATTGATCTTTTTATGGTTTCCATAGTTCTACCATTTCCAGAATTCTAGAGTTGGAATTCTACAATCTGTAGTCTTATCTCATTGGCTTCTTTCATTTAGCAACATACTTTTAAGATTTCCATGTCATTTCAAGGCTTGGGAACTCATTTTTATTTTAATGCTGAGTAATAGTCCATTTTGGATGTACTACAGTTATTCATTTACCTCCTGAAATACTTCTTGATTGCCTCACAGTTTTGACAAGTATAAATAACACTATTATAAACATCCATGTACAGGTTTTTGTATGGATATAAAATTTCAACTCCTTTTGGTAAATGCCAAGGACCATGATTGCTGAAAATATATGTAAAAGTATATTTTGCTTTGAAGGAAACTGCCAAACTGTCTTGCAAAGTGGTGTGCCATTTTGTATTTCCACCAGCAACAAGTGTTCTGTTGTTCCACATGTTCGTCAGCACTGAGTATAGTCAGTGTTCGGGGTTTTAGTCATTCTAATAGTTGTGTCAGTTTATCTTGTAATTGTTTTAATTTGTACCACCAGCTGAAACATGTTGTGGAATATGATTTCATAGGCTTATTTGTCATCTTCATGACTTCTTTGATGAGATGTCTGTTACTTTGTCCTGTTTTATAATCAGGTTGATTTTTTACGGATGAACTTTTTTTAAATTTTTTTTTATGTTTGTATTTTATTTTTGAGAGAGAGACAGAGTCAGAGATAGAGAGGGAGACACAGAATCTGAAGGAGGCTCCAGGCTCTGAGCTGTCAGCACAGAGACTGACGCGGGGCTCGAACTCACAGAGGCGAGATCATGACCTGAGCCGAAGTCAGACGCTTAACCGACTGAGCCACCCAGGTGCCCCTATGGATGAGTTTTAAGAGATCTTTGCATATTTTGTATAACAGTGCTTTATCAGATGTGTGTTTTACAATATTTTCTTCTGCTCATGGCTTGTATTCTAATTCTGTTTATAAGGTATTTTTTATTAAGTTCAGTATACCATTATTTCTTTTATGGATTTTTACTGTTATGCCTAAAAGTTCATCATGGTACTTAAGAGTGTGTTTTCTCCAATGCTGTTATTTAGGAGTTAATATTATAGTTTTGAAACTATGCGTAGGTCTAAAATCTATTTTGACCATTTTGAGTCGTTTGATGAAAGTGGTAAGATCTATATATAGATCCTTCTGGGGTTTTTTGTTGTTTTTTGTTTGTTTGTTTGTTTGACATGTGAATGTCCAGTTGTTTGGCACCATTTATTTATTTTTTTAAACAATTTATTGTCAAATTGGTTTCCATACAATGCCCGGTGCTCATCCCAACAAGTGCCCTCCTCAGTGCCTATCACCCACTCTCCCCCCTCCCATAACTCCCCCAACCCTCAGTTTGTTCTTAATATTTAAGAGTCTCTTATGTTTTGTCTCCCTCCCTCTATGTGTCTTTTTTTTCCCTCTTCCCCTCCCCCCATGGTTTTCTGCTAAGTCTCTCAAAATCCACATATGCGGGGAAACATGGTATCTGTCTTTCTCTGACTGACTTATTTCACTTAGCATAATACCCTCCAGTTCCACCCATGTTGCTACACATGACCAGATTTCATTCTTTCTCATCACCATGTAGTATTCCATTGTGTATATATATATACCACACCTTCTCTATCCATTCATCAGTTGATCGACTCTTAGTCTCTTTCCATGATTTGGCTATTGTCAAAAGTGCTGCTATAAACACGGGGTACACGTGCCCCTATGCATCAGCACTCCTGTGTCTCTTGGGTAAATTCCTAGCAGTGCTATTGCTGGGTCACAGGGTAGTTCTATTTTCATTTTTTTGAGCAACACCCACACAGTTCTCCAGAGTGGCTGCACCAGTTTGCATTCCCACCAACAGTGTAAGAGGGTGCCTGTTTGGCACCATTTATTGAGAAGACTATCTTGCTCTATATCACTGCCTTTGCTCCTTTGTCAAGGATCAGTTGACCATGTGGGTTCAATTCTAGAATCTCTATTGTTTTATTGTTCTATTTTTGTTCTTACACCGGTACCACACTGTCTTGCTTATAATAGTATCTTTAGAGTAAGACTTGAAGTCCTGTAGTGTCAGTAGTCCAACTTAATTCTCCTTCAACAGTGTGCTGACTATCCTGGGACTATTGCCTTGCCACATAAACCTTAGATCAAGTTTCTCGATATATCAAAAAATAATTTTCTTGGATTTTAATTGGGATTGCATTGAATCTATAGATAAAATTAGGGTAAAGCAACATTTCACAGTATTGGGACTTTCTTTTTTTATTTTTTATGTTTATTTTATTTTTGTGTGAGGGAGAGAGAGAGAAAGAGGGAGAGAGAGAGAGAGCATGAGCACTGGAGGGGCAGAGAGAGAGGGAGACACAGAATCTGAAGCAGGCTCCAGGCTCTGAGCTGTCAGCACAGAGAAAGGATGCAGGGCTTGAACTCACAGACCATGAGATCATGACCAGAGCTGAAGTTGGCGCTAAACAAACTGAGCCATCCAGGCACCCCAGGATTGAACCTATCTATGCATAAGCATGGAATTATCCATTTATTTAGTTCTTTTTATTTTTTAGTTTGTCATAGTTTTGTAACTTTCCTTATATAGATCCTGTACACATTTTGTTATATTTAAAGCCAAGTATTAATGTTTTTGCATGCTAATGTAAATAGTATTGATTTTTATTTCATCTATTTGTTTACTACTGGTGTATAGGAAAAAGATTTACTTTTGTACATTAACCTTGCATTCAGCAACATTGCTATAATTATGTATTCCTTTTAAAGATAGGTTTTTTGTCTTTGTTTTTGTTTTTATTTTGGATTTTCTGTAAAGACAATCATATCATCTGCAAAAGAAGTTTTCTTTCTGTCTTCCTTGTCTATATCTTTTTCTCTGACTTCTCCTTTCTTTTATTTTTTCAAACTTCCTGCATTAGCAAGGATTTCCAGTATAACGTTGAATAGGAGTCATGAGAGTGGATATTCTTGTCATATATAAATATTAATGGAAAAGCTTTGAATTTCTCACCATGAAGTTAATATTAGCCTTAGGTTTTTTGTAGAAACTCTTATCAAATTGAGAAAATTCCCTTCCATTTCTAGTTACCTGAAAGTTTATAATAAATGGATTTTGTCTGTTTTTCCCCTACATTTATTAATGTGATCGTGTAATTTTTCTTTTTAGTTCATTGATATGATAGATTACATTAACTGATTTTTGAACGTTTAACTATCCTTGCATACTTGGGATAAATATGACTTGGTTACATAATATAATTCTTAATTTACTTTTTTTATTTCATTTACTAATATTTTGTTGATCTAAATTTTGTTTTAATAGACAAATAATGTTTTCTGGTTGACTGGCTTACATAATTAATATCTATAAATTTAAAAAATATTTCCACTATATCATTACTTAACAAAGATGATTAGTATAACATTTTATTCTCAATGAGGTTAAAATTGCTGATAATTATAGAAAGATAGAATGATTATTAGAATTGTCACAAATATTCTCAGATCTTACAGAGTTAAATAAAAGCAGTCGAAAGTGTCATAAATTCAAATCATGTTTAAACTTATCTTAATAGCTACAACCCTGAAATGATACATATTGGTCACATGTGATTTTGAGAATGTGATTATGACAGTGTAGATATATTTTGAATTTTCTTCTTTGGGAAGAAACATCGGGTTGATTCAAATCCATTCAATTCATGGGCTCTGCAAGCTATAAATAAATTAAAAAAATAGTGTTAGTTTTGAATTAATGATGAAAATTGTAGAGCATTGTGAATGTACTCCACTTTCAAATGACTTAGGTTCTACTAGTATTGACTTTTGTTCTATGCTTAAGCTTTTTGCTGAAGTTCCTAAAGATTAGAAGAATAGAATACCCTTGGTGCTTTTCCCAGCATTCATTCATCTTCATTCCATCTCTCACTCCTTTTTGGTTCTTAAGTGCCCTATTATAGAAACTAATTATCTAGCTTTCCCATGGACCAACTCGCTCTGCCTGACCAAGTTCATCTGGGAACCTGGAAACCAGTCAATTATTTTGAAAGATAAACAGCACCTCCCCCGCCTTCCTGAGCAACATATTTAATTAAATATTGTTCCAATCTCAGATCACACTTTCACACACGTTACCAAATCCAATTTTATACTCAATACGAAAACTGCAGTAGAGTTTTCTGGAAATTTTTGGAAAAAATTTTATCCTTCAGGAAAAACTCTAAGAGTTAACATTGAAACCTATACAGTTTTATATAGTGATAACATTAGACAAAAAAGCACACAAATACTGCTCTGGGAAATTAAATCTTGAGCTTGCTGCCTATGCCTTTGCTTTTTAGTTAAATAGCTTCAATTTAAATAACACCATTCTTCTATCACCATATTAATCTTTAAATGATGAATTCTTATTGACAGCTTTCAGTATCACATATCCGGGTTATTGTCACACTCTATTTAAAATCTTGCTCTTAGTAACCTTAGGGAAACACCATTTCCCAACATTCTAATTGACAAGGTTTCCTGAGAGTGTATTTATGCATTAAACCAAACATCTCATTATGTACTTTAAATGTATTATTAAAAGATGGATGTCTTTAATAAGTGAAGTATAATATCCATGGAGAGAGTGGTAAAGAACAAAGAAAATATAAAATGATGAATTGATGTTTACAAGTTTCTTCCTGCTTCTATATTTCATAGTATGTTTTAGTGGAAATATTACTAGACAGAATTATCCTGTCTTTTAATTGAGGGACCAAAGAAAGGAGGAAAAGAAGTGGAAGAAACATTTACCTAGGACTGATATATTAGCAAAACCATAAAGGATGTTTTCATTCAAAAGCTTAAGAATTTGCTCTGTTTGTCAGGTTTTTGACCATGTATGATATTTGTGAAATAATTCTCTAAGATGCAAGAGGAAAACATAGTCTCGATTTACTTTTGGAAAATATGGAGTAATTGGGGATGATTTATCATTTGGAGCTATTGGAATTTTAAACAGTTAATTACACTCATTCTGCAAGGAAGTGTCATCATATTGTGCTGGAGTAAAGTTAAATGAAGAGTTGTCCGTACTGATGACATTTACTATAGGAATTAATTGTTCACGTCTAAAAACAAACTATTACACCATACACACAAATTTCCCTCATGTCATGTTACCATAACCTAGTAAGTTAATGAAAGATGTCAGTACTGAGGTTGTTAGTGGTCTTTATAAGATGTAGCTTGCATTTTACTCCTTTTTGAATTTCTTTTTATTATATCTAAGTATTTTACAAAAAAAAGAAGAAAATAGCAAGGTTCATTTCTTAAAGTAGCTAAAACGAGTGGGATCAGTGGTGTGTAAAATGAATTAAAAGACCTTTCTGGCCGCATAATTCACCAGAATCATTTACTTCTTTTTGAGTTTACTTAATATTTTAGCCTAACCTATTGAACTACAAAGCCCCTGAGTGTTACACGAGTATTCATGTTATTGTTGCTCAGTTTATAATTCTTCAAAACTAGGGAAACGATGAAGTATTTTAAAACCTTTTCTAGTCTTAAGTAGTATATATATTAAAAAGTTTTATATATGTTTCACATCTCAAGAATATGTTTTAAAATTAATTGGGATATGTGTGTAAACACTTTATAAAATCTGTACCCTTAGATGATCTTGTATCTTTGTTATTTGTGTTTCTAGAGGAAAGTTATCATGATCTAACGAACCAGAAACAATATTGTTAGTCTCTTTATAACATTTGCTACTGTAATTTTGCAGCAAGCCTCCAACCTATAGTAAAAAGAGCCTGTGTCTCAATCCTGGAAAACAAACAACGAAACAAAACATCGTTTTCCATTTAAGTCTTTAGAATTTCTTCTCCTGTCTCCGATTACTCATCACCTCCCCCCCCCGAGAATGTTTTGTTTGTTGATATTCTGTTTTTTACTCATTAGCTTACATTTTGAACGGTAATGGGAATAGAATAGTGTGAGCATTGATAGGAAGTTAACAAGAAAAATTGGTAAGTAAGCATGAATTTGATCTCATTTTCAGTAGACTTCATTCTGTGTGAAAAAAAAAAACTAAAATGTTACTTTCTTTTGCCCTATATTGTGAATTTGTGCCATTTTTTCATGAAAGAAGGCAGGAAAGCCAATGCATAACCATTTTATTTTGGATTATGTTGAAATATACAAATTTGCTAATATTTATCTCACTTTAACCTTAAAAAATTAGCTTATCCATCTGCAAATAAAGAAGAAAACTATATCTTCAGGTGGAAAATGTCTTCTATTGATATTTTATAAATTCTAAAGAAATAGAGGAAAATATCACTTATTTTATCCATTATTAAATATATATGCACCCAACATCAGATCAACTAAATAATATTAAGCAAATATTAACACACCTGTCATGACAAATAGGCAGCGTTATAATAATAGCAGGACACTAAACACCCTACTTTCCATTATAGAGAGAATATACAGATAGAAAATCTATAAACAGCAGACTTTAACAGCACTGTAAACCAAATAGACCTAACAGACATATGCGGAGCTTTCCACCCAAACACAGAATAAGTCTTCAGCATCACATACTGTTGAGTATTTAGTATTCTTAGGCAACAAATGAATGTACTGGTCTGAATGATTTCTTGATGCACTCCGTAATTACCACTTAGATTTCATAACAGGAAATAGGTTGCACTTAATAAATGTCAAATCGATTATTGAATATCGTAGAAAAAGTTTAATGCATTCTATTCTTGCACATTTACATTTTGGGAATCCTATTCTTTTGCATCCACATAACTAAGTGCTGCCGTAGCTATCATTGAAGATATCTCTCCGCAACTATTGGAGAAAGTTTTATGAGAATACATAGCAACTATAGCTAGGACTGAATCTGTCTCATGTGAACCTTTGTCCTAAATCCACACATAGAGTAGCGATGTAATCCAGAATGTCCTCAACAAAACTACTAAATATTATCTATAAGAACTAAAAAGAGATGGATGAGGATTAAGGAGTGCACATATGATGAGTACCAGGTAATGTATGGAATTGTTGAATCACTATATTGTATACAAGAAACTAATATAACACTGTATGTTAACAAACTGAAATTAAAATAAAAACTTAAAAAAATAATCTGCAAAGAAAAAAACAAAGAGGGAGAGATGGAAGGGGGAAAGTATATAGTTCAATCTAACCAGTTCAACTTGTTATTGTTGTTGTTGTTGTTTCCTGTCTTAAAACTAGACCTATTGCTCCTCAGGGAAGGAAATGCTAAGGGAAGGAGAGCCACCGTAGGCAATACACTATGTATCAGTTGGGTAATAAAAACCACTTATTTGAGTTTATACTCCTTCAAAATTTGGAAAAATATGGGATAGTTTTACAACTAGTAAAACAAAATTATATAGTCTGTAAAACCCCAGTTATTTCAGTCTGTCTGTTTTAATATCTGAAGCACAGATTTTAAAACTAATTGGGATACATGTAGAAATACATATTTTATGTATCTGTGCCCTTAGATGATCTTGCATCTCTGTTATTTAGGCTTCCTGAAGAAACTTATCATGATGTAATGAGCCAGAACTAATTACATCAGCAAGATAAATTTTCTCATTTAACCTGTATTCTATAAAACCACCAAATTTAGCTTCATGAGCTCATGTACTTCTCAACTGTAATTTTTTTCTTAAAGATATTTACAGTATTTCAAGCAGATAGTGCAATGTATCCAATGTATCTAATAAGATACATATTAACTATGAACACTCAATGGGTGATAAATGATATTTTTGTAGATAGTTGGCTTAACTTCATTACCTTTAACATAAAACAAAACATGAATTCCAAATAACATCTGAATGTGTATGCATATTTTGATCCTTTACAGATTCTTATGATGGGTATTACAATTCATGAGTATACTCTATACATAATTGATCCTTTCATATTCAACTCTATTTATAGTACATGTGTTCTAGACACCGATGTTCATACTGTTTTTACAGTTGTTCAAGCATCTGGGTAAAGTAAAATACTTAACTGTAAATGACTGTGAAGGCAATTTAGTCAAATTACTATAACTTAAATCAGTAGGCTGAACAAAACATTTTGCACTCCCACCAACAACGTATGAGAGTTTTAGTTGCTGCATATCTTTGTCTGCAATTGGTGGTATGTGTGTATCTTTAATTGAAATATAGCTGACATCACTACCATGTTAGTTTCGAGTGTAAAATATAAGTGATTCAACAATTCTACATATTATGCAATGCTCGTCATGGTTAAGTGTAGTTACCATTTGTCATCATACAATGCTATTATATTATAGATGATATACCCTATATTGTACTTTCAATTTCTGTGGCTTATTTTATAACTGGAAATTTGCACCTCACAATCACTTTCACCTATGTTACCTATCCCTCTCCTTCCTCCCCTCTGGCAACCACTACTTTGTTCTCTGTATTTGAGTCTGATACTGTTTTCAATTGCTTATTTGTTTGTTCTTCTGTTCAATTGCTTGTTTGTCTTTGATTCCACATATAAGTGAAATCATATGGCATTCGTCTTCCTCTGTCTGACTTACTTCAGTTAGCATAAAATTTTGTACATCTATCCATGTTGTCATAAATGGCAAGATCTCATGTTTTTTGTGACTGAGTGATATTCCAGTATATGCATGTGTGTGTGTGTGTGTGTGTGTGTGTGTGTGTGTGTGTGTGTGTGTGTGTGTTTATCTTCTTTGTCCTTTTATCTGTTGACCAAAACTTAGATGCTTCTGTATCTTGGTTATTGTAAATGCTGCCGCAACAATACACTTATAACCCAGTAAATACACTTACATATTTACCCTAGAGAAATGAAATGTATGTCTACATATGAACCTGTACAAAATATTTATAGCAGGCATGTTTATAATTGCCACAAGATGGAAACAAATCACATATTTTTCAGAAGGTAAATGGGAAAAAAATCTTTGTTGAATCCGTACATTGACTAGTACTTAGTAATATAAAGGAGTGAACTTCCGATGTTTGCAACAATTTGGATAAAAATCCCAAAAACATGTTGACAGGAAAAAATAATAAAAAAGATCTCAAAAGATTAAATGCTACAGAATTCTATTGGCATGACTTTCTTTTCAAGAAAGAAATTATTAAGATGTAGAATAAATGACTAGTTTCCAGGGATTAAAGGTAGTGGGGGGCATTGACATTAAAGGAATATCATAGGAAGTTTTTTGGAGTAATAAAATTCTTTAGTATCATGATTATAAGATTAAAATGGCCGTAACTCTATAAAAAGTTCTCAAGAAGGGTCAATTGTATAATAAATTTAAAAATAAGAAAAAAAAAATAAAAATATAAGTCAGTGGGCTGAGACCCAGAGTAGTTATGAGTCTTTCTCTCTTACACAGCTAGTTAGTGGAATTCCAGTGCTGGAATACAGATTTCCTGATGAGGAGGCCAAGTCTTTCTCAATTGTATAATTCTCACAAAGAGGATTTCATGGAAGGTAATATTTATTGAATAAATCCCCTAGTATGTGCATTTAAAGTAGCATTTCTTTATATGTAGTAATTTTTTTTTAATAATGCTGGTGGATGAGTTAAAAGTAAAAATATTTTAGTGGAAGAAATACCTATTAAAACAAAAATCTTGTACACTTTTGCTAAGTGCGTTTAATAATTTTCTGTAGGCAAAAGATTCTGTATAAAATAAAATAACATCAGATGTGAAGGAAATCTGGCTGTAACATGTCACCCCCATTGATCAACAGGCTTGATTCTGCTGATCTGGTGGACTGGGCAAGTGTCCCTTTCTTCCCTCACTGCTCCATGTGCACCCCTCCTGAAGCTGCATGCTTGGTTGAAGAGGATGATCTTCCCTGATAGAGGAGGACACTTCTTTGGTCAAGGTTATAGGAATAACTGTGCTTCCCTGCTAACCTCCAGACAAACTCTCAGGGTCCATTTGTAGGAGATTGTAGGGTAGTCAAGCCTCCAAGATTCTAGAAACATCTAAATGAGGCACTATATGTAGCAGTCTTCCTTTCTTTAAAAAAATAATAAAAAATAAAACCAATGTCTTCTGTTTTTGCAAACCAAATGTTCAACCTCTTGATATTCATGGACCCACTGGTTGGATTTCTGCTTAAATTCTCTTTTTTACCTTTTTTTTTTTTTTTTTTGCTAATTGTTAAATATCTTTGAAAAGTTTTCTATTAGATTATAAAAGGTTGAAAGATTATCATTATGGTCCAACTAAAGGTTTTTCAACTTTTGGAATTTTTCGTACAGTTTTTTTCTGTTTTTTTCTCCTAACCAGTAACCTCGTAAATCTCTAAGACTAGGTAAATGATCATCAAAAAACACTTCATCATAGATATGATTTTATATGTCAACTCCAATTTCACTGAGACATTTTCCCAAAAGCTGACATCAAGCCAGTTTCACTACATTAATAGAAATAGGAGAAAAATAACTTGAGAGCTATATTTTACAAGATATTGTTTGTTGATAGGGTATAGGATGATTTTACTTTTTATTTCTTAGAATAATCTTAATAGGGAAATTTTGTGTTAAAAGTTAAAATCTGATTTCATCAAATTCTCACAAAAATCTAGGGAAGTCATTTATGAGCACAGACAATACAAATCTAGCAAAAATTTACTAGATAGAAAAATATGTTATTGAAGAAAAATTTCACTGTCTGATGATAACAGATTTAACCACCTGTGAAGAAGTTAATTTCTTGAATTTCAGCAGTGGGTTTAGATTTATCATGAAGTGTACAAAGACTTAACTAGAAGTGAGAATCAATAAGTTGATAAAAGCTAGGCTTTTTATCTACCCTGCTAATAAACTGATACTTTCTGCATTTAAATGGAGAATCAAGTTGAATTAATATCCTCATCAGCTAGGGATAGATAAGCTTAGATGAACTAGTAAAAAAGACAGACCATTGAACCTCATGGGGAAGGCAGACTTAGTGACTTCTAGAAA
This sequence comes from Paguma larvata, assembly GCA_030068075.1. Lineage (NCBI taxonomy): Eukaryota > Metazoa > Chordata > Mammalia > Carnivora > Viverridae > Paguma > Paguma larvata. The sequence continues at coordinate 55,301,131 of CM057832.1, forward strand.
GATAGGATTTGAGAACCAAGACAGGAAACAGTGTTCACTGGATCTTAGCATGAGTTCCTTAATAGTAGTCACATTAGATTAATCACATATTCATTGCAAGAAAAAGCAGGTGATGTAAACACAGTAGACATGTGGTCTTTCATAGACCTTTGAGTAAATTAGAAGAAAAAAATGGGACTCTTAAGAACAGTTACATGGATGGTCTGGTAATCTATTGAATGACTGTAATTTAAAAATGCTAATAAATTATGGTCAACTCTTTGGGGTAAATACACAGGGAATTCTATCTTCAGTCCTGCCCTTTTCAAGTTTATAAAATACATTGACAAGAAATGCACATCTCATTAAATACATGGAAGATACATAACTGGGAAGGAAAACAAGTAGAGTTGTCCCTTGAACAATGCGGGGGTAAGGGGCTCTGACCCTTGCGCAGCTGACTATCTGTGTATAACTTTTGACTATTTTGAGTATCTGTCATATATACTGTACTCCTACAGAAATTAAACTAGAGAAGTGAATGTTAAAAAAAATCATAAGAGAAAATGCACTCCAGTACCATATTATAAAAAAACAAAATTCATATATAAAGTGGACTCATGCAGTTTGAACTTGTGTTGTTCAAGGGTCAACTGTACATTGGATAGAATAATTAGGACTCAAAATTATCATAGTGTCTATAAATCCATTGATTCAATGATACGACGTAAGTGATTAAACATATAAAAGTTTATTTCTGAACTTTTTCCCTAAAAACATTTATATAAAAATAGGCCTATGAATCTGCAGGCCATCTATCTTTCTCTATTTCTGAAAAAGTTTGTGTAAAGTTTTCCCATGTGTGTGTGTATGTGTGTGTAACATATTCTGATTTCCTCCTTAACGTATAGAAAGAATTCATCATTTAAGCCATCTGCATCAGGAGTTTTCTTGGGGAAATATTTTTTAAAAAGCACCACATTACAACTTTACCTAATATTGGAGCATTCAAATATTTATTTCTTTTCTATTTCTGGTATGTTTTATTTTTCAGTTTTAAAAAAATTAAGTTGTCCAATTAATGGCCATACATTTTCCATGTTTTAGAAATGAAGACAGGTGTAAAATGGTGAGACACTGGATATTTCTGTATGATAAGAAACATTGTTTCATGGCAAGGCAAAATATAATTTTGAATTAAGCTTGAAAAGTAATGTAGTTAAATGATAAATACAATTCTATGGAGGAAAAGTACATTGTTCAGATTATGTCCATTCCATTTCTATCCAATAACCAAAGACATTTTTTTAATTGAAATAAATCCAATCTTGGGTTGATTTGTCCTGTTCATAGTTGTTCAACCAACATAATTTTAACTGCTCGTTGATAATATAGAAATTCAAGCATTAGATGGCTGGTTTAACATGGTGTCCTTTAAGTAGCATTCAAAGAGTAGCTCTTTAAAAAAAATTATTTATTTTGTGAGAGAGACTGAGTGTGAGTGGGGAAGAAGCAGAGAGAGAAGGAGAGAGAGAGAATCCCAAGAAGACTCCAAGCTGTCAGTGCAGAACCTGACACAGGGCTCGATCCCACAAACTGTGAGATCATGACCTGAGTCAAAATCAAGTTGACCGCTTAATCGATTGAGTCTCCCAGACACCCGAGTTTTTTTTTAACTGAAACATAGGAAGATAATAAATTACACATCTGTTTTTAGTGCATAGGCCTCTTTAATTTACTTTGGGCTATAGATAATAGAAATAATAGGGTAGACAGTTAATTTAAGCTTAGTGAAAGTGTTATTGGATGCATATATAGTAGGCACTTTAAGAATAAATTCAGTACATAATCTCAGACTTCCCTCATTAATTTAAATAGAAATAAAAGTAAAGGGGAAATGAAAGATGCTTTTACTTTAGGACAAATAAAATTAGATGATTAAGAAAGATGAAGTGTCCTGTCATCAAAATGTTTTTTTAATGACTTCACAAAATGTATATGGAAAGTTTAGATAAATGACCAACAGTGATAGTTTTCATCTAATTCCATAGAGCTTCCACAACCAATCATGCTTCATCTTATTAAATATAACCACCAAAACCTGTGCTTTTAGGAGAGGGTTAAATTGCATGTGTATTTGTGTGTGCATGTGTGAGTTACATAGAAAATACTAATATTATCAATCATGATTTAATGTTTGTAAGCACACTGTAGTGAAATAAGATGATATGCAGCTCACTTAATATTTGAAGATATTCATTCTAAGATATATTCAGTAGCTTGCCCAATGACACATAGCTAATAAATTGTAGAGTTTGCAAGGCAAGACAGGTTTGTGTTGCTCTAAACATCTTTCCTGATTTAATACTTGAGTACTATCACATCTGCTATAAACTAGTTCATCATGCAATCACACACATTTAACTTTCCTGTTCCATAGTAAATGCTTAATTAATTCTTATAAGATAAACAGAGTGTTTTAGCAGATTAATGCTAATCCACAATATCAGAAGGATAAAGTACAACTTTCTAACAAATAAATGATAGAATGCAGCAATTTTTCCCTTGATTTAGAGTTACAGCTCTTTCAGTAATACTAAATTGCCCTCAGTTGTCCTGGATTCCCAAACATACACCGTTATGTAAACCATTACCCTTCTATAAGACAAAGGAATTAAAGATGGAAATGGTTAACTATCTCATTTAACTTGGCCTTGTGATTGAAGGGGTAGGATTTTGATTTGGGTACAAGTTTTGTGGACCTAATATCTGGGTTCTTCTTGGAATATTTAATAACAAAAGCAAACAAAAACAAAAAACAAGAATTGCAAGCAAAATTAGAGAAAATGTTATCTTGACCTGTTGAGAATAATATGTTGCCTTAGGTAGAATGAAATATATATATACTTACATGTCAGAAAATAAGTGTGCTCTGAGAAGCATTAGCTATCTATATTAACAGCAGTAAAAAGTCCTTAGGTCCCCAAAAAGACTACTCTCATTGATGTTCACAACTGCTTTGCAGATTTACCCCAGAGCCCTGTATATGATTTTTTTTTCTTTTCTTTTTTTCTTTTCTCTAAACCAAGCATCATCAATTTTCTGGGTAAAGACAGAACATAGTTTCATTGAATTGCATTATTTAAAATTTTTGACGTAATTACAAATAATACAATCTGACTTGCCAGAAAATCATATTGCACCCATTTAAGTCCTGTGTGTTACAATGTAAGTGATGAATCACTGGGTTCTCCCCCTGCAACCAATACTGCACTGTATGTTAACTTTCTTGAACTTAAATAAATAAATTACCTAAAAAGTAGTTTTGATGTGCACATCCATGTTTTAATATCTGATGAAGAAAGGCAAATTAGCATTATTTTTCCACTGATTTAAAATACCTTCTTTAGCAGTTTGAATAATCAAGTTATCAATTTATCAGGTAGTGTAAACACTTGTCTTAGTTTCTCCTGAGAAGCCTATATCATTATAGACTGATGAACTTAACTTCATAGCTCAATTGGTTTGAAAGTTAGTAAATCTGTGTAAACACATGCATGGGTGTGTATGTGTATATGCTTATTTATATAACTCTAAGCACATACAGTATTTGTAAGAAGATAAATGTACATATACATATTATAAAATCTTACCAAAAGATGCAAGGGGAAAAGCATAGATTTTTGGAATTTACTTAAAAGTCTTAATTCCATAATCTACTACCAATAAAATTCTAGCGAGTTATACTGCTGAACCATATCTTTAGAGTATTGCTGTAAAAATCAAATGAAATATTATATGCAAATTGTGTTACATGTAAAATAAAGTACTTTGATATAAAAGTTACTCATCTTGAATAATATTTATAACGAGGTTTATGTTTTCCTAAAAACGTGTACCTTTTAACCCATTTCCTGACTGTGCAATTTTTCAGAGTAGAATGCTGGTGCAGCTATTCTATATACGGATAAATTATTCTCTAGCTGTTAGTGTGTGAACTGGCCCCTTACACAGAGGGCAAGGAGAAATAGACAAAAGGAGCAGATCACTTTGTATTGGTAGGTGGCAGTTCTACCTAGTAATGGAACTTACTTACAAGGTTTGTTTTGGGCCGCTGCGAGATGAGCAGATCTCCACTGCCCTCTCCCAAACACAGACGCCCGGTACCAAATCTTTAAAATATCTACAGAGGCCTTAACTGAGTTCAGTGATGGATACCACCCTGATTGTCCTTGGAACAGCTCTCCCTGAGGGAATAGTAAGCAGAGCATCCAATTAGAGGACAGGGGAGGGGAGGTGGAGCCTCTGGTTGTCTGTGTCCAGCTGGAGGGTCAACTGGGAGTCACATCCTCTTGATTACCTCCCCCAAGACTAGCCAGCAGGCAAAATTAGTGTCCACATAGTTTGTTATACTGGTATTTTATACGGGAAGGCTTTAAACTAGAAATAATTGATCTACAATAAGAAAAGAGTAAACATTTTTTTTTACATACTCCTGGCAGGATGTCAGAAGTTTTTGAATGTTTGAGTGCTTAACTTATAAATAATTGATGAAAGCTGTACAAATAGAAAGTTTAGTGGTTTGAGTGGAAGCCATCAATTTAGGCATATAGATGACGAATTAGTAAGTAGGTAGGTAGGAACGTAGGTAGATGGTGAGGAGATAGAATGTTTTGTCAATATTTTCACTCCAAATCTCACATTGTATCTTTATGGGTGCTCCATAAGAGTAAGATATTTGCAAGAACAATTATCATTTTATAAATGGGATAATAAAAGCACTTAGAATTGTGGGTAACATTTCTGGAACCTTATTATAAGTTGATGATAAAGTTGTAACAATTACCTCATTGAGATAGAGTATTATCTCTGCTCAAAATAGAGGAAAATAAGTATTTTTTTTAGAATCCAGAATGAGACATTCCACGGCTTCCAAAAAAGTATTCAGAGGAAAATTTTATGGTAAGATACTATGTTGATAAGCACAAGATAATACATCTAGCTTCTGTCTCCTATTTTGTGCTGCACATAGAACATACCGAGGAAACTCTGGTACAGTAGGTGTTAGCTCCTATTCATAAAGCAAACCAGACTCCAATTTACACTCTGCTCCAGACATCTGGAGAAAACCAAACACAGAGCAAAGAAAGTCCAATAGGAAAATGCTTTCACTCTATAGTGCTAAAAAGACCGAGTTTTCTAAAAATACTTGTTGAGAAACATTAGCTAACCTTACCTGAGTAATGTCTTAACTAAAACAGCCCCATTGTTGTAATTGTTGATGTCAGAATACACAAAATATCATTATGTGTTCATTAGAAAAATACCACATGCTCCCCTAATCACCCTACTTTGCTGCTTATTCTGCTGCTTCTAAATGATGGCACCAATCATAGAAGATAAGGGATTTGGAGTGTAAGCTACCTTTGTTTCCATTTATTCCCCAGCTCATATGCACAAGGTACATAAGACTTAGAGACCTGATGTTCTATGTTCAAGTCACAAGAACAGGAAAAATTTAATGGTATTAATATTTTTAGTAGTGCTTTAAGCCACACTATGATTAGTTAACAAAGACAATTACTGTGTAATGAAGGGGAAAATTACTTTTATTGAATTAGTTGATGATATTTTTTCTAATTATACTACTGCAGGTGTTTATATCTACGGATTGTATTGGTAAGGTAATTAGGTCCAGCAAGTATGTGAATTATGTTAGGTTAAATTAGTTTATTACCAGATAGGAATTTAATGAAGTGGAAATGTATTTTTCCAGGTTATACACTAGTCATCAGCAGTTGCGATGACCACTTAATATGATGTTAGGCAATAACAAGTTCAAATTAAGAAGCAGAATTAACCTAGAACAAATCTCACTCTTTAAGAGACTTTTATTTTTCTTTTGGGAAACATAAATCAAATGATGAATGGTACAGATTTCTAATTTCCCTTTAATCATTCAGCCACTTAACATGATTATCTCTTTCTTAATATCTGTTGACTGTATTAAGACATTTATTGACTATGTATTCAGGTAAAATAGTCAAACCCTTATCTTTTTTATTTAGTTACTTTTTTACAAAAGCAATTTTATTAGTTGCCCTAGAAGCCAAAACAAGATAGAAAAACACTTCAGTCAATGTTGCTGGTATAATATTTCCACAAATACTAAAATAAGAATAGCCCACCGTGCTGACTTCTCTAACACTCAGACAACTCTATTTATATGAACTAAAAATCAAGTTATAGTTTCCCAATGTCCTGTAAAAGTAGCATACATATTCAACCTGTTTCCATTTTTCTATGCCTATCAAGAAAAATCTAAATTTTATGCTGACTTAAAGTTCTGTTGACATCATTTCTCCAACAAATATAGACCAGGATCCAGGCATTATAAGAAAAACTAAAGTTAACACAAAACTGAACATGTAGACACAGCATCCAAAAGTTAAAATTGCAAGTAGAAATAGTTTTCTGCTTGCTGCCATACTCTAACTTCCACTTTCATTATTTATTTTTGCATTTTACCCTTTAGTCAATGAATTTAAGATTAAGAGTCTGCATTTTATTATTCATCTACTTATGTTTTAAATAGGTTGATTCGAGTTAATTTTTAGCTCTGTATGCATATATGGTTTGTAAAAGATCTAAATCCTAAGCAAATAATGGGAAAATAAAATATCGTTATAATATTTGTTGTTTTTTAAGCAAAAAAGATTTACAAACCTTTGTCGAAACGGAAATGGCTATAGTAACTTGAATGTGCTCATACAAAGATCGATAATACAGGAAAGCTACCAATTTAATGATGCTAAAAAAAGGAGCAGGTTACACATTGTCAGGCGTCTTGTTAACTTAGAGGAGTGTTAAGTCTCTGGTAAAATCAAAAGAGAAACATAGAAGAAAGTTGCTCATTAAGACTACATAATGCTCATACTTGAAAAGCCTACATGAGGTGAATTTTCTCATATTTTATAAGATGTTTGAAGGGTTCACTAATAAAGGGATTTCTCCTAAATAGGAAGATCGATTAGAAATGAACTGGTGCGAGGTTAAAACTCATTAGAACATGTGATATTTTTTTGCAAATATTTTGAGGATTTTTCTTGGTACCTCATCAACACGACAAACTTAATTAAGATAAAATTATGCATTTGAAGCTACCATAAAAATAATTAACCATATGGGATCATGCATCTATAGATGTTATTTGCTTCTTATTTATTTATTTATTTATTTATTTATTTATTTATTTATTTATTTATTTATTATTTGTTTATTTATTTAAGAGAGAGAGACAGCACTTGTAAGATCAGGGGAGGGGTAGAAGAGGGGGAGAATCCTTCTCAGGCTCCATGCTCAGCACAGAGCCCTACAGGGGGGTTGAGCTCAAGAACATGAGATCACGGCCTGAGCTGAAGTCAAGAGTGAGACTCTTACAAAACTGAGCCACCCAGGCGCCCCACATATGTTATTTGCTTGAAACATGATTTCACAGTCATCTCATCTGATCCACTCTCTAACTCTCAGAGATAAATGAGGTTATATCTTAATATTAGAAATGATGAAAATTGCAACCCAGTGATGAGATGACATCTAAGGTTATGAGATATTGGGAGTGAACTGCAATAAACATCATTTTTTCAGATCTAAATCATTGGATTTTTTGTCAAAGAATACACAACTTTTACAAGGCAAAGTTTAAAAAAAAAGTTCTGTTTCTTTAGCTTTTTAAAATTCATGTTTCTCTGTATGCAAATACTAAAATACACATAGAACTCTGGAATTTGGAGTTTCAGGAAAATTCTAGTTCTTATTGTTCCCACTTTTTGTCCTGGTCTGATAATCTTCTTTTATAATTTCTCTCCTTTTTTACCTGACTCATTTTTGTTAAAAAGACATAAAAGTAAACTATGTAACCTATTACCTTACAGTATTATACTGATTTAAGCATGGGAAAAGTTATCATTACCCTTTGTAGATAAATCTGTGAATGTAAGACCAACTTGAGCTTTTTTTTTTTTTTTCTCTTCCCTATCATTTATAGTTTCTCGCATTGCCTTCTTATTGGTGAGGCTTACAGCCTTCAACTAACACCGCACACTAAATAACAAATGAGTTCAGTAATCCCCATAATAGTCCTTGTTTCATGGCATATTTGAACTAGTCTCATCCATAGGTATCTCTTATTCTTGAAGGCAGGGGTTAAGTAGGGTAATAAAAAGACCAGACACATTGCTTTAAGAACTTCATGACAGTTATGATAATAGTGATGATAGATCGAATATCAGAAATCATGCAAAATCTTTTCCATAATTTGCCACAGTGGTCCTGCAAGTAATATATAGTTGATAAAGTAGTCCCTGTTCTGCAAACCATTCTGAGAAAAATAAGTCATTAGCAAACATTGTTAAATTCCAAATGCAATAGATGGCCAATAAATCCTAATTTATGTTCTATATAGATTAATCGTCATGGGAGGTGAGACAAAAGCAAAAAGAGATTACTTTTCTTTTTTTATTGTTTTAGTTCTTGAAGCAGAATTCTATATATGTTTCCTATGCTAGCATCTTCAATTACACAAAATTGTCTATTCATACATACAAGTAATCACACACTTTTAAGAAATAGAATTTGTTTTGTAGAGCTCTTTGTGGTTCACAGCAAAAAGAGTGGAAGATACAAATTTCCCACATATCATTTGTTCCCACACATGCATAGCTTCCCCCATTATCAATATCCCTTATCAAAGTTGTACGTTTTTTATTAGTTTATTTATTTATTTTGAGAAAGAGAGAGAGAAAGAGAAAGTGAGCGAGTGAGAGCATGAGTCATAGAAGGGCAGAGAGAGAGGAAAAGAGAGAATCACAAGCAGGCTCTGCACTGTTAGTGGAGCCCAAAGCAGGGCTTGAACCCACAAACCATGAGATCATGACCTCAGCTTAAATCAAGAGCTTGACGCTCAATTGATTGAGCTACGCAGGAGCCCCAGAGTTATACATTTCTTATTATTAACCAACATCCTTTATACATTATTATCACCTGGAGTCTTCAGTGACATCATGGTTCACTCTTGGTGTTGTATATTCTATGGATTTGGATAAATGTATAATAACATGATTTCACCATTATAATGTCTTCCACAGTAGTTTAAGTAACCTAAATTTTCTGTGCTTAGCTTATTCATCCTTCCCCACTTCTAAACTTTGGAAGGCACTGATATTCTCTCTCTCTCTCTCTCTCTCTCTCTCTCTCTTTTTTTCTCTCTTTCTCTCTCTTCTTTTTTGATCTCCACGATTTTACCTTTTCAAGAATGGCATATAGTCGGAGTCATATAGTAGGGTAGTTATTTCAGATCAGCTTCTTTCACTTACTAACATACAGTTAAGGTTCTTCCATGTCTTTCATGGCTTTATAACTCATTTCCTTTTGGCACTGAATAATATTCCATTTTTTGGATATACTACAGTTTATCAGTTTACCTCTTAAAGGACATCTTGGTTGCTTCCAAGTTTTGGCAATTGTGCATAAAGCTTCAATAAACATTCACATGCATGTTTTTGTGTGTATATAACTTTTTGACTCCATTGAGCAACTGCCAAGGAATATAACTGTGGGATCATAAGTCAGGGAATATTTTAGTTTTTTAAAAACCTGTCAAATTTTCTTCCAAACTGACTTCCGTATGCTTGTTAGCAGTTAGTGAGAATTTCTCTTGCTCCATATCCTTGCTAGCATTTGGCTTTGTCAATGTTCTGAATTTTGGCCATTTTAATAGATGCGTACTGGTATCTCATTGTTTTAATTTACATTTCCCTGATGATATATGACTTGAAGCATCTTTTCATATGCTTATTTGCTATTTATATATCTTCTTTGAGGTGCCTTTTTCTGGTGTTTGTCCCACTTTTTAAAACTTGGATATTTTTATTATTTATTTAGAATCAGTTTGCTGATATTCATGAAGTAACTTGCTGGGAATTTGGTTGGAATTGAATGTATAAAGTGGGGAGCAATCAATACCTTGATAATACTGAGTCTCTCTCTCCATAAACATGGAATATCTCATGATTTACTTAGTTCTTTAGTTTCTTTCCACAGAATTTTATGGTTCTTCTGGTATAAATCTTCTACATATTATCCTAAATATTTCATTTGTGGGTTTGCTAATATAAATGGTATGTGTATTTAATTTGAAATGCCACTTGACCATTACTGGTATGAGGGGAAGCGATGGATTTTTTGTGTATTATCATTATATCTTGCAAACCTGTTATAATTGTTTATTAATTAGTTCCAGTAGTTTGTTTGTTGATTGTCAGATATTCTACATAAATGATCATGTCCTCTGTGGACAAAAGGTTTTATTTCTTCGTTCCAATCTTTATACCTGATTTTCCCTTCTCATCATATTGCATTAGTTAGAACCCCAGAATGATATTGAGACGTGGTGAGAAGAATTTTCTTTGTCTTATTTCTATGTTAGTAGGAAACTTTTCAGCTTATTACTATTGACCATGATGTTAGCTGACATACTTTGTAAATATTATTACCAAGTTTAGGAAGATCCTCTCTGTTCCCAATTTACTAAGAATTTGTATTATGAATGGGTATGGAATTTTTTGTCAAATGCTTTTTCTGTATCTACTGTTATGATCATGTTCTTTCTTTATCCCGTCAGTGTGAAGAAATAATTGATTTTTGAACATTGAACCAGCCTTGCATACCTGGAAAAATCCTACATGGTTGTGGTATATAACTGTTTATACTTTCTTAGATTTGATTTGCTAATATTTTGTTGAGAATTTCTGCATCTATGTTCATGCTGGGTATTGGTCTGTACTTTCTTTTCTTGTTATCTTTGTGGTTTTGTTTGTTTGTTTGTTTGGATTAGAATAATGCTGACTTCGTTAAATGAGAAGTATTCTTTCTGCTTCTATCTTCTGAAATATATTGTAGAGAATTGGTGTAGTTTCTACCTCAAATGTTTGGTAGAATTCATCAGAAAATCCATCTAGGTCTTGTGCTTTCTCTTCTGGGAGGTCATTAATAACTGATTGAATTTTTTAAATAGATATAGACCTCTTCAGATTGCCCATTTCTTCTGTGAGTTTTGGCAGATGTGTATTTTAAAAAATTGGGTCCATTTGACCTAGGTTATCAAATTTGTGGGCATGAAGTTGTTCATAGTATTCCTGAATTATCCTTTTAATTTCAATGGACTTGTAGTCATGTTCCCTTTTCTGTTTCTGGTATTCGTATTCTGTATCTCCGTCTCCCACCCCCTGCTTTTTAGTTAGTCTAGATATATGAGTTCTTCATCTTATTTGTCTCTTTTAAAAATCAGCATTTGCTTTGTTGATTTTCTCTAAAGCTTTTTATTTTTCAATTTTATTAGTTTTCATACCAATTCTATTTATTTATTTATTGTGCTTTGAATTTAATTTGTTCTTTTTCTGGTTCTAAGGTAGAGATTTAGATCTTTAATTTTAATCTTTTTTCTTATCTAATATACATATTCAATGCTAAACATGCCTAAGTACTGCTTTCACTGTATCCCACAAATTTTGATATGTGTGTCTTCATTTTCATTTAAAAACTTTTTCAATTTCTCTTAATATTTTTTCTTTGACCTGTGTATTACTTAGAAGTACATTGTTTACTTTTCAAGTATTTGGAGATTTTCAAGATATCCTTTGGGTTTTGATCTAGTTTAATTCTGTGATTATTTAGGAGCAGACTTTGTACAATTTCTCTTCTTTTAAACTTTTATTATGTGTTTTATTGCCCAAAATGTATTCTTAAGTGAATGTGACATACGAACTTGAGAAGAATGTGTTATCTGCTATTTTTGGATGGATTAGTATATAGATGTCCATTATATCTGATTAATTGATTCTGTTATTGTGCCTAACTATGTCCTTGCTGATTCTTTGTCTGCTGGATCTGTCCATTTCTGACTGACTGTTGTTAAATCTCCTCTATAATAGTAGATTCATCTATTTCTTCTTGAAGATCTGTGTGTCCAGTTTTTGCCTTATGCATTTTGATACTCTCTTGTTAGATACATATACTTCAATATATTTTTGGAGGTTTGATCCCTTTAACATTATGTGATGCTCCTCTTTCTTACTGATAACTCTTTTCTTCTTTGAAGTTTTCTATCTGAAGTTAATATAACTACTCCCATTTCCATTATTTACTGTTATAATGGTATATTTTTCCTTCTCTTTAATTTTGCCTTATATATTTTTTTAAGTTTATTTATTTTGAAAGAGAGTATGATGAGGGAAGAGGAAGAAAGAGAGGAAGAGAAAGAATCCCAAGCAGGCTCCATACTCCATATTGAGCCTGACATGGGGCTCGATCTCACAACCATGAGATCATGATCTGAGCTGAAGTCCAGAGTTAAAATTTAACTGACTGAGACATGTAGGTGCCCCTATACTTCTTTATAATGTTTTTTTCTTGTAACTGCATATATTTAGGCCTTGATTTTACATCTACTCTAATAGTCTTTCTCTTTGAGTTGTGCATTTAGATTATTGATGTTCAAATCAATTATTGATATAGTTGGATTAATAACTAGAGCATCTGTTACATTTTTTCATTAGCTGCCATTGTTCTTTCTTCTGATAATTGTATTCCATTTTATCTGCCATTTGTGGTTCTCATCAAGCATTTAATATGATCTCATTTCTTCCCCTTTATTAGCATATATGTTACACTTGTTTTTTTTTGTTTTCTTGTGGTTGTTGGTGGTTTTTTTTTAACATTTTTCAGTGGTTGCCCTAGAGTTATCGATATATGTTTATAATTTGTCCAACTCAGATTTAAAATAGTCACACATGATGAGCTATATAAAAGGAACTGCTGTAAATAGGCCTTTATAATGTGGAGAAAGGGTGTAAGAGGGGGAAATTTTCAGTATTCCTATGATTAGGTGTTAGTCTTTAAGTGAACCTGTGTTCTGGACTATAAACTTCACATATGAGGTTTTTTTGCTCCCCTCCTCCACACAGTGGGACAGAAGGGCTAAAGTAGACTAGAGTTGGATATTTCCGTTCACTTATGTGGAAGGCTAGAAGGGGGCTGAGATTGGGTATTTCATTTTTTCTATGTGGAAGGGTAGCCACCTATAGTTGGATAATTCCCTTCCCCTGATCAGTTAGGCTCTGATAATAACCCAGCAGGCTCAGGTTAATTAGTTTATTCTAAAGGCTGATCTTATGAGAACAGAATGACTGAACATTTTAAATGGTTCATTTTCCCCTCCATGTGTTGGAAACATGAGGGGATTTTTCTCTTATACCAACTATGAGAACTGGTTAAAGTTCCATGAGGAGTGTAGAGGTCCCTGATGACTAGGTCCTTATGATTTTTTTTTTTTTACATTAAATGAATCCACACTGAGCCTCTAGCAATTTTTCAATATTAGTCTAGTTTCCCTCCGTAGCACTGGTTAAGGGATGTTTCTTCTCTCGTAAGATTTGATTGTCTATATTTGCCTGTTCATCTCTCCAATTATATAGGCAATTGTTTGTTCTGTGAACTCCCTTCTCAAGGATCTAAGAAGATTTCATTATTTTCAATTTGTTTAGCTTCATTTTTATTGTTAGACAGCTTGGCAACTTCTAAGCTTCCTACAGACCTGGTTCATAATCATTTTAAATGGATAAATTTTATTAAAATAGGTATATACATAACACTGAGGTCCAAAGAGGACCAAAACACAGAACTTTATTTTTCTTCTTATTTAGAATTTTGAATATATTTGAGGGTTGCATGTAATTTGAAAGGTGGGAAAGGATTTGACAATGACAGAGGATCATGTTCATAACATTTTATTTTCTTTTATGTTTTAGAGAAAAAACGTAAATATAAGAAAATCTGGTTTTGGAATCTGGGAAATGTTCGTATATTGAAATTAGAGTCTCACACATGTTCATTCACACACACAAGAATATGCAAATATGGTAGAGATATAAACATTCTAATAATTTCTTAAAAAGTAGAAAGCTTTTGGAAGTCTAAGTTTCCCATTTAATAAAATTTACTGATATTCTTTTTAAATTTCATTTATTTATTTATTTATTTATTTATTTATTTATTTATTTAGAGTGAAAGAGAGAGGGTGTGTGCGTGCCCATGATTGGGGGAGGGGCAGAGGGAAATAAAATGAGAAAATTTTAAGAAGACTTCATGCCCAGTGTGGGAACCTGACACAGGGCTCCATCTCATGCCATGAGATCATGATCTGAGCCAATATCAAGAGTCCCATATTTAACCAACTGAGCCGCCCAGGCACCCCCAAATTTACTGATATTCTTAAAGACCAATGCAGATTGTTAAAGTGGCAGCAGAAGAGAATTATACCATTGAGATAGAAACTTTGAATATATGCTTGCTTTTCTAAAACCGACTTAAATTTTAATACATATAGATTAAAAGGAAAAGAATACTAGAAAATTGTGTTCAGAGTTGGAAAGATAATTGATGATTTCTCTCCAAATTCTACCTTTATACATTAAGAGAAGTGATTTCTGTTAAGGCTCTATCTTGTTAACTCATCTTTCCCAAAGGAGAAGAGTGTGTAACCTGACTAATTGGAACATGATCTCTAATAAAATATGACCACCTTTTATTAATTTGTTTCAAAGAAGGATCCAGAAAAGCTTTATAATTTCTTTCACTTGAATACAATATTCTTCTTTTCTCTTCCTGACTAGACACAATCTTCCTCTGCCCATATTAATCACAGCATTCCATATGCACAAGGTGACAAATTTGATCCATTTTGTAAGAGCTCTTGATAATTTAAAGGCAAAACTTATTGTGAGGCTTTAGGCAAAGTGAAATACTAAATCTGCCTCATCCAAACGAGCTTTTAGTAGTATGTCTTTCATATAAGTATAAATGTTTTTATATAGATTAATAGAGGTGTTAATTATTTCCCATTTTGAATATCTGTGCTTCATTAGCAAAAATTTTGAGGAATCACTGAATACTTTTCAGAACATCTGATATTTCTAGTTAAAAGGACTCTATGAATGAAACTAAGAAAGTGGTACATCGAATTTGCTTTTTTTAATGTTTATTTTTGAGCGAGTGCATGCGTGAGAGGGAGACAGAGAGAGAGGGAGACAGAGAGAAAAGGAGACAGAAGATCTGAAGTGGGCTCTATGCTGACAGAGGAGAGCCCCATGTGGGGCTTGAACTCACAAACTATGAGATTATGACCTAAGCCAAAGTTGGACACTTGACGAGCTGAATCACCCAGGAGCCCCTTGAATTACTTTTATAAGAAAATATTTCTATGTATATTTATTGCACTTGTTAGTTGTAAATAGATTTCATCTAAATATAATATTGAGGTTATGCTACTATAGACCATAGGTTTGTCTTTCAATCCAAGTTTGATATCATTTATGGCAAAATAGAACAATTTTAATTAAATATTTTTTAATTAAAAATTACAAGTAAGTTTGCATTTACCTTTATTCCTCTTCAGTTCTCACAAGTTTCTTTGTATTTCTTTTAGAAATTTAATTATACATATGTGTTTATCAGCATTATTTGCCTTAACACACACTATTTCTCCCCTTCATTCTGATTACCTTCAAGTGGTATGCATGTAAAAAAGGTCAAATATGTCTTAAGAGCTATCTCCAAATACTTTGGATTCATTTATTTATCTTAAGTGATATTTCCTTGTTTGTCATAGTTCAAACCATCTCAAAGAGCACAGTTCAAGCTACAGAGGTGTTTTCAGTGTTAAAATCACCATCACGGTCCCACAAAAAAATTGTGTGAATTATTTCTTATTCCAAATATTCATGATAGTGTGTCAATAACAAAAAATATTCACACATTACTTTATATTTGAATATTTTTAATGAACACCGTAGATTCTATCAACATAAAATAACTTGAAGTGAGAAAACTCAAAAAATAATTCATACCAGGTCTTGTGATTACCCACATATTTTTGAAGTTATTATGTTACAACAAGGAACAAAAATGAGAAAAAGAGGCAGGAAATGAATCCATGATGCCTATTAGGGTTAATTTAATGAAACAGGAACAGGTGCCATATCAAAAGTGTGATGTAACAATTTTTACGTTTTCTTCCTTCCTATAAATTAATGAGCTTTATTTTTCAATGAGACTTAGAGGTCTGACCTGACAATATTGTTTTGAGTTTTTGCTTGAAATTGCTTAAAATGCCATTCGGAAATATTCATACAAAAAGAGAGAAAATGCATAGGAAACATTAAATGCACAAAGATTAGACCACTGAAATAGAGCCAGGTATGGAAGACTTTTGTTGGTTGGTTGGTTGGTTGTTTTTCAAAGCAGCAATGCAAAAATCAATCCTTTAATTACAAGGGAAAATCCATAAGGCTAGCTGGAGATTTCTTAACAGAAACTTAGCAAAACCGAAGGGAGACGAATGACATATTTAACAGGCTGAATGGGAAAAATCTGCAGCCAACAAGTCTGTCGTTCAGAAAAGAATATCATTCAGAACTAAATGAGTTCCTGATGACTAAACCAACCCTGCAAGAAATATTAAAGGAGCCCCTGAGTGCAAAGGAGAGCCCAAAAGTGACAAAGAAAGGAAAGGATGAGAAAAATCTCCAAAACCAAAAATAAAACAAGTAATAAAATGGCAATACATCTATATCTATCAGTAATTAATTTGAATGTAAATGGACTAAACACACACTCCAATCAAAGACAGGGTATCAGAATGGAAAGTAAAAAATGACTCATCTAAAGACACCTGCAGATTGAAAGTGAGGGGTGGAGAATTATTTGTCACACAAATGGAAGTCAAAAGAAAGCTCAAGTAGCAATACTTATATCAGACAAATTAGGCTTTAAAACAAAGACTGTAAAAAGAGACAAAGGAGGGCATTATATAGTCATAAAGGGGACATTCAAAAAGAAGATGTAAAAAGTTAAAGAGTTTATGCCCCCAACATGAATACACTAGAATATATAAAACAAATATAAAAGAACTCATTGATAATAATACACAAATAGTAGGGGACTCTAACACCCCACATACATCAATGGACAGATTATCTAAACAGATCATCAACAGGAAATAATGGCTTTGAAGGACACACTGGACCAGATGGACTTTACAGATATATTAGGAACATTCTATCCCCAAAGAGCAGAATACACTTCTTTTCAAAGGCACATGGGATATTCTGAAGAATAGATCACATAGTAGGTCACAAAACAAAATCAACAAATACAAAAAGATTAAAATCATACCACGCACTTTCTTATTTTTTTTTAATTTTTAATGTTTATTTATTTATTTTTAATTAATTTTTTAATATACATCCACTTTAGTTAACATATAGTACAACAATGATTTCAGGAGTAGATTCCAGCAATTCATCCCCTATGTATAAAATCCGGTGCTCATTCCAATAAGTGTCTTCCTTAATGCTCCTTACCCATTAAACCTATCCCCCCTCCCACAACCCCTCCAGCAACCTTCTGTTTGTTTTCTATATTTAAGAGTCTCTTATGTTTTGTCCCCCTCCCTGTTTTTATATTATGTTTATTTATTTTTGACATAGAGAAAGACAGAGCATGAGCAGGAGAGGGGAAGAGAGAGAGGGAGATGAAGAACCTGAAGCAGGATTCAGGCTCTGACCTGTCGGCACAAAGTCCGGTGTGGGCCTGAATTCACAAGCCGCGAGATCATGACCTGAGCTGAAGTCAGATGCTTAACCGTCTGAGCCACTCAAGCACCCCTACCATGCACTTATTTCAGGTGTAGAAAGTAAATAAGGTATTTGGGCAGTAACTTGTTCTATCATCTATTAGAGACATCATTCATTAATGTGCGTAAGAAATTATATATACAATTATCTAAGAGGTAACATATTTTATGATATAATGAACTTTTATGCACAATGTATCCTTCGATATGAGGGAAACAAGTTAGTATTTTCTTTTAGAGAAGGAGTGCAGATTAACAGCCTCTCGGCATAAAGAGAGCCCAAACCCACACCTGCTTTATGAGAAAGTTGGGAGGAGACTAATCTGAGGAATGAATAGAGTGTACTCTACACCCTGGTGAGATTGTAGAGAAAGCAAACTGTCACACAGTGAAATAAGTTTTTCTGTTCTTTAAAGTTTTGCATTTAACATCTAAAATAATTTAGCTCTGAATGAAACTTGATTGAGATTCTAATTCAGGCTGTAGACTTTAATATGTTTATTTGTAAGGATGGAAAACTCACTTGAACCTGTAATTATAAAATTTAATATAGTTTTAAAAAAGAGAATGCAATTAATTTAGTAATATAATTTATAAAAGTTTGGTTAGTCAGTAGCCACTGTGTTGTAATAGAAATCTTACTTCTTTTGTGCTAACAGTGATTATGATGTAAATATTTAGGTAAAATATTGTTCATGTTGAGGACTTTGATTAATTAAATGTAATTATGTCAGTTTTAAAATAAGCAGTAATGAATGTAATTCTTATTATGTGCAGCAGACTATTCTTAGGTATAATTAGTATCAATATTACTAGGAGATAATGTTTTATTCCTAGATATAACTTGTATTGTTTAAATGTTATTTTTATTATTTTTTTGACCAGAGAATCACAATGCAGATAAAAGGGGCCCCTACTATGGACCCTGTGTAGTCTTAAAAGACTTGCAAACATGTTTTTACATCCTTGTCCCATATGTTTGATCTATTCCAAAGCAAGTAAAATTTGCACCATGAGGGTAAATATCAAAACTTAAATCCAGTTTACCTTTGTGATTAGACTAGAAAAGATATTTTTAAAAAATCATGGGCCCACATTAACAATTTATTTGCTTACTTGAACTCTATCAATAATTTCTTACTTTCCGGGGTCCCTGGGTGGCTCAGTCAGTTAAGCATCCAACTTTGGCTCAGGTCATGATCTTGTGGTTCATGGGTTCAAGCCCTGTGTTGGGCTCTGTGCTGAAAGCTCAGAGCCTAGAGCCTGCATCAAATTTGTGTCTCCCTCTCTCTCCTCACCTCCCTCACTGTGCTCTGTCTCTCTCTCAAAAATTAATAAACATTAAAAAATATTTTTTCTTTCCTTTATAAATTTTAACTACACGTTTTCATAAACTCTTTAAATAATGTGATTAGTTGCTCCTTTGAAAGAGATAGCACCACTGCTAATAAAATTGTTCCAGACTTTTCCCTTTTGGCCTTTCCTGATTTTTTGTTAATTATTTTTTAATTTTTATTTATTTTTGATAGAGAGAGACAGAGCATGAACAGGGCAAGGGCAGACAGAGAGAGAGAGAGAGAGACAGAACCCAAAGCAGGCTCCAGGCTCTGAGCTGTCAACACAGAACCCGACGTGGGGCTCGAACCCACAAACTGTGAGGTCATGGCCTTAGCTGAAGTTGGATCCTCAACTGACTGAACCACCCAGGCGCCCCCTGATTTTTTAAATAATTATTTTATGTTACTGTTTTTAAATACATACAAGCTTTTTCATATACCTCAGTAAAGTTGGGGAAAAAGTAATATCCATTGGCCATAAAAAAGGATTCATGGCATTATATAATTTTATCCACAAACATTTCAGTGTATGTGTTTAGAAAGAGAAAAAAATGAATATACTGCATCTAAAAATGGACAATAATGCTTTCATATCATCATATCCCCAGTTTTCATATTTATATTTTCAATTGTTTCATAAGTGTTACTTTTCCTAATTTATCTGCTTGCCTCAAAATACAAATTAGGTCCATGTATTGTATTTGGATGGTTTGATTCTTGAAAAATCTTTTATCCATAGAATTTTCCTCTGTCTCTCTTTGTTCCTTGTAATTTACTTGTCAAAGAAACTAAATGATTTGAACTATGAAGATTTCCTCAATTTAGAAGTATTGAATATATCTCCAGGGTGCCGTTTTATATGTTTTGCTATCTCCTATGTCTCATAAATTGGTATTCAGATGTAGAGTTTTTAAAGTTTTTATTTAATTTCCAATTAGTTAACATACAGTGTAATAGTGTTTTCAGGTGTAGAATATAGCAATTCAACACTGCCATACAACACCCGGGGCTCATCACAATAAGTGCAGTCCTTAATTCTCATCACCTATTTTAGCCATTCCCCCCAGGCACCTCCACTCTGGTTGTGGGAAATCAAATAGCTATGTCCTAGGTTAAGAGATTATAGGGAATGCATTGCAAAGCAGAACATTGCTTTCTGGCCTTGCTGAAAACAGTGGGCTGTGCTTCGTGTATCTAGTTAATGTATAACTAGGGTTTGGGTCCTGCCTGGGCTCATGAATTCCTTAGACCATGTTATCTATGGAATATCTTATCTTTTTCCACCCTGCTTTCTGCATCTACTCTTTTGTAGTCTTGGGAATGCCTTAATGTGTTTTTTCTCCATGCTTTCTATAAGTTCATACTTGCACACAGCCGACTGATGTATTGTGCAATGTTTCCTTAAATGTCTCCTTAATAAATACAGGAACTTGAGAGCAGCTCAGGGAGGCTTCCCTTAGCTTCTCTCTCACCTCTTTTGACCTACATGGAGTCTTGAGTACTCCTTTCTGCCATCCTTGGCTTTGCCGGACAAAGCTGAAAGACAAATCCCACATCTAATAACCATCAGTTTGCTCTCTATAAGTTAAGTACATGCTCCTTGGTATACCACTCCCTCTCTCTGTTTGCCCTTTGCCCTTTTGTTTCTCTAATTCCACATATGAATAACATCATATGGTATTTGTCTTTCTCTGACTTATTTTGCTTAGCATAACACTCTCTAGCTCCTTCCATGTCATTGCAATGACAAGATTTCATTCTTTTTATGTCTAATATTTCATTGTACACATATGACATCTTCTTTATCCATTCATTAATTGATGGAAAAGGGGTGTTTCCATAATTTGGCTATTGTAGATAATGCTACAATAAATATTGAGTTACATGTATTCCTTTAAATTAGTATTTTTGTATTCTTTGGGTAAATTCCTAGTAGTTAAATTGCTGGATGGTAGGTAGTTCTATTTTTAACCTTTTGAAGAAGCTCCATACTGTTTTCCAGAGCAGCTGCACTAGTTTGCATTCCCACCAGCAGTGTAAAAGGATTCCTTTTTCTCCATATCCTCACCAAAACCTGTGGTTTCTTTTGTCGTTGATTTTAGCCATTCTGACAGGTATGAGGTGATATCTTATTGTAGTTTTGATTTGTATTTTCCTGATCAGTGATGTTAAGCACCATTTCATGTATCTGTTGACTGTCCGTCTTGTAATAATTACTTTAAAGCAAAGGGTGTTATTCATCAGTCCCTTTTCATGGAACTATTTTTGTCTGTGTGTGTGTGTGTGTGTGTGTGTGTGTGTGTGTGTGTGTGTTTTCCATTCTCTAATTTGTTTCCCCTTTCATTACTTATTTTTGTTTTTTAAACTATTTTCTCCCTTTTTCTCTCTTTCACAGAATACAATTTATATGATATGTTTCTTTATGTTTTTAGCTTTATTTAAACATTATTCTTTATGTTTTAGCTTATGTAAGGTAGTAGTGACAATTTTTTTTAAATATTCTTCCATTAGAAAATTATGTTCTCGGCGCACCTGGGTAATTCTTTTGGTTAAGCATCCAATTTTTATTTCCGTTCAAGCCATTATCTCACAGTTTGTGAGTTTGATCCCCGCTACCCGTTCCATGCTGAAAGTGAGGAGCCTGCTTAGGATTCTCTCTCTCCCTACCGTTCTGCCATCGCCTGCTCTCTCTCACTCTCTCTCTCTTTCTCTCTCAAAAAAATGACCTTAAAAAAAAGAAAGTTAAATAAAAAGAAACTTATGTTCTGTCTTTCTTCGTGGCAGAGTTTTTTCTAGCCATATTTTTAGTTGTAAAATCTAATTTTCTTATTCAAGCTTCTAACATTGACATCCTTTTTCCTCTTTTTTTATCAACAAGATGTCTCATGTTCTGATATAGACATATTAGCATTTCTATTATAACCATGAATTTGCTAGTTTTCCTTAGTAATTTTGTCACTTTTGATTTTTATATTGGAAGTTACTCTCACTGACAACATATAAGGATGATTTTCTTATACATTTTGCTTACTGTTTCATTTATAGTTCTCTTTATGGTTATTTATTACCAAAAACTTTTTATTGTGTCTGATATTAAAAATTGTTACATTAGTCTTATTTTTGAATTTATCTACTACTTTGCATCTTTTCTCAATTTTTACATTTTACATATTTTAAAAATACTGTGTTTATTGAAGAGCAGTCTTCTATGTATATGATTTAAAAATGAAATGAGTTAAAATATATGTTATTTATGCCACTAAACGGCTGAAATAAAGTAAATACATATAGAAAATGCATAATCATATCTGTACCCTTGATGAACTTGCACTGGCCAAACACACCTGTACGATCAGCACCCAGATTAAGAAGTCCAATAATACCAGCTGTAGAAACAGTTAATGCTCCCATTCAGTCAGTAGCAGCCCCTTCCTCAAGGTCAAACACTCTCCCGATTGCTAACAGCATAGATTTCTCTTGCCATATTTTGTACATATACGTATTTTGTGTATATCAGCAGAATTCATGTACAGTGTATACTCTTGTATTTGGCTTCTATTGCTCACTATTAAGTTTGCCAGTTGTATCCATGTGGCAAACTGAACATTTATATTTCCCCCCAAAGTCATATGTTGAAGCCTAACCTACAAAGTGACTGTGTTTGGAATAAAGTCTTTAGGAAGTAATTGATAATAAGTGAGGTTAGGAGTGTGGGGCTCTTATCCAGGAGCAGGGCTTCTTATTAAAGGGTAATTACCAGTTAATAGGTTACGAGAATAAAAGACACAGTGTAGGGAATACAGTCAGTGATATTGTAATAGTATTATATTGTAATAGCATTGCATGGTGACAGAGGGTAGCTACACTTGTGAGCATAGCATAATGTAGAAACTTTTTGAATCACTGCTGTATACCTGAAAGTAACATAATATTTTGTGTCGACTACACTCAAAAAATGCATACAGACAGACAGACAGACAGACATTAGAGAAACCACAGAAGTTGCTCACTAGCTCACTCACTCGTATGTCCTCTCTCTGCCATATAAAGACATAGCAAGAAGGCAACCATATGCAAGCCAAGTGGAATACTTTCACAGGAAACCAAACACTGCCAGAAATTGGACCTGGAACTTTCCAGCCACCAGAAATGTAAGAGGGGCACCTGGGTGGCTCAGTCGGGTAAGCGGCCGACTTCGGCTCAGGTCATGATCTCACGGTCTGAGTTCGAGCCCCACATCAGGCTCTGTGCTGATGGCTCATCAGAGGCTAGAGCCTGCTTCAGATTCTGTATCTCCCTTTCTCTCTGCCCTTCTCCTGCTCATGCTCTGTCTCTATGTTTCTTAAGAATAAATAAATGTTAAAAAAAAAATGTAAGAAAGTTAATTTTTGTTGTTTAAGCCACGACAGTCATTAGTGTTTTGTTATGTCTGGTAGTTTAAGCAGACTAACAGAATACAATCCATATTGTTGTATAAATTTAAAGATTGTTATTGCTGTAGATTATTCTATTATGTAAATATGCCGCAATTTATCCATTTAGGCATTAATGCACATTTTGATAATTTCCAGATTTTAGTAATTATGAATCATGTTTCTATGAACAAGAATTCTTGTAAATACAAGTGGATGAACATACGTGGACATTTTTGCTCATATATCCGGGAATGGGAGCTAGGTCACTAGGTATGCATTAGTTACCTTTAGTAAATACTGCAAGGCAGAGGTGTCTCTTTATCTTTACCCTAACTAAATTTGTATTGCCTTCTTCATGTTATCCTCATTGGTCGACAGCAGTATAATCATGAGAATTTGCATTTTCTTGATAACAAATTATGTTAACATATTTTCGTATATTTAATGGCTAAATATTCTCTTTCGTGAAGTGACTATTCAATGCTTCATCTGTTTTCCTTTTGAGTGTCTTACTCAAGTGTTGCATTTTCAAATATATTTTATCACTGTGTAAGTTCACTTTTTACCCATGTTTCTTTTGATAAACCAACGTTTTTAGTTTTAATACAGTTTAAAAGATAAATTTAAATTGGTTAATAGTTTCTGTGTAATATTTAAGAAATCTTTGCTAATTTCAAAGTATTATATTATTTCTATGTTTTACTGTAAAAAGCTTTATTCTTTTACCTTTTCTGTTTTCATTTTCACTCCCTCCCCTCTACTGGCTTTGAACTTGTCTCTATCCAAACCACTTGGTTCCTAATTTAGATTCAAGTCTTATCAAAGCTATTTGGAGTTATTGTTCTCTAGCTATTTTGGGGAAAAGAAAGGAGGACTCATGAGCCCTGAGATGTGCCTGGTTACTTCTCAAAAGAAATGGGTATCTCTTCATCTCTCTAAATCTTTAATTATTACTTTCATTCTGTGAGACTATTTATAAAAGTTTATAATTTTTACCGATAGTGAATTGAACCTATAGATCTTTAAAAGAAATAATAATTTTATGGAGTTTATTCTTTAATCCAAGAGCATGATATTTAGTTTTAGATTTCACTTATTTACACATTCTTTAGGATATTTCATTATCTTTAAGGTTTTTCCATGAAGAGTTTATCTAAAACTTATTGCTCATTAGCTTTTATTTTTTTCAATTCTGTTAGATTTTTTTTTCTGCTATAATGTTTAATTATAGATTTGCCATTTTCCTGATAGTTCTATACACATTTTAATTCTATTTGAGACTTTAATGGTATACTATTTTAAAATTGTTATGTATTTTTATTTCATAAAAGCTTATTACACAGCAATCCTCTTTATAAAATTTCTTTATTTTTTTTTTTTTTGCCTCATAATGTATTGGCTGATAATAATATAGCTGTACTTGATTCATATTGACTGT
The DNA here is from genome assembly GCA_030068075.1 of Paguma larvata. NCBI lineage: Eukaryota > Metazoa > Chordata > Mammalia > Carnivora > Viverridae > Paguma > Paguma larvata. The sequence goes on from CM057832.1 coordinate 55,326,049, forward strand.
TTTATGGCTGGTGTGTTTTTATACGTCATTTACCTTGTTTTTTCAGTGTTTAGGTATATTTCCTATATAGATTTTGAATACATTCCTTATATATATATATATATATATATATACATATATACATATGTAGATATATATAAGATATATGTATATGTGTATGTATAATATATATGTGTGTGTGTATATATATATATATATATATATATACATATATATACAAGGATTTCTTATATATGGATTTCTTTACAGAAAGGTAAACAAAATGAAGAAACAGAGGAATATGTCCTAAATGAAATAGGGCAAAACCACAGCTAGAGACCTAAGCAAAACAGATATAAGTAATATGCCTCATGGAGAATTTAAAGTAAGGATCATAAAAATACTCACTGGCCTTGAAAAAAGAGTGGAAGATATCAATAAGACCCTTAACAAAGAAACAATAAAAGAACCCATCAGAGATGAAGAACATAATAAATGAAGTTAAAAATAAAATTGATGTAAAAAAGTAGCAGGCTAAAGGAATCAGAGGAACGAATTAATGATCTGGAAGACAAAGTAAAGGAAAACAATCAAGCTGACCAAGTGAGAGAAAAAATATGCAAATTGATAATAGACTTAGGGATCTCAGTGACTCCATCAAGCGTAATAACTTTTAAATTATAGAGATCCTAGAAGAAGAAGAGAGAAAAGGGTGCAGAAAATATATTTGAGGAAATAATATCTGAAAACTCCTCTAGTCTGGGGAAGGAAACAGATATGCAGACCCAGAAGGCACAGAGATTGCCCGACAAAATCAACAAAGGAGGTCCACACCACAACACACAGTAATTAAAATGGCAAAAATTATTGATAAAGAAAAAATAATAAAGTAGCAAGAGAAAAAGGTAACACTATAAGGCTATGAGCTGATTTTTCAGTAGAAAATTTGCAAGACATATTCAAAGTGCTGAGAGAGAAAAATCTGCAGCCCAGGATACTCTATCTAGTAAAGTTATCATTCAGAAAGAGATAAAGAGTTTCTCAAACAAAAACTAAAGAAACTCGTGACTATTAAATCAGCCCTACAAGAAATATTAAATGGGACACTTTTAATGGTAAAGCAAGACCATAGTGAGAGTATGAAGAATAGGAATCACAAAAACATTAAAATAATAAATATATCTGTAAAAATTAGTCAAAGGATTCAAAGAATAAAATGATATAAAATATGATACCATATACCTAAAATTTGGGAGGAAGGAGTAAAGAATGGGTTCGAACTTAAGCAACCATCAATTTCATATATACTGGTATCTGTAGAGGATACTATATACATACCACAAATACAAAACCATAATATATACGCAAAGAATAATGAGAACAAAATCCAATTGTATCACCCAAGAAAGACAGCAAACTATGAAAGAGATAAAAAGAAGAAAAGATCAGAGGAAAAACCACAAGAACTACCACAAAACTAGGAACAAAATGACAATAAATACATACCTATCAATAATTATTCTGGATATAAATGGACTAAATGCTCCAATCAAAAGACATACGGTGACGGAGTGCATACAAAACAACACTCATCTATATGCCTACAAGAGAAGCATTTTAGACCTAAAGACACCTTGCAGATTGAAAGTGAGGGGATGAAGAAACATTTATCGTTCAAATGGATGTCAAAAGAAAGCCAGAGAAGCAATGCTTACTTCAGAGAAAATAAACGTTAAAACAAATTCTGTCAAAAGAGACATAGAAGTACAGTATTTAATAAAAAAGGGAAAACACATTAAGGTCTCACAATTGTAGATATTTATGCCCCCAACATATAAGAATCCAAAAACATAAAACAATAGCAGACATAAAGGAACTAATCAACAGCAATACAATAATAGAAGGGGACTTTAATGTTCCATTTATAGCAATGGACAGATGATCCACGAAGAAAATCAACAAAAAAATAGTGGCTTTGAATGATTCCCTGGACTAGATGGTTTTAACAGATATGTTGAGAACATTCCATCCTCAAACAGCAGAATACATATTCTTCTCAAGTGTACATGAAGCATTCTCCAGAATAGATCACATATTAGGCCACAAAACAAGTTTCATCAAATTCAAAAAGATTGTAATAATACCATGAGATTTGAGATAAATTCAAAATTGAAGTTGATAGAAAGGTAAAGTTGAGATTTAGCATTGTTTATATTTGCATATGCAAATATGTAAATATATTTCCCTCTCTGCTTCTATGTAAGTAATTCGTCTGAGAATTCCACTTGAAGATGAAAAAATATTAATTTAAGATTTTAAATCATGTCTTCTGATCTTGTCTTTAATTGCTTTCCTTTTATCTTTATTTTAAATTATCTGAAGTATTTATTTTTCTATCTAAAAAGTTGAAAATAGAACTTTTGTTTAATATACAAAGTTTTAACAATTTATATCAGTATTTATTTAAAAAGAAAATCACTATATTCCACTGTCCCAATCCATTATATATACTTCCATATAGCACTGTAAATAAACTTATCACAAGCAATTCTACAGAGTAGATTTTGACATTTTACAATTATTTAATCTCAAAAATAGCTGATTCTTAAAACATTATGTTGATATACTACTATTGAAATAGATTTATACTCAAGTAAATCCTCTATCAACAAATTACTTTTATGATTGCTCTAATTGGAATTCTTGTGATGATCTCATCAATCAACATTTTATAGCTTCATTTCAAATTTCAGTTTATAAATTCTTGTAAATTGAACCATAAAGAAAAGATGAAATATATTTATTTTTTATTTATTTATTTATTTATTTATTATTTTTATTTAAATAATTTTTTTTCAAATTGGTTTCCATATAACACCCAGTGTTCATCCCAACAAGTGCTCTCTTTAATACCCAACAACCACTCTCCCCATCCGCCACCCCCTTCACCCTCAATTTCTTCTTAGTCTTCGAGAGTCTCTTATGTTTTGTCTCCCTCCCTCTCTGTGTCTTTTTTTCCTTTCCCCTCTTCCCCTCCCCCATCGTTTTTGCTAAGTCTCTCAAAATCCACCTATGCCACATATGTGGAAACATATGGTATCTGTCTTTTTCTGACTGACTTATTTCACTTAACATAATACCCTCCAGTTCCATCCATGTTGCTACACATGGCCAGATTTCATTTTTTCTCATTGCCACGTAGTAGTCCATTGTATATATGTACCACATCTTCTTATCCATTTGTCAGTTGATGGACACTTGGTCTCTTTCCATGATTTGGCTATTGTCGAAAGTGCTGCTATGAACATTGAGGTACACGTGCCACTATGCATCAGCACTCCTTTATCTCTTGGGTAGATTTCTAGCAGTGCTATTGCTGAGTCATAGGGTAGCTCTATTTTCTTTTTTTTAAGGAACCTCCACACCATTTTCCAGAGTGGCTGCACTAGTTTGCATTCCCACCAACAGTGTAGGAGGGTGCCTGCTTCTCCACATCCCCGCCAGCATCTATAGTTTCCTGATTTATTCATTTTAGCCACTCTGACTGGTGTGAGGTGGTATCTCAGTGTGGTTTTGATTTGTATTTCCCTGATGATGAGTGACATTGAGCATCGTTTCATGTGTCTGTTGGCCATCTGAATGTCCTCTTTGGAGAAGTGTCTGTTATATCTTCTGCCCATTTCTTCACTGGATTATTTGTTTTTCGGGTGTGGAGTTTGGTAAGTTCTTTATAGATTTTAGACACTAGTCCTTTATCTGATATGTCATTTACAATTATCCTTTCCCATTCCATCGGTTGTCTGTTAGTTATGTTGGTTGTTTTCTTTGCTGTGCAGAAGCTTTTTATCTTGATGAGGTCCTAATAGTTCATTTTTGCTTTTAATGCCCTCGACTTTGGAGATGTGTTGCATAGGAAATTGCTCAGCTCAGGTAAAAGAGTTTTTTTCCTGCTTTCTCCTCTAGGATTTTGATGGTTTCCTGTCTCACATTCAGGTTCTTCATCCATTTAGAGTTTATTTTTGTGAGGGATGTAAGGAAGTGGTCTAGTTTCATTCTTCTGCATGTTGCTGTCCAGTTCTCCCAGCACCATTTGTTAAAGAGGCTGTCTTTTTTCCACTGGATACTCTTTCCTACCTTGTCAAAGATTAGTTGGCCATATGCTTGTGGGTCCATTTCTGGGTTCTCTATTCTATCCCATTAATCTATGTGTCTGTCCTTGTGCCAATACCATGCTGTCTTGATGACCAGCGCTTTGTAGTAGAGGTTAAAATCTGGGATTGTGATGCCTCCCACTTTGGTTTTCTTCTTCAGTATTACTTTGGCTATTCCGGGTCTTTTTTGGTTCCATACAAATTTTAGGATTGTTTGCTCTAGCTTTGAGAAGAATGCTGGTGCAATTTTGATTGGGATTGCATTGAATGTGTGGATTGCTTTGGGTAGTTTTGCCATTTTAACAATATTCCTCCAATCCATGAGCATGGGATGTTTTTCCACTTCCTTGTGTCTTCCTCAATTTCCTTCATAAGTTATTTTATAGTTTTCAGCGTAAAGGTCTTGTACATCTTTGGTTAAGTTTATTCCTAGGTGTTTGATGGTTTTTGGTGCAATTGTGAATGGGATTCACTTCTTTATTTCTCTTTCTATTGCTTCCTTGTTGGTGTAAAGGAATGCAACCGATTTCTGTACATTGATTTTTATCCTGCTACTTTGCCATTTTCATGGATCAGTTCTAGTAGGCTTTTGGTGGATTCTGTTGGGTTTTCCATGTAAAGTATCACGTCGTCTGCAAAAAGTGAAAGTTTGACTTCATCCTTGCCTATCTGGATGCCTTTTATTTTGCTTTCTTGTCTGATTGCTGATGCTAGGACCTCCAACACTATGTGAAATAGCAGTGGTGAGAGTGGACATCCCTGTCGTGTTTCTGATTTCAGGGAGAAGGTTTTCAATTTTTCCCCATTGTGCATGATATTAGCTGTGGGCTTTTCATAAATGGTTTTTATGATACCTAAGTGTGTTCCTTCTATCCCAACTTTCTCGAGGGTTTTTATTAAGAAGGGACGCTGTATTTTGTCAAATGCTTTCTCTGCATCAATCGACAGGATCATATGGTTCTTATCTTTTCTTTTGTTAATGTGATGTATCATGTTGATTGATTTATGAATGTTGAACCATCCCTGCAACACAGGGATGAATCCTACTTGATCGTGGTGGATAATTCTTTTTATATGCTGGTGGATTCGATTTGCTAATATCTTGTTAAGAACTTTTGCATCCATGTTCATTAAGGATATTGGCCTATAGTTCTCTTTTTTTGCTGGATCTCTCTCTGGTTTGGGAATCAAAGTGATGCTGGCTTCATAGAATGAGTCTGGGAGTTTTCCTTCCATCTCAGTGTTTTGGAACAGCTTGAGGAGAATAGGCATTAACTCTGTTTTAAATGTCTGGTAAAATTCTGCAGGGAAGCCATCTGGCCCTGGGCTTTTATTTTCTGGGAGATAGTTGATAACTGATTCAATTTCTTCACTAGTTATGGGTTTGTTCAAGTTATCTTTTACTTCCCGTTTGGTAGCATGTGGCTGTTTAGGAATTTGTCTATTTCTTCCAGGTTGTTCAATTTGATGGCATATAGATTTTCATAATATTCTCTGATGATTGCTTGTATTTCTGAGGCATTGGTTGTAATCACTTCATTTTCGTTCGTGATTTTATTGATTTGGGTTCTCTCTCTTTTCTTTTTGAGGCGCCTGGCTAGAGGCTTATCAATTTTGATTAATTTTTCAAAGAACCAGCTCTTGGTTTCATTGATCTTTTCTACTACATTTTCTGTTTCCATATGATTAATTTGTGCCCTAATCTTTGTTATTTCTCTCTTTCTGCTGGGTTTGGGTTGTCTTAGCTGTTCTGCTTCTAGTTCGTTTAGGCGTGCTGATAGATTTTGTGTTATTGATTTTTCTTGTTTCTTGAATGGGCCTGGATTGCAATATATTTCCCTCTCAGGACTGCCTTTGCCTCATCCCAAAGCATTTGGAATGTTGTATTTTCATTTTCGTTTATTTCCATGTATTTTTTAATTTTTTCCATGATTGCTTGGTTGACCCATTCGTCTTTTAGTAGGTTGTTCTTTAGCCTCCATGTTTGCGGGAGTTTTCCAGACTTTTCCTGTGGTCAATTTCAAGTTTCAAAGCATTGTTGTCTGAGAGTGTGTATGGTATGATCTCATTTTTTTTAATATTTATTCAGCGCTTCCTTGTGCCCCAAAATATGGTCTATGTTGGAAAATGTACCATGTGCATTTGAGAAGAATGTAAATTCCTTTGCTTCTGGATGAAGGTCGCTGAAGATGTCTGTCAGGCCTATCTGTTCCAATGTGTCATTCAGGTCCATTGTCTCTATGGTGATTCTCTCTTTAGCAGATCTATCCAGGGCTGTGAGTAGGGTATTAAGGTCCCCTGCAACTAGCACATTTTTATCAATAAGATTGCTTACGTTTGTAATTAGTTGCTTTACAAATTTGGGTGCCCCAGAATTCGCCATTTAGACATTTATAATTGTTAGCTCTTCCTGCTGGATAGTCCCTGTGATTATTATATAATGCCCTTCTTCATCTCTTATTACATCTTTTACTTTAAAGTCCAGTTTGTCCGATATAAGTGTGTCTACTCCAGCTTTCTTTTGAGTTCCCGTAGCATGGTAGATAGTTCTCCATCCCTTCACTTTCAATCTGAAGGTGTCCTCAGGTTTAAAATGGGTCTCTTGAAGACAGAAGATAGATGGGTCTTGTTTTTTAATCCATTCTGTTACTCTGTGTCTTTTAATTAGAGCATTTTGTCTGTTTACATTCAGTGTTCATATTGAAAAATATGGGTTTAGAGTCAAGGTGTTATCTGTAGGTTTCATGCTTGTAAGGATGTCTCTGGTGCTCTGTGTTCCTTGCAACCTTTCCTTCATAGAGTCCCCCTCAGGATCTCTTGTAATATTGGTTTATTTGTGATGTATTTCTTCAGTTTTTGTTTGTTTGGGAAGACCCTTATCTCTCCATCCATTTTGAATGACAGGCTGACTGGGTATAGGATTCTTGGCTGCAAATCCTTCCTGTTCATCACATTGAAGATTTCCTGACATTCCTTTCTGGCTTGCCAAATTTCTGTAGATAAGTCAGCTACTACCCTAAAGTGTCTGCCTTTGTATCTCAAGGCCCATTTATCCCTAGCTGCTTTCAGAATTCTCTCTTTGTCTTTGTATTTTCCCAACTTCACTATGATGTGTCGTGCTGAGGGCCTATTCGGGTTACATCTGAGGGGAGTTCTCTGTTCCTCTTGGACTTCAATGCCCATTTCCTTCTCATGTTGGGGAAGTTCTCAGCGATGATTTGTTCAAGTACCCCTTGTATTCCTTTCTCTCTCTCTTCTTCCTCTGAAATTCCTATAATATGGATATTATTCCCTTTGATTGCATCGCTCAGTTCTTGAATTCTCCTTTCCTGTTCCTGAATCAGTTTCTCTCTCTTTTTCTCTGCTTCCTCCTTTTCCGTAATTTATCTTCTAATTCCCTTATTCTCTCGTCTGCCTCTTCAATCTGCGCTGTGGCCACCTCCAATGTTTTGCACCTCAGTTAAAGCATTTTTTAATTCCTCTAGACTGTTTTTTAGGACCTTGATCTCTGTCTCCAGGGCCCCCTGCTTTCTTCTATGCTTGTTTTCAAGCCCAGCGAGTATTTTTATGTTTATCATTCTATATTCTTGTTCTGTTAAGTTGCTTATGTCTGCTTTCATCATTTCTTGTGCTGTCACTATTTCCTGTACAGTCTTTTGAGGGGAGTTCTTCCATTTTGTCATTTTGGCTAGGTGTGTATTGGTTTATTTCCTAGTTCTCCTCAGTCTCCCAGGATTTTCTGGATTTTGTGTTCTCTTACCTGTAGCCTCCAACTCCTCTTCCTGCAGATCTCTGGGATTGAGTGTTCCTCGGTTTCAATCCTTCTTAGTTTAAAAGACACCGGAGAGCAGTGAGTCCTCCTGCTCCTCCATGTTGGCCGCCTTGTCTGAATCTTCAACCTGCCTTAATGGTCATGAAATAGACGTAAGCAAAAGTGATTTCTTTTCGCAAGACTATGGCCAATTTGGGGCTGGTTCAGTCCTAGAGAAAAATCTTTCTTACTATTTGGGTCTGTTGAGTAGTTATCATAAAATATTGTCTTGGGAGGCATAACCTTGAGATTACAAAAAGGTTATTTATCCCTGCAAGAAGAATTCTTGGGGTACACAAAGAATTGTTTCCTGATGAGCGGCTGTGAGCTTTAATCTCACTTCAAACCATGGAGCATTTAAAATTAAGGCAAATTCTAAAGGCATGAGCATCCCATGTGGTTTCAGGAAAAACATTCTGGTTTTGCTTTACGCCGTTGACATTTTCCCTGAACGATATAATCTCATGAAAATTTGAGTGAAGACATTCTTTCATTTGTCACCACTTTTCCAGTCTCCGTGCCCTATGTTGGGCTCCACTTGCCTGGGTCAAGTTCCAGCGAATCTGGAGGTCCCCAAAGGATGGATGGTCAGGCGAAAAGAAATGAGAGAACCACAAAAGAGATGTAGTCTGATGATCAAGCAGGCAGCCCTGGCAATTCTGGCATCTCCCTAATATATTTATTATATATATTATATAAACAGACAAACCTTTCGCATGTCACACAATATTTTTAAAGATCAGACTTCCTCCATATAGTTCAAATAATTATACAGTCAAGACAGTTTTCAACCATCACTTGGGGATATTGTAATTTGATGTGTCTTGCACCATGCCTCATAGTGTTGTCTATTGAAAAAGCACCTGAATATGCAAGTTTGTGACTATACTAGTGTTTTTGTCTTTGTATTTATATTTGAGAGCCCATTCTGTTTAATTTTGTTCATCGAGGCCATTTGCCTCTCATATTTTAACATTGACTGTCCTGATATATGACTTTATAGCAATTTGAAACCTCATTTGATCAATTACCCTTCCATAATTATCTTTTATTTGAAATGAGTCCATTCAAAATAATTTTCCAAGTTAGTGAGAATCTTTCCAGTTCCCCTTTCATGATATGTTAATAGACAGTAAACAAATAACTCTGCTGTGCTGATAATGCTAAAACAGAGTATAACATTGCTTATAAAGTCATCCGTGTATTTATTAAGTAGATATAAGATTTTACATTTCTCACTCTGACCTCTCCTCATTTGCTACTGTTTACCTATCTCGAGAAAAACTTGGTTACATTTAGTTTAAAAGTTTTGTTTTATCTTTTTCCTTCTGTATTGTGTCTCTAGTTAAGTTCTCTCCTTCTATTTTAAATATTGCTGACACTCACATAGTTTTCTAAAACCACTCTTTCCTTCTTCTTGTACCATCTATTTGCCAATAATAGAATGCGCGTGTATAGATTCACATGTCACCCATTTCTTTTATTGATCCTAAATGTATCCAAAATGTCATTCCCGAGCCTCCAATCTTGTATCATCTTCAGAGTGGTCACCTGTTCATGGATGCTTACACAAACACAAAATAGTATTTATCATTTGCCTGTAGCCCTATCAACTGTTTCAATCCCAATGTGGTCTGACTCCATGTATGACACCCCAATCAAGTCATCCATACCTTCCTTTACACTTGCATCTTTCATGCAATCGCTAGCATACTAACATAGTTTATGTCACTATCAGCTATTTTTAATTACTACAACAGCCTTACTAGTGGTGTCCCTTCCCCTGTTGTGTCCAATCCAAAAATTCCTGAAACAAGAGTGAAAGCTTTTTAAATGCCAATCTAATATAGTGGAAAGTCAAACAGTAGTGGTATTAATTGTAAAAAGAAAATATCAATTTTTTTGTGATGTGTAATTATGATAGATTATTCTGTGGATTTAAATGAAAAAATTAATTTCAGCTGGGCCCACAATAAAAGATTTATAAAATGTAAATATTACAGAAATAGGAGGAAGGGAAAATAGGATTGAGGAACAATAAAATACAATTTAAGTTAAATTTTAACTTAACAATAAAATTTAAGTTAAATTTTATAGATTCTAATTTTGAGAAAGCACTAACCATGATTTGTATTATTTTTATTTTTAGAGCAGAGTTTGCTTAAGATATGGATTTTGGAACCATACTAACTGTATTCAAATTATGATTGTAATGATAATATTTTAGGAGACAAAGAAATAATGTCCGGAGTAGTTAAAATGCTGTCCAAGATAATATAACATGTGTTACAACAAGTTATAACATGTTATATTATCTGCTGCTAAGAAAATAAATAAATAACAGATCAGGAAACTAATTTTAGGAAGGGACTGATAATAAAGTGCTATCTAGCTCCCCAGAACTAGGCTGAGTTTGTGAATATTAAATGGGTTATAGCATGAACAACACTTAGAACAGATCTTGGCATACTGAAGTAACCAGTATTAAATACTATTATTGCATTGAAGGAAATTATAGTTTTATTCTTTCAGTTTATCCTGAGTGAGTAGAGAATTTAATGTCAGGAAATCTGTTTATAAACATAGTACCTGACACCCCAGTATGGTCCATCACCTTGAGCATTTTACATAAGCTTTTCAAAAAATTAATGTTCATTTATTTTTGAAGGAGAGACAGAGCATGAGCAAGGGAGGGGCAGAGAGAGAGGGAGACACAGAGTCCAAAGCTGGCTCCAGGCTCTGAGCTGTCAGCATAGAGCCTGACATGAGGCCTGAACCCACGAACCATGAGATCAAGACCTGAGCCAAACTCAATGCTTAACTCACTGAGCCACCCAGGATCCCCTTTATATAATCTTTTATACTAACAATAATAATAATAAAAAACCAATTTGCGCATATTGTGTAAAAACTGAGTTATGTTTCAACCCACCCTCACCCTTAATCACCTTCACCACTTTAGATGTTGAATACTCAATACCCAGGGGTTCTCTCTTGGGTTGGATGAGATTAGAGATGATGTGTTTCTTCTCTGATTGCTATTTTACTGCTACCAATTCTGAGACTTAAATACAGCATTTGAATTAAAAGACCATACACCATAGCTTCCTAGGCTCAATTTTCTTGTCATTGATTTTATAATCAGACATGAACCTGTTCTTCATTGATCCTTCTCAAGGACTTTATAAGCACGGACAAAAAATTAACTAGATTATTTTTTCCTAAATCCTACTCATTAGTAGCAGCAGCAGCAGCATGGTCAATATCACTGGATTATTTGTTTTACTTAGAAAATTAAGATAGTTAACAGAGATAAAATATTTCTGGGCCTTTGCTTTCTTCCTAGTCTGTAATTAGTTTACAATTCTTGTGGTTTATAAACAAACTTACCACTTATTTCCTTTCATTATTATCAAAGCCATAATGTTTGTAAAAACCATTTAAACATGAGGGTAATTTCACACAGACGTTTATCATGCTAACTAGGTATGTAGAATATCATGTGACACTTTTAGAATCTATGCAAACGCAAATAGAATTTGGAGAGTTCCCCATACTCTTCAATCTATAAAGCAACCATTTATGGAACACATGCTGACAGTATGAACCCATCAATGTATATCTTGAGTTAAAATTTTCAGACTACGGTTTATTCCAATCAGCATGTCTAGCCAGTCGTATATCAAAACAACCACGAAACAACCATGACCATCCCCAAACAATTGCTGAGTGACAGAAAGTTATATTTGAATGTAGTCCAACGATTCACTTTGATCTGGATGGATAATGAAATATCCTTCGAATAAAGTCTGTTGATTTATAGGAACAAAAATATATTGAATTGAAATTAACACTCAATGCTCATGGTCATTGGAAATTTCACTGGAAAGTTGCAACAAGGATCCAAGAAGTCTCAAAGGAGTACGTGTACTTGCTTTGATGGAAGGGATTTTGAGCAACCCTTTATTAAAATTCTTATTTTAATTTTGAAAGTTTTGTTTCCAATATTCTATTAAAAATACATGTTCCTACTAAAATTAGCCCTAATTTATAATAACCTTTACATTAAAGAATCTTCTATTTATGTTATAATTTCTTAATCATTTTCAAATACAATTTTATATAAAATATTTCCTTTTTTCATTCACATAACAAAAACTATGAAGAGGATAAAAAATTCGCAGTCCACTAAGAATCATCTAATTGTTTTGCTTGCTATATCTACAGTAGATTTTATAGAAAATGATTATTTTATTATTTGTTTTTATGTGCAAGCTTCCTTATTAAAAAATAATGTTAGTAAAAAAATTTCAGTTTTCCCACAATGAATTAAAAACCAGGTTATTAGATTATGTTTTTGAATTTATAATTTGCTGTTATAGAGCATATACTAATATTTAAATTAAAAATTTAGATAAATATCAACATCTCTATTATCTCAATTAGATATAATATCAAGTTTCTTTTTTTTAATGTTTTATTTATTTTTGAGAGACAGAGAGACAGCGTGTGAGCAGGGGAAGGGCAGAGAGAGAGAGGGAGACACAGAATCCAAAGCAGACTCCTGGCTCTGAGCTGTCAGCACAGAGCCCGACGCGAGGCTCAAACCCACAGACTGTGAGATCATGACCTGAGCCGGAGTCAGACACTCAACCGATTGAGCCACCCAGGTGCCCCAAGTTTATTAATATATACATATATTTTAATACTTAAAGCTGAATACCCATGCTTAAAAGAAAAAAAGAAAAATACTTCATTTCCCATTACCAAATGTCTCTCTTCAAATATAAGCCTGTTAATTTTCTTGAATTTATCATAAAAAATGTAATGCTTACATTAAAAATGTCATTTAATTATTTCCATATCAAAATAATTATTTTAACTAATGGTTTTAAGATGAAATTCAAAATAATATATGATTATGTCATTTTTATATCCAGTTTACTATTAAATCAAGTTATTTCCAATATAAGTTTGTATTTAAAGTTCTGATCACATGATTTCAATAAAAGGAAAACTTCCACAGTGAAAATCATATTTTATTTTTCTTTGGACTTTATTTTTCTATTTCTTTGATCCTAATAACTTTGAGACTGTTTCATAATAGAATAAACATGATTGCATTAAAACTTAGGGAAGCATGAGTGCAAAACAATATTTTATTCATCCTTTTCTACCCTGAGACTAGTAATTTAGAAATCTAATGGATGGTGAGCATAAATATGTAAAAATTTCTTACTACATGTTTCATGATCACATCTCAATATGAATGCAAAGCAAAATGAGCATCTCTTTTGACAGACTCTCCACTCTCACATCTGAGGTCTTGGTCTTCTGCCACTGAAGGAAGCAAGGTCAAAGAGGTTATGACAGTGTCCTAATTTGGATACAAACTTTACCTTCAAATTGCAAGCTGTTATACAATGCTGGACATTTGTCACAGGCTGGTGAACATGTGTCCCACATTCATATTTAAATGTGCATACAAACCGTGTAAAAATTGATAAAATCTAATAAATCGATATTCTAGAGAACAAAATTATGGTAATTAGTGTAGTTGGGAGATTATTCATCTAGCAAAGAATCTGAGACATCAGTGATCCCGATGACAGAGACGACATATCAGCACGTTCATTTCCAGAATTATAATTTTAATACAATGAATAATTGCTTCAGCTTATTATTCTAAAGCAACATTTTTGATTGCTCATTCTTTCGCAACTGACAGTAAATTACCAAATAGGAAAAAAATATTACAATCTCATTAAGAATTTATTTGATTCACTAATGCATAGTTTCTTGTGATGGGGACATCTTTAATGCAGTTACTCTGACTGTTGAATAGATGAACTGCAAAGGGAATGATAAAAATTATATTTGTATAATTGATATTAAGGTTAACATATGAAAGAAGTAAACTCAGAAATTAGACCATAAGTACAGACCAACCCAGGAGCCTTTTATTTTCCAAATCTAAGTGTGTGAATAATCTCTGTTCGTTATTTACTGGTATTTATTATTGTCGTGTTTTGGAATAAACTCTGTTTTTCAAATTTCATCCACCTTCTAGAATTGCTTCATCTTGTAACATGTGAAGTATATTTTAAGAACAGCAAAGTTCTTAATATTTTTCAACCTGACCTGCTAGAAATAAGCATTGGAAGACAGAGACTGCTCTCATCTTTACATATAGCTCTTTGATTGAGAGTCAGTTGAAACAACAAATTAGTTTTTACTTTAGGAAGATGGAAAATTTGAAAGAGAGCTCAAATTCCATATTCTTTGAAATCTGTAAATTAAATTCCTGATAACCCATTCAGCATCCTCTGGTAGAAATTTTCATATAAAATTTACTTATACGTGGAATCCAAAGATAGCTGTTTGCTGCACA
>CM057832.1:58047980-58227142 GCA_030068075.1 Paguma larvata
ACTTTAAGGTTCAGATGAAAAAAAAAATCACTTCTTCCCTGATTTCCTTGGTAAGAATTACTCCCTGCTCTGTACTATTGTAGTATCTATTTTCCCATCTATTTCAATATATCTTATATTTATTTGGTTTTCTGTCTATCTGCTAGACTGGAGGCTTCTACAGGTTAGAGATGAGCTTATTCATCTCATACAAGCAACAGTGTCCAGTACGTTGGTACCTTCATAGAACAGCTCAGTATATGCTGGTTTGTAATAAAGGAATGATTCATGCAAACACAGACAGCTACTCACAGACTGCCTGCATAACTGAGTTGTAATCTTCACTTCTACAGAAAGTCTGTAGGCTGGAAAAGTACAGGCAAGCCCAAGGTGGAAGGCTGGAGAAATTTTTGAAAGACACCTGCCCTTCAAGGCCTATATTTCATTACTCCCCACAGGACCTACACAAAGACCCTCTTCTGTTGTCTTTCTCATCTCCTTCAGCCTCTACACTTCTTTCATATTCTTATCTCAGTTGCACATAGCTTCTTGAAAGTGGTTTTATTAAAATGTATTTTAATGTATTTGCTGGTCCATTAACACTTCCTTGCACCCAGCTGTGTCAGATAAGCACTGAGAGACTTTTTATTTTTCTCAATTAAGAAAAGTTGCAGCTCCAGAAACAACTGAGAGGCTTCTTGGTCTACCCAGGATGCAGTAACAACACTACAAAAAATGACACAGTTGCTATACCTTGGTATCAAGTAGTCATGTGGGTATACTGAAACCCTGAGCATGAACCAGGGAGACTCCTTCTTGCAGCCAGTAAATCCCTTGAAGAGGGTCTGCAGCAGGTTCTAGATCCTGAAGATCAACTAGAGGATATACCTTCAAAACTGAAGTAAAAGAGCAAAAAGTTGAAAGATCCAGGAGCAAAATTACTGCCACAGACAAATATTTCTGGTTCTCACCCTGATCACCTCTTAGGAGGATGGGTAACATAAGTACAGGCCCTTGTTTCTGCTAGGGATGGTGAGGGATTGGGTGGAAGAGTCTGGGTAAAGAACTGGGGAATACTTCTCATAACGGAAAGGAAAGAAAGCAATTCATATAGGAAGAAAAGACAGGAAAAAAGGTACAGAAACAAAGGTAAAGGAGTGCAAATATGGTGGAAGACCATGTTCTTTGTCATGTGAGAAAACAGCATGTGAAAATTCATGAATGTTCTCAATTGCTCATCCCAAGTTGAAAACAGAAGAAATTGAGTTACCACTTACAGGTACCAGAGCTAAAGAGAGAGAAGCCAAGAGCCTGGGCAAATCTTGCCTTGAAGGGTAAGAACCTTGAATCTCAGCCATATGAAAACTCCTGTTTAATCTGAAAAAAAAATGATGGATTTGATAAATCATTGCTAGTGTTCTTGAAGCACCAAACAGTGTGATAGTTTGTATACCTTACAAGGGAAAAGACACATACACACGAGACACACACACGAGAGAGAGAGAGAGAGAGAGAGAGAGAGAGAGAGAGAGAGAGAGATTCTATAAGTCTATTTTTAAAGTTTTTTCTCTGTCCTGAAACATTATTCGTATTTATCACTTTGTAATATTTCGTTTAGCAAACAAGAAGTCCACAGGTAGCAAGTAGGCGCTTGGATTGGATGTCACTCTTTCAGTCATCTTGGCTTAAGAATGGAGTCTCTCATCTTGTTCCTTGGAAGAAGTGATTGGTATGTTCATGGCTTTGCTGTCACAGAATTCTTTTTGTCTGCTTCCCCTACTGCAGGGGAGATAAATCTCTGATGTTATAATATTTGAAAGAAAGACAGGAACTTTCCTAGCAGAGATCTGACGAGTCAGGATGGAAAATATCTTATTTGATAAACTCTTAAGTCAAAAATAAAAGACACTTTGCTATGGGGGGTGGGGTGGGAGGGAACAACACTTTGATTCTACCTCAGAGATCTAAAACATTTGTTCACATAGTTATGAGCCAAAATTAATTCATTTAGGGCCTGGCAAGAAGGGAGTCTCTCTTGTTATTTTGTCAGGAATGCTCTTCAGCAGGCCACCAGGCATTAGCCCTAGGGATTCACCAGACATTTTTTGGGAGGACGTTTGATTTTTTACATCCTGAGATTGAATCAAGCAAGTCTATAAATCTTTAGGAGAAAGGGCCCCAGTTGATATCTAGGTTACATGAAGATTAAGGAGACATGAAGGACAGGCAATCACAGCAAAATAAGAGAAAATGGGGCAAATTGCAATCATTAGCCAGAGATACAGACGATTTAATGTAATATGAGAAAGTGATAGATAAAGGGGAGTTTCAGAGATAGAAAATAATAAGATTTAGGAAGAGATTTGAAGGTCAAGAGTAAGATTTTGACATGTATCCCTTGTTTCTCCAGACCTCTCTGGCCTTTGGGACATTTGAGTAATTGTGTGCTAAACCCCCTCCCAATTTGGCTGTTGCTACAGCAGAGTCCTGTGTCCTCTCTTTTTCTTGCGAGCCTTAGATCATTGAGGCCCCCTGAGTGGTTGTATTCAGTCTTCTTCCAAAGACAAGATGGAGTCTTTCTTCTGATCAAACTTGCACAGGGTGGGCTTTGTATAGCAACTGTAGATTTTTAGGTCTCAATTTGTACCTGGCCAGTGAAAGCTAGGACCTTCTGTGTGTAGGGGGGAAGGGGGGTGTCTGTCTATCTGTATTTATATACTGACTATAAAATTTCTGAGCAAGGCAGGGTAGGTGGTGCTTATGACCTATAGACTTTCCTTTTTCTGGCTTTACTTTGGGCAGCAAACAATATTCCCTATCCATTACTATCAGAATTCTGAAAAGTTGACCTTGTCATAATTTTGTTTGAAGCTTGACTTCATATGGTGTTTATCCTAAACCTGTGCCTCCATCATGCACACAAGTGCAGGTGTACATACATACCCCTAATGACTGACACAATAAAAAGAGTCCCATATTCCACAAAAGATGGCTATTCTGGATCTTTCCTGCCTATGCTTTCTATATATTATTCTATTCCAGCACCTAACAGTTTATTTATCTTCATCTCTTGGTTCTGGACACCTTTCTTCACCAACTTCTTTTCTTCTGAATTTGATGATGGCTTTGTCTCCTGGGGTATGAGTCCTTCAACATATCCATGATAGTTGATCATTTCCCTGTGGCTCTTCACACTTCTGGCCACCTAGACAAGTATCCCAGTCCTAACCTCTGCCTAAACTACATGGGCAGCATTTCTGCCAGGGCTCCAAGTCAGACAGTTTGAACCCTTGGTGGGTGTTAGGTGACTGCACAAACTTTGCAAAATTTTGTACTTGGAAGAGTCGTATGACCACTATAAATAAAAAAGACACAATCCAAAAACTTTCACAAAATAAATCTTGACACAAGAGGGGGGGTAAGTTTCAACATGTTTTCAACTACAGATTGCAGATTCTACTATCAGCTACTTGCAAGCAAGCTCAGATGTTTTTGTAATCATCTTTAAGTCAACACTTGGGACCTTTTGAATTCCTCTTTCCAAATAGAAAATACCACTTAAAAAACATTTCAGGAGCCATCAAATAGGTTAGAACCCAAAAGACTACTGAGAGCCAGTGACAGGAACAATCTGGGAAAATTATCTGTGTGTGAAGAGGACAGAGAGAGCAAGGTGTGGGGGTGGATGATGTAGTTTGTGCAGAACACCAAGGGAATACTGAAGATTAAAAATTATTGAAAAATGGTAGGATTCTTTGGCCTCAGACAAACTGCCAATCTTAAGAGGCAGTGTTGTGACCCAGGAGAGGGCTGGTCTCAAGAGTTAGGCCGTGTGCTCAGATTCCAATTCTGCTACTTGAGCTTCAGCAAATTCCTTAGCCTCTATCTCAATGTCCTCATCTGCAAAATGGGGAAAATATGGGCCACCTCATAGGGTTGAGATGAAGACCAGATGAGCTGATGCATGTAAAGTGTTCAGCAAGATGCTTGACATCGGGTAAGTACCGTGTCAGTGTTGGTGAAGAAGATCGAACGATGCAAGGGGTAAAGGGCGAGGTCAAGAGCAGAGAGCCTGCAATGGTGGCTGCAGAGGGCAACAGAAAGCGTCTCAGGACTTAGTATTTCATTTCCCTCTTTATCATTCTCTAACTCCTCCTCTGTGACCACAATTACTACACCACCACTACCACCATTCCTGAAAGTCTCATCACCTGAGATAGGTTTAAGGCGCTTGCAGCTGTCAGTTAGAAACTCCAGGAAATATGTGTTGTTTTTACAAACTCCTCCCTGCTATTCCATCCTGTTCAGGGAGGAGCTGCTTCTCCACATGCAGAATTAGAGAATGCCTGACTTGCCAGTACCTCCAGGAAACAGAAATTATGGACAAACTCTCACTAGGATGCAAATGACTGACAACGAGCCCATCCAGAGAAGAGATTTAGGTGGGACACTTGGAGAATTGACCCTGGGCTTTGAAATAGGAAGACAAGGGGAACTTTAGAGGTCAGAAATGGGATGTGCTAATGTAGAGGTCAGAATGCTTCAGATGAGTGCCTGAGGCTGCCCTTACCATAAGCAGAGAGCCAGGATCCACCTGGGCTTCCAGACCAGACAAACCTATGTTGGAATTTATGCTCTCTTATTTGTTCCCTAAGAAAAAATTCCTATGCATCTTGAATGTATCATTTTTCTCAAAAACAGGCATAATAGCAGTATCTACAACTGAGAGCTGATATGAGGATTAAATGAGGTCACATAAAAAAAATCCCCTGTTTCATAATTGACATTTAGTCATATCATTTCCCTCCATATCCAAACTTCAACACTGCCTCCTGCATCCTCCACCCATCGGACGTCCTTCATCGTGGCCTTGGCCCCATCATTTCTGATTCTCTTTGTAAACTCACCAACTCTTTTTAGGCCCTGCTTAGTGGATTATAGATTTTGAGTGTTAAAAAGAAAATCATGGGCCCCAGGTGGCATCACTTAGGCCAAGTCACCAAACCAAAACTTAATACTAAACCTAACTGCAGTTTCAACTTCTCCCCAAAACATAGTCTTAAAAGGCAGTTCCAAGTTTTCTGATCAACATCTGTGAGGTACTCTGTCACATGGACCCTCTTCATCCCCCAAAAGGTGAGGTACTCTGCCTGGTAAGACACTGCCTCTCCCCTCCCACAAGGGAAAGTGACCTTGCCTGAAACAAATCTTTCTTTTCTTTTGCCGTTAATTCCTTGCCCACTCCCATTTCTATAAAAAACTTCCGCTTGTACAACTCCTTGGTGCTTCCCTCTATTTGCTAGATGGGATGCTACCTCATTCATGAATCACTTAATGAAGACAATTAGATTTTCAAATTTACTTGGTTATATTTTTTTCTTTAACATGAGTCAATTCCTAGCAAGCTATCCATTGAGATTTGGTTGAACCATAGCTAGACAATAGACTGACACTTTATCTGCCATCATCTTTATACCACCCCAGACAGTGCTGTTGTAGTAAATTGTCACTCCAGCCTTCTGCTGCAGGGTTTGTGGCTGCCATTTGCACGGTGAAGTGGGCCCATTTCTTTTTCCTGTATTAAATACCCACAGGCAATAATCCTCATTATGGGCCAATGGCTTGGAAAATGTTATTATTAAATCAAAACCATTTGCAATAAGAGGAAAGATTCATCTGTAACTATAAACTCTGTTGCTTATAGCTGGGCTGTAAACAAATGGTGGCCAAGTCTCTTCAAGCCCAGAACTTCCAAGCTTAATCCAATGGCAGGTCCTCCGGGGCCATGCTGGAAGAGATGAGATCTCTGACCCAGGGGGAAATTCCTGGGACATGGATGATTTCTCATGGGAGATCTGACTCAGCCTTGAATGTCAGGGGCACTGGCATTGATATGGGAGCATGATGGCCTAGCCGTGACTCAGAATGCATTGTGCCTACCTAGTTTGTTTTCTGAGAAGGTATTAGGAATACTGTACTTCTATGGGGCTTTTGTTCCCTCTTATTAAAGACTGAGCCTCGGTGTTGGACTCAGACACACATGGCTGGTTATTCCAGCTGTACTACTTACTGGAACAAATTTGTACAAGTGTCTCAAAGCTTCAATTTCTACCCCTCAGCATTGTGATGAAGTCATAGAAATTTTTATATCAAAACATGTTTTATCAGAGTTATAGTCCTGTCTCAAGTTATAGATCTTCAGTCTAAGAAAGAGTTCATGCATTATCCTGGGTGGCCCCAGTTATTCTGGTGTGTATTCATCGGGTCTATGCTATGGTGGAGGCTGATGAGACTTAACTGACACATTTCACTCCCTTGTTACCAATGGCTCAGACTCTGAGGCTGAGCCCCTCTCTGCTGAGTCATGAGGTTCCTAATCATGACTGCTAATTAAAAACTGGTGACTTAATAGAAATATTGTGGCTCTTCTTTAACTAATTAATTCAGGGTCTCTGAAAGTAAAGCCCAAACATCCATATATTTTTTAAGTCCCCTTACTGATCCTTTTTGATTTGTCCAGAAGATTTGTTTCCTGAATCACATGGTCTGTGGTCTGATAAAGTCTGTATGTTTATCTATGAAAAGTTAACCAAGTAATGATATGATGCCTTTCTGGTGTGGAAGTCTTTTAAAATGCTCCAATTGTTATTTAACTAGGTTTCCCCCAGAAAAACGAATAGGGAGACTCTAGTCATTTCACTTCCCAGACAAAAAGGAATTAAAAGTTCTGAAGCGAAATTCCAATTAGATTCTGGGATGGGCCAGAGGAAGGGCAGAATTGCAAAGCATGAAGCCTGGTGCATTTCTGCATGTGACAAATAACTTGTCTGCCTATTATGTGCTGCACAGTGTTCTGGGTGCTAGAGATTCAGGGGTACCATGACAGTAAGTGGTTCCCTTACTGAAGGAATTTATAACCTAGTTGGTGGACAGACAAAACATAAAATTAAACACATTAATCTTGTCTGGTATGAACTGATCCAAGAGACAATACCTGAAAGCAAGGTAGTAGGTGGTTTAACAGAAGTTTAACAGAGTTTTTTTTAATCCCAAAAAGCTGAAAAAGGGGCAGAATCCAGGTGTAGGGCCATTAAAACAAAGCACCAAGGGCAAGAAGCTGGAGAGAAGAGTTATTCTTCCTGACCCTGTTTTATTTAAAGGCCTGCATCAGGGAGGTATAGGCACTTCCCCTCTACCATGTTAGAGTATGGTCAAGCATTCCTCATAGTGATTAATGGGACAGTGAAAAAGCAAAGCATCCAGAAGCGATGTGAGGAATGTGGGCCAGTGCTTCCACTCAGGTCTGTTTCTCTGGGTGATCTGTTTGAAACCAGCCCCTGGGGTGTTTTCTGTCTCTCCCAGTCCTCTTGGGTGTCCTAAGGAAACAGATCCATGCAATGCAGCCTTTCCATCCTAGCTACTTTAAGTGAACACAGCTGTTAATGCATATTGGAAAAGCTGGGTACCTACTGCAGGCTTTGGCAGCACTGTCTCCACTGGTACCCATTGTAATTTCTTGCTTTTCTCTATTTTCTCCTAGTTTCCATTCTTCCCCAAATCTGGCTTTGTTGCTCAGTACACTGTCAACTGTCCTTCAGCAATCCTTTCTTGCCATGTGCTGATGAACTAGTCAGTCAATCCTTTCCTTCTCAACACAGTATCAGTGTTCCTAGTACCTCCCTACCCCACCCCATACTCACCTTAGCCCTGTGCATAGAGTTGCAGTAAGTGACTGATGTCAGCCTTTTGTGATGGTCTCAAGTGACCTCAAGGAGAAATCAAAGCCAGAAAGAACTGGAAAACCAGTTAAGTGGAGGCATAAAGTTATATTTTTGAACAATCAGATACAATAGAATGAATTAAGATGACTTAAGGGTCTTTCTCATATCTATGTGGAAATCAGTAAGTAAACCTTAATGTTTACAATTGTAAAAAATTATACCTTGCGATGTACAAGTATTTGAAGAACTGCTTGAAAGAATGTATACCCTTTTCCCTTTATATATGTGTATATAAATCCCCTGTAGCTAACAAGCTTCAAAGTTCTTCAGAGAAATCTAAAAGGCCATTTTCCAGGCTATCATCCTCAGTAAAAGAAAGAATAAAGCATTTGCAAACTTATTTTGAGGTTGGCTTTCCTTCACTTCACCGCCCCAGGGTCTGGCCAATGCGTTCCTGTGGGATCATACTGGTAGTGAAAGCTGTGATGGGTGGTGAAGGTCCTGCACCCAAGTTTACTGTGGAAGGGGAGGGGGAGGAAGAGATGTTTCCTCACACCAACAAGCAAGGCCCTGCCACCAGCTTATGTCCTGTATTCCACTCAATTGAAGGTTAATTCTGGACAGAACCTCATATCCCACAGGTGAAGGACTCAGTCCTACAAGTCAACTGTCCCCACTCCCCTACTTCAGACACTGATCACAAATCATGGTTGTCACCTGGGCTTCCTTCCAACCAGCACAGATTGGAGGTTACAACAACCCCCTCCCCAGGTTTAATTAATTTGCTAGAGTGGCTCTCAAAACTCGGAGAAACGGTTTTCTCATTAGACTGCCATTTATTATGAAAAGATATAACTCAGAAACAGCTAGATGGGAGACATGCATAGGGCAAGGAGTGGGGAGAGGGTATGGAGCTTCCAAGTGTGCAGCTCCTTGCAGATGTGTTCATCAACCTGGGAGCTCTCCAAACCCCACCCCCCACAACCAAGACTGATTAAATTATTGGCCATACATAAGTGATTGATTCAGCCTCCAGCCCCTCTGTCTTCCTGGGAAATCAGGGGGTAGGATTAAAAGTTCCCCTTCTCCTTTCAAGGTTTTTCTCCCTGGTAAGCAGCCCCCATTCTTGATTTCCAAAAGTTACTAACTAACATAACCTAGTTGTGGTGGAAAGGGGCTTGTCATAAAAAAAAAAAGACACCATTTCATCTTTATGGGTCTGAAGCTATTTCAGGAACTGAGGACAAGAAGCAAATATTATGAAAAAAGACGTTTCCATCGCTGTCATCACTCAGGAAAGCCAAGCATTTTGAAAGTTGTGAGTCAGGAACAATGGACAAAGGCCACGTATATGAGAAATATATTTTGATCATCTGAGCGACCAAATATGTATTTCTACAAACTGCAGGAGGCAAAGTAGAAGCTCTGGTAGGAACCGGGAAGAGACTTAGCCCTGCCTTTGACTTGTTGTTGAACTCATAAGATGACTGTGCGATGATGAGCAATGGCTTGTACGATATAAAGCGAAGACTCTGAAGCCTGGAACTGAACCCGGGAGCTCTTTGATATCTCCTCTACCAACTCCTTCATTCTACAGAGAAGTTCACTGCAGCTCAGAGAATTTCCTAAATCAGGGTCCCACAGCTTGTTAAAATTCGTTCTGTTTCCCAGTCCAGCATATCTCAACTAAAATAAAAATCTTTCACTTTATGTTTTGTTTGTGTGTTTGTTTTTCTAACTGAAATATAATTGACATAAAACATTTCATTAGCTTCAGGTGTACACCATAATGATTTGATATTTGTATATATTGCAAAGTGATCACCACAATAAGTCTAGATAACATCCATCACTATGTGTAGTTACAGATTTTCTTTATAATGAGAAATTTTAAGATTTACTCTTTTAATAAGTTTCAAATATACAGTATTACATTTTCAAATATGCAGTATTTCAAACCCTAGTTGTCATGTTTTGGGTTTTCCAAACTTTAAATATCACCTCTGTCCCCCTAAAACAAAAAGATTGTAATTGTTAATCCCCTCACCTAATAACATCAGGGGGTACCAGTTATGAATTGGCCTACAAAGTCCCTTTTACACAGCCTACATGGAAATCCTGTTGGATGGAATCTATGGATCGAGATTGGAGGGTCTTCAGGAATTTGGACTTTTGTAATATCACCAATAGTTTAGGGTCTGGATCTCAGGCTCCCACTCAGAAACAGATTCTTGACCTAGATCCGGAATATATACATGAGAGTGCCATTTTTAAAAATTTATTATCAGAAACAGAACTGTCAAGCTGTTAAAGGGTGTCCCTGGTTTGGCTAGAGGAATTAAGGACAGGAAAAACATAGTCTAGTTAGATTAAGATCTTTGCAGGACAAAAACACTAAAAACAGTATGATCATATATAAGTAATTCAAAACAAAACAAATGTCTTACTTTTTCCACAAAGACAATGTTGATACATTTTTCTTTGAATACTGATTTCTTTCCAAAAATCTTTTTCTTGTTGTTCTTACATACTGGTTTCTGGGCTCACTTTTAGGGAAACCAGTAATAAACAATTCTCTTCCTTTTTTAAATTTTTAATATTTTTAATGTTCATTTTTGAGAGAGAGAGAGACAGAGACAGAGTGTGAGTGAGGCAGGAGCAGAGAGAGAAGGAGACACAGAATCCAAAGCAACATCCAGGCTCTGAACTGTCAGCACAGAGCCCGATGCGGTGCTCGAACTCACAAGCAGTGAGATCATGACCTGAGCTGAAGTCAGATGTCTAACTGAGTGAACTACATAGGTGCCCTTAAACAATTTTCTTCCTAAACCCACACACAGAAATCAATGGAAGTGAAAGATACATATTTATATTTGGGTTCAGTGAACAAAAAATGGTACAGAGTGTCCATGTCTCCTTAACCCCCCACCTTTGTGTTAGACTAGAAAGTCTACTGAATCAAGCAATCTGTCTCAGTGTATTGGTGGCTGACATTGTTACCAGTCTCCTAATCTGCACCATTTAAATTGCTTATGTGAAGGGAGGAAGCGGGGCACAGAGAATCTCAGCCTCTCATTCTCTTGAACAGGATGCAAACCAGAGCAGTGATACAATTTACCAGAGTTCCACACCATTCATATCTTTAGGAGCAAGGCTATGACTTCCTGTGGCATTTCTTCAGTATTATTACAGTACACATTGTCTCATTTCTTATTAAATCATATACTTTTGTGTTTGAAGGACTCAATAGTAGCAACTCCTCCTGTGTCCAAATTAAGTGATAAATAAGACACAAGAAAGTGATAAAGATAAAAAATATTAGGTTTTAGTATGGCAAGCTGATGAGAGATTATTATGATAAATCTGTAACCAAAAGAATTGTTACTTACTATCCCTTTTCTCATCCTCTGCCTCCCAGTCAAGTTCCAAGCACAGTTCACTCGAAGTGAAGTTTGATTCCACAAAACAGACATAGCACGAATTCCAGTCCCACATTGGTCCAGAATATATAGTATCCTCAGCTTCTTCATGGAAACCTTTTTAAGAGAATATTAATTTATCTGTTAATAAATTTTGCTTCCCGTCTCATGTGTGTGTTTGTGTGTGTATTTAGATGATTATGTATGTGTGTATTATGTATGTGTGTGTGTATATTTTTTGTACACATATACAAAAGATTAGAGATTTAGATATAAGTTTGTTTTTGAATGAATTGACTTTCTCAAATCAGTTACGTGCAGGAGTGTGGAAGAACCAAGGCAGTTTTCCAGGCTAGTAGATTTTTACAAGAAAAAGCTCTCAGTTTCGCAATTATCACAAATATCATCTGATTCCTTCAAATATGATTTTTCTGTGACACTTCAGGTAGCCCTGCCTTCTCTACTTCTTTTACGAATGGGTTAGAGAGGGGCACCTGGGTGGTTCAGGTGGTCGAGCAACCAACTTCGGCTCTGGTCATGATCTTGGGATTCGTGAGTTCGATCCCCACATCAGACTCTCTGCTGTCGACAGGGAACCTGCTTCTGATCCTCTGTCCCCCTTTTTCTCTGCACCTCTCCCACGTGTCCTCTCTCTCTCTCTCTCTCTCTCAAAAATAAAAAATAAAAATAAAACCTTAAAAAACAAAGAATGGGTTAAGGATGGGAGCTTCTGTCTCGCCTCACTCTTCACACTATTCACACCCTCTAGAGATCAAGGAATATAGTTTTGACCCCTTAGCACGTTCTGCCCACCATCAGGAAATAATATTTTTTTGTGGGAAGGTTTTGAGACCTGTTTTGGACAGTTTTTTTTTTTTTTCCACTGAAATTTATCCTTCACTCGTTTCTATTTACCTTAGGGAGCTTCAGTGAAAAATCAGCTATTTTCGTCTTCCTTTGAAAATATTTTGGAGCCTTCCTCCTAATTCCACCAAAAGTGGAGGTTTCAATATTTTCCATTATTTTTGCTGCTTTTGGATAGTTTCCAGAAGAAAGGGAAAAATGCCAAATCTGTTCAGCCATTCTTTGCTTTAATATGAACAACTAGCCAAGGTTTGCCAGACATTCTGAAGGAAGTGCCTAACACTAGGGAGAAAGATGAAAGTAAAGAGAAAAATAGAAGTAGACTGGAGGAAACAGAGAAAAAGAGTAGAATGAAACTTAATTTTTTTTATTATAAAGGTAAAAGAAAATACCACATCTATGGAATAATATTAGTATGTTGTACGTAGATATAACCAGAGAACTTAAAAATATATTTTAAATTAAAACATAATATTAGAAATATTAAAATTTAAAAACAAAAGAGTGTATACTATTTGCTGTAAAATTGAACATTTTTATTTGAAAAGATGGAAAATATTCAACACAAGAGGTGAAGTTTTAAGTTGAGGAAATTTCCCAAAAGAACAAAGCAAGAAGGGAAAAGAGAAGAAAGACAAGAAGGCATTTAGGAAATCAATTAATGTGGTTCAATGGCTAATAGAAATTCTAGAAAGAGAAGCAGACAAAAGGAAGGGAGAAAATGATCATAAAATGACAGAAGGAAAGTGTAACAGAATTGAAAGACATGAACTTCAGCTACTGAGTGAAGCTCAATGAAGTAGCTCAGCTACTTTCCAACACCTGATGAAGATGTGGCTACACCACGGCACACTGTTCCAAGATTGCAAAAGTGGCCATTAAGAAACGAGCTTAAAGTCTCCATGAACAAAAAGTATCATAGTTTGCATAGAAAGGATTATAAATTCAAAATGACATTTGACTTTCTCAAGCACAACATTTAAACCTGGAAGATAACAGAGGAATGTCTTCAAAATTCTAAAGGAGATTATTTTTCAATTTAAACATGTTCCACCCACACAAAATAACCTTCGAGCATGAGGTTAGAATAAAGATACTTTCAAGTAAAGTGTTTCAAAAAGGATGCACCTCCTATGCACTTTTCCCCAAGAAACTTCTGGAAATGTGTCCCTTCAAAAGGAGGGTCTACAGTAGGCAAGAGGACATAGATCAAATGAAATGATCTTAGACACATGAGAGAGGGATTTCTCAAGATGATGGTGAAGGAGAGCTGCCAAATCGCACCCATGGAGCAGGCACAAGGCAGATGGTGTGGACAGGATGTGGAACTGGTAGATTTTTTACCTTATTTGACCCTCGTAGGATTCATTTTACAACCTGGAAAAGACTCTTGTCAATGAGAGAAGCAAACCAATACCCCCACCCAATCCTCTTGCCAAAGCAGTGATTAATTCCAGAGAAAACAAAAACTTTACAAGAAATGAAATATAATCATAATACATATGGCAGAGTGTAAAATAAATCTACATAGTCGAAATAATGTAAATGCTGAACTTTGATTTAAACTAAAATAATCTTATTGAAACCACTGCCCCTTGCCTGTTATTCTCTACCTCCTCACTCAGCTATTTCCTCCCCATAGCTGTTATCTACTTAATACTACATATCTGTATTTGTTTCCATCTGTCTCTCAACAGAACATAAGCCCAATGAGGGCAAGGAGTTGGTCTATTTTGGCATCTGTTGTGTTCCCACATTACCTAGAATACTGCTGAGTACAGTAATTTCCCCTAAGTTGAAATAAATTTTACAGTGGAAGAGTGTGTGTGTGTGTGTGTGTGTGTGTGTGTGTGTGTGTGTGTGTGTGTTATGCACTTCTTTATGCATATCATGAGCAACAGATGTCTAAAATAAAACAATGAAAAACAGTAAAGAGTGCTACATAGTGATAATGTGAACAGCAGAAGAACTATAAGAATTAGAAGTGGCTCTTTTGAAAAGCAAAATCATAAGGGTTAGGACAGGGGCTGCTAGCTTTTGTTATAATACTTACAGCTTTATTTCATGTTGAGATTTGGCACATGTATTACTTTATAAAAACATGAATAAAAAACAGTTTAACACTCTCACCTCTTACACATAGCATTATATAAGTTCTGTATTTCTTTTAAAGTGAAGAGGCTAATAGGAGATTTGGGGTTTGCTTGGCAGAGTAGGATCAGTTTCTAAGTACATCAAGTCAAATTTCTAGCCTCATTGAGAGCAGCCAACTTCTTATGAAAACTTTTCTAAAGAAATGCAAACATCTATTTATGTTAAATACCTTTGGGAGTTTTTCAAACCTAGTTCGATTTTTCTTTTTCTTTCTTTTGTTTTGTTTTGTTTGTTTGTTTTGAATCAAGTTGAAGAACAATGACAAGGTAAGACGGGATATAC
The DNA here is from genome assembly GCA_030068075.1 of Paguma larvata. Taxonomy (NCBI): domain Eukaryota; kingdom Metazoa; phylum Chordata; class Mammalia; order Carnivora; family Viverridae; genus Paguma; species Paguma larvata. The sequence continues at coordinate 58,062,400 of CM057832.1, forward strand.
CTTTCTCAACACCTCCAGTTTTCTGAGGTGTGAGCTTACAAGTCATTTGACCTCTCTAAGCCCTCTCAGTTTCTTCACTTAAAAATGGGGGTGATAATATGCATTTCATTAGATTATAGTATTTATCAAATAAGATATATCTGTGGAATCCCAGTATAAGATAGATATTTGATATCTGCTACTTTTCTTTCCTCTCTTTTTTCTTCCCAGGACTGATTGTGATCATGGCTGAATTAGCTAATCAAAATAATAACAATAATAGTAATAATATATAATAATATTTAATTACTATTATTGTTATTTAATATATTATATATTATTTTATATTATTATTATTTTGATTAATTTGATTAATTCAGCCATGGTATATATATTATTATATAAATAATAATACTTATTATTATTATTATTATTATTATTCATTTGCTGTGCCACTGATAGGATTTAAACTTCTCTAAGTGTATAAAGAATTTCAGGGAAGTTTGTACTTCTTTTCACATTATCGGATATTTCCATGGGAATGCATTCATGGTCCATATATGTCAGTGTCTGGGAAGGGACAATTTATTCATAGCATTGTTATGTGTCATGAAGTCTGTCATGAGAGAATGAGGACACTCCTGCCAGGTATCATTCATTTGTGCATTCCCCACAGCACCTAACATTTTACCTAAGGACTCAATCAGAACCCTGAACTTGGCTGATACATTCAGACAGGTCAATATGGACCGGTTTGGAGACCCTCTGGTGTCTGTGTCCAGGTGTCATTTTGGGCAGGTTCAATACAACTACAAATATAAGAAGATATGTTATCACCTCAAATACTAAAATACCAACATGTTTGCCAAAGAGATTACAGAAACTCCTTCTATAGCCAGACTGTACATAATGAATTCCCTAGTGGACAGGCTAGTTTCTCTATGAAAGGTTGATTTTTTACTCCCTTACAAGCCCTTGTGAATGGTCCCCAAGGCTGTCCTTGGAAATGGAAGGGGAGGTCTTGTTAAGTATTAATGATCATGGTGGCAGGTTCACAATATCACCTCCTCTCTGTGAAGGAAAAGATCACTTCATTGACATTTATCGAGAGAGCTTCCACTGGGGACCAAAAGCACAGCTGTCATCACTCTCCACTATGGCCATACTGAAAAATGGCAGATTCTCTCCCATTTGCTATTTGCTACAATGTTCTAACCCAGAAGCAAATGAAGCTACAAAGACACAACAGGGATGGAGAGAAGATAAAACCAGAATTTTAATTTAAAATGATTATTCTAATTCTACCCCTATTCTTTAAGAAAAATATTTGCTAATATGACTTGTGTTACTTTTCTTTATTTCCTGTATCTTTGCATGAAAAAGCTTCTTTGAAATCCAGAAGAGTTACACAGTCAATCTGATGTCAATTTGGAATTTCCCAATGAGGGAAAATACACAATCATATCTCTTCTACATGAAGTACTAGATAAAAAAAAAAATCGTAAAAAATGTGGCAGAATAAACTGAGGACTATTTGTGCTCCAACCCCTTCCCCATCAGAAAAGGAATTTGAGATTCTGAAAAGCATCTATTTGGTGAAGTTGTCACTGGCAAGGAGTTTTTTCCTTAAATGATGAATGAGGTATTTCTTGATCCCTTAAAAGATCTTCCTCTAGATCCATAAAGGGAAAGTATTATGTGTTCTGTTGTGTCCCAGCCTCTCCACACACTCCATGTTTCCCCACCTAGGCTGCCAGTGAAAAAGAATCAGAGGAGGGGTGCCTGGGTGGTTCAATCAGTTGAGCATTTGATTTTTCATTTTGGCTCAGGTCATGATCTTAGGGTTGTGAGATCAAGCCCCAGGTCTGGCTCCACTCTGAGCTTGAAACTCTTTCTCTCTCTCTTTCTCTGATTCTCCCTCTCGAATTAAAAAAATAATAATAACAAATAATTTGAGTCAGTGGATCAGACTGGCCTTGGGAGAGGTTCTCTCACTCTCTGGATGATAATGGGACTTCCCACATTTTCCTCACATTTTCTCCCAGTTTCAACCCTGCTCACCACTCAGCATAAGGCACTTCTGATCACCATAGGTTCCAAGCTGCCCTCTTATCACCCTGCCTGTATGTAGTGAAGTATTGACTCAGATGAATAACTGAGAGCCTACAAGGGCACCAGAATCAAAATAGAGCCATTGGCATCCATGCTCAACAGCTTTGTCAGACACTCTTTTGTTGGATTACTTAGGGACACATCATAGTTTGAGCATCATTTTTATAATCTGAGTTGTTGCAAGATTAATTAGGTTTGCACATGTAAAATGTTCAGCCTAGTGTCTGCTACAAAATAAGCACCAAATAAAAAGGAGCATTAATTTCTATATATGATGTGCTTGATAATATTTTCCTATGCTTCATCTGGTTATGAATGAACAAGTCACTCTCACAATAGACAAGTCAATACCCACTGGTCTCTTAAACTAAATATATATACACTTTTGAAATTTTAGAAAACATGCTAGATGAATTAGGAAATGTGGCCGGAGGATAAAAGATAAATCATCTAGGACTTATCCCCAAAGGTAAAAAATTTCAGTCATTCTAAACATGCTGAGAAGTTTGAGTGATGAGAAGTTCATCATATTTCTGAAGAACCACTCTCACTACTATGTGAAAAGTAGACTGTAGAAGTACAAGAATGGTAAGTTAACCTACACAGTTTTGACCCAAGCAGTTGGTTGAATTTTCCAAAATAAGAAAGAGGAAGTATGGCAGATAGGAATCAAGAGCTCTTTTTGGTTAGATACATTTCAATAATATCTTAATAGGTATTCTTCTAAAAAGACTTCTAAGAAAGATAATGGGATTGTTGTATATATGAGTCTAGCATACAGAGGAGAAAATTCTAGAGCATAAATGTAGCAGTCTTTAGTGCGTGAATGGTATTTTCATGTATACATCCTATTGGACTGGTTAAGAAAGTAAAGAAGCCACAAGTACTCCACCGGTTAAGACATAAGGTTTTGATAAAACTGGACAAGGAGACCGAGAAAAAGTGACCAATGAGATAGAAAAAATATCCCAGAATAGTATGAAGAACTGGAAGCCAAATTAATATGTTCTTAAATGCTTCTGATAGTTCAAGTATAAAGGAGAATGGGGACTGGCCATCAATTGGGTTTAGCAATGGGGATTCATTCATGAATTCAACAAGAAAAAATTCTGTAAAGTGGACTGGAATGAGTTAAAGAAGGAATGAAGGAGGTGAACGAACAACCACAGAAATGAATAAATCTATCTGGGAGTTTGCTGCAAAATGTATCAGAATGGGGCAGAGATAGAGAGCAGTGACTGGACACAAGATAGAAAGGTATATGATTTCCTTTTCTTTAAAGGTGAGAAACATAACAGCAAATGTATATTCTGTTGAAAATAATCTGGTAGAAGAAATAAAGCTCCTAATATGCTTTTGGAGCAATGCTCTTGAGGAAACGAGAGAAGATGGACATAGTAGACAAGAAGAATTGGCCTTAGATGGAAGTGTAGAGTTTCTTCCTTGTTTGAATTCATTAGCTGGTTGACTGAAATGACTATTTTATATGAAAGTCTGCTTTAACTAAAAGACCATAATATGATACCAGGTTGTTTTTATAGGGGTCATTCATTATGTTTTCCTGTTTTCCAGCATCTTTTGAAGCCCTCCAGTTTTGTTTGTTTGTTTTCGTTTCTTTTTTTTTCTTTTTTTTCTTATTTTGAGGACTTTTGAATGCTGCCTTTTTCTGGTCAAAGCCAGACAATTCATTTTCCAGCTTCTCCTCCCAGCAAGAGTGCAGTAAAATGATCTAGCTCCTCCAGTCAGAGATACACAGAAGTGATCAGCATAATGGTAAAGCTGGCATCAGTTGGGATTGCCATAACTAAAAGGGTGCATGACTCCCACAGAATTTTGGTATTGGAATCTCACACAGTGGTGGTTGCGGTAAAGTTGAGTTCCTGGAACTCAGGAGAGAGAGACATACACTGGAGCATCTAGAGCCTGACAGTGGCAGGTTTTTTATCAGACTGATTTGTGGAGTAATTTAGGGTATTGTTCCTGAAAGTTTATGGTTGAACTTGATGGTCTAGCTTTCCTCTGAGGGGGCTCCTCATATTTTTAATAACGTCGCTTTTCTCTTAATTCAGCCAGACTCAGTTTCTGTTGTCTGCAATTAAGAACTCTGCCCAGGACAGAGTTTAAGGCATCTAGCAAACTGATAAACTGCTAGTCTCCTCAGGTTACTTTTTGCTGGGGGGTTATTTTGTTGTTTAAACAAATATTCTTTAAGATTAAGAAAATAAACCAGAATATTGAGAAAAGAATGTTCAGCATAGGCAAAAATCTGTTTATTCCCAGAGCATTTGAGGATAGTAGCCGTAACATATCTGTGATATCCCTTTTGTGATATATATGAAATTATAACTGCTGAAGAGAAAGTCAAGATAAATAATCTAACAAAGATAAGGGGATTAATGGAGACATTTGGAACAGACAGAATATTTGAAATGGGTACTTTTGCAGAATATTTAGGCCTTAAATACACAAGCACGTGTGTGCATGCATATGTAGATGTACACCATGTGCACATGCGTAGAGTCTAAAAACAAAGATAACTTGTAAACAACTACCCCATACCCTAGCTGTAACCATAGCAACCAAAACTGTTCATTTTCTGTCTCAAATAATGTGTGCAAGTCTGTCTCACTAACAATTCAGAAGGGGACATTGACAAATGATCGCTATATTCCCCCAGCCATTTTAAATAGGAAGGCATTTGGCTGAATTCTAATTTGACCAATGAATATTTAACTGATAATGCTGCCAGATAAGATATTGGCCAAAAGAGAAAGAAGAGAAATGAAGCTGGAGTTGCTATCATGCAAAAATCCTTTAATGAAGGACATGAAAGGAATGTTGTGAATTTGGGGCTGAAATCTGTTCTGCATTGGGAGATGGAGGAGCAGCTGGCCCACAATTTAGAAACTTTGAAGATTCTGTGACCTCTAGAATGTGTAAGTCATGAAAGGTGTTTTTTCCTCCTTTGTGTAATGTTTTGTATATTCAAACGAGTAAGAAAAAATGCCTTAAAATTTTTTAACTTCAAAGCAACAGAAATAAAATGAAGTGTTAGGAGTATTGGAAAATTCAGACTCTGCCCAGGTCCTAACCCTGTCAAAGTTTTCCTCTTCATAGACTGCATTGCATCATAACATCCAAGGAGAAATTGTCGACTTATTTGAACCCCCACTGGTCTCAGAAATGTTCAGTAATATGGCTCAAAGAGACCCCAAATCAGGTTACATTTTCAAGTAGATTTCATAGTGATAACTACTATTTATCCAGTGTTCATTATCTGTTATTCCTTTTCTTAGAATGTTGAATCCTTCAGTTTTCAAAAGAATTTGCTGAAACAAGTACTATTTTTAGTTCCATTTTGTGGATGATGAAACCAAAGTTCAGATGTGTTAAGTAACTTGCCAAGGTTGTACTGAATTAAGTAAAGGAGGAGCCAGAAGTAGAACCTGTTTTCTCTCTTGAGAAATCCAGTGCAGAGCCATTCTTCTATTTTTCCATTTCTCCAATCTTTATCCCTTCTGCCCTTTCTTCTCTTTCCCTGCTAATCAATTGTTTCCATAAAGTACAAAGGCATAAGTTAGAGGGAGAAAACTAAACTGAATTAAGTGTACAGTTGTGCTTGACATATAGCAACCATTCAATGCATTTTACCTTTGTAATGGTGTGTATACACACACACATTCGTTATTTACAATACTGGACTTGATAGCTCAGCACGCTTTGCCTCTGTTGGAAAGTCATTGAGTGGTCAATTTACAATGAGAGGTTGTTTGGAAAACATTAAATAAGAGAGGGATCATATAGTAGAAAATCATGATGGCTAGAGTAATCAAACTAAGAGAAACCAGGGTACCCAACCAGGGTCATTCTGTCTACTGCATTTGTTAGACACAATGCTGAGGCTAGAACCTTCTAAAGTCTTACTAAAATGGTTAAATCCTTAAAAAATATGAAATTGCAAAATCTAACCTCTTATATGTTTATTTCCATGTCTACAAAATAAAACTTATATCAGCTTCAGTCATTATTATGTTTTGTTACACCTGAAAGCAATTAGCAAACATCTCAGAGCATATATGATTTCTGAGAAAGTATAGTAAGTATTAGGAGTGCCCTATAGTCACTTATTTTTGAAAGAAAATTAATAAATTTATTTTCCAAAATTTATACTCCCCAAAGTATAAATTAGAATTAATTAGAATGTGAATGCTTTTAAATATATTTCATATGGTGGGGACGTAGGACCTACGAAGTATGAAAACAGCTTTGCATCTTTATGTTTGCATGGGATATTGTTGCTGCTGATAGAATGAGCAGGCCAGGAATCCATTTCCCTTGGACAGTTAAGGAGACAAGCCTGACCATATAATTTTTCTGAAAAAGAGTTAACTTCCTTACATTATTGGTGGGTAGCTACTGATGCTCGAGGGCCTCATTTCCTCCTAAGGTCTACCTCCCACTATTTATCTTTCCTTAGTCTATGATGCACTTAAGGTTGGTTAGTTGCCAAATAGATTGATGATTTCTCCACTCCAGAAATTATTATTAATTGGTTTCTAGAATGCTATTCCCACACATCTTGGCATTCTTTAAGTCACCTCAGTATTAAGACAGGCTACATTAGCATAACAGGAGCAGGCTGTGTTAAACAACCCAGAAAAGAAATTGCCAGTTTAGTTTCAGAGGTAGGGATTTCTCTGTAAAAAGGATAGGCAGATTCACTGTGGGACATTGAGGCAAAGCATTGGTCAGTCTGGCTCACTGAGAAGTAATTCATGGGTAACCAAGATTCTGTTATTTCTAAAAGCAGTGATCAAAATGGGGTCTATGTTGCCTTTGGTTATTTAGTGCTTTCAACATATGTGGTCTGACCTTGTGTCTCTAAATCTCCTCAAGAAACAATTTCCTTATGAGTTTCCCAGTGCCTTGGATTCAGATCCACCCAGTATTCATCACTGAGGGATCTAGGGTCCCCCGGGGGCTTACAAATTCCCACTTGAAGATAAGAAGAGGATTGAGGCAGAGGTATTCCAGGACTGAGGTAAATGGCCCAAAAGAGGCTTCTATTATTATTATTTTTTAACGTTTATTTATTTTTGAGAGACATAGAGACAGAGCATGAGCAGAGGAGGGGCGGAGAGAGAGGGAGATACAAATCTGAAGCAGGCTCCGGGCTCGGAGCCGTCGGCACAGAGCCTGATGCGGGCCTTCAACTCACAGGCCGTGAGATCATGACCTGAGCTGAAGTCTGCCGCTTAGTCGACTGAGCCACCCAGGCGCTAAAAGAGGCTTCTAAATGGGAGAGTGTGTAGTAGAAAATGCTAGAAGATCGGCCTAAGGAGAAGAGAAAAACAAGGAGTCAAAGTTAAGAACCTTAAAAGGAATCTAATTATAATAAAGCAGGAAACAAGAAGAAATAGGAGGAAACAAAAGGGCTCACAGAGTGGGGTTGAATAGCAGGAAGGTTTGTCTGGCAGCTGGAGTCATAACTACTCCGCCCAAATTAGGCACAGTTACCACCATAAAATATGCTGAAAGTTGCCCACCTCCTCAAATACAGAGGCCAAGCAAACTTAGCATGGAATTTGGGGGTCTAAAAGACTTGGCTTAGTAGTCCAGAAAGATTGTTCTATAAACTGGGGACAATAAAATCTATTTGCAGAGTGCTCGTGGAGTAGTGGGTGTAAAGTGTTAACAAAATGTCAGGAATGTTTTAAGTGCTCAGTAAATTATGGAGAAATTTAAATCAAGGGATAAAAATATATCAAATATAAATATACTTTAAATATATGAAAATACCCATAGCAGGATTTTCCTATTCTCTAGAGTCAGTAATGCTTCCTTAATTTTATTGCTGGGAGATAGAGAAAGATGAATGAGAGAAATTTTGCTTAAATAGACTTGTTTTATTTAAGTAATTCAGCAAACATTTATTATCAAGTCCTACTATGCATAAAACACTATTTCAGTCCTCTCCAGAGACTGATAGACTTAAATTAGATCAAGTATATAAGAACCTTAATTGATTTGGTGAGTTAGTGGGACATTACCAAGTGCACTGTAGAAGCCTTGAAAATTGCTGACCAAGAAAACTATAAACTTGGTGACAGTAAAAGTGGCCACCTATGCTTTTAAAGTGACTGTTCTAGCACCTACCACTGTGTGAGGCTGAACGTATTTACTGTGTCTTTGTGACTTTCTCGTGAGGTTGATGATGAATCACTTCAGGCAGTAATTGAAGTCCCTCCTTCTACCAGAATCCTCTCCCTCATGCTCAAATCAAAACTATCTCCTAATCTTTCAGTACTGGGTCCTTCTTTGAACGCTTAATGCATTAACATCACCACATAGTTTAGTGCTTCATTGTATAATGTTATTATTTTATATTTGATAAATGTATAGCTGTCACATCCCCCAAATACATTACCAGTTTCTTGAGGGCAGAGATCATACCATGTAATTCTTATATTACAAATAAAGTAGCTCTTTATAGGTGGATTAACCGTGACTCATGTACCTCTGCTTTATAGACTTTCACAGTTGAACTTTTAGATTTCCTTGAGTGAATACTTGTTTAACACCTCTCTTCCTAACTGGCCTATAAGCTCCATGAAAGGAGAAGCCAGTTATATTTTTGCTCACTATTTGCAGTGGGTTGAATAGTGCTCTCTCCAAATTCATTTCCTCCTAGAACCTCAGAATGTGGTCTTTTGTGTGAAATAGGGTCTTATGGTAAGGATTGAGACGAGATCATACTGCATTAGGGTCAATCCTAAATCCAAGGTTAGTGTTTTTATAAGAGATAGGAAAAAAAAAAAAAAACCTAGAGACACAGAGAAGATATGAATGCGCAGGGAGAGATGGAGGAATGCAACCACAAGCCAAGGAACACTGGCAAACCACCAGAAGCGAGGAGAGAGGCATGGAACATTTTCTCCCTCAGAGTGTCCAGAAGGAACCAACCTGCCGACAGCTAGATTTTGGACTCCTGGCCTTCTGAACTGTAAGGGATAAACTTCTGTTGTTTTAAGCCATCTCATTAATGGTAAATGGTTCTATCATACCAAGGAAAGGAATACACCATTCTATCCCTCTTTTGTAGCAAAGTGCCTAGATCATAGCAAGGGTCCAATAATTATCTGTGGGAGGAAAGAAGGTAGGTTGATTCTTCCCCTTTCTCTACATCATTTCCTAATTTAGTGTTTCTCTAAGTGTACTCACTTTTGCAGAATCACCTGGATACTTATTAAAAATGCAGATTTCTAGGACCACCCAAAGCAGCTATGTCAAAATCTGAGGAGCTGAGACTGTTTCTGTAATATGCTCCCATGGAAGATCTTACACTCATGAAAATTTTTGAACTCGTGTTTTTTTTTTATTTTAATTCTTAAGGCTTTTTGAATTTTATCAAAGACATTTCTCTAGCCTGTATGGACAATGCACCTGATGGGAGGAAGCTTGCCTCCTTGCGGGAGGTGTGTGGCTGACCTCCTCATTAATGCTTCTGGGAATTTCTGAAGCAGGATGCTCCAGCTGTCCATTCCTTTTTTCCTTGAGGATACACCTGGCTGCTTGACACAACCCCAAATCCTGTATAGAGCAAAGGTTTTCATTCTGATGGCAGTTTCCTCAAGAAAAGAATCAGTGAGAATAAGACATATGTATAATCCTTTCATTTCCCCCAAACAGTTATGACCCAATGACATACATGCAAACTTTTGCAGATTTCTAACTTGCAACTTCGGCCATATTTCACCTCTTAAAAAACTTGACTCTCAAAAGATAGGTGACAGTTTATTACAAACAGGCTGTTTTGTGTTCCATATTCATCTCCCACTTATGACTTTTTCATCCAAATTGCTGAGTCCTCAAGTCAAAACACAAACCAGGTGGCAAGCTCAAATTAGCATCTGCAAATCAAGCTGTGCACTTTCTGCTGTGTGCCAGCCCCCAGGACCTCTCAGAGACCTGTTGTTGTCATTAATGTGGGTGTGAACAGCTCTCTGGGTTCTGTGGAGGAGCCAGCTACCCTTCTAGACATCTTTCTCTAAGATTTTTAATCCTGTTGCTCAGGATGCTCTTTCCTGCACACCTGAAAGAACAACCCAAAAACCAAAACAAGAATTGGGGAGGTTAGTTCAGCTCCATGACTTTGCACTAAGTCTGGGAGGATTTGTGGGCTTGTTTGGAGGGATTTGTTGTAAAACCCAAGTGAATCATGAAGTAGGGGTGGATATTAAGTTGGAAGAGGCAGAGGAGGATGAAAGTGAAGTGTCGCAGAACATGTAGAAGCACTTTGAGCAGCAGAGGTGTCCTGACTTCAAATTATCACCTGTGTGTGACATTAAACCTCTGGCTTTGAATAATAAACCATACTATAAACTCCTCTTATAATAGAATAAGCCAGAGACACTGGAATTTGAAGTGGATTTGAAGTAACATTGCCACCACTAGAAAAATAAAGTTTATGCAACTCCTACTAATTTTTTTCTCCTTCAAATTAAATACCATCCATCCTTGCTGCACTGCCTTGAAAGCTCAAGGTTACCTTAAGAGCTTGCCCTTACTCTCCCTCAATTCCATATCATGTCTGTCACAAATTACCATCATTTCTTTCTTCAAAACATTAGTCCCATGTGTCCCTTTCCTAAGGCTGGCCCAAATGTTCCAGGTCCGCCACATGGCTCTGCTAGCTTTTTAACCTTTTGTAACATTTGTTGCCTTCATTAATTCTTCTGAAAATTGAATTACCTCCTGTTTATCAGTCATCTAGGTCCCAGAACTTGGAGATGTCTGAGTCATTGCTTTACTCTTCACTCTTCTTCACTCAAGATCCTTCCTTTGTCTTCATTACCCTCACCATCACCTTCATCATGCTTCACACCAGATTTTCTGCTATAGCTGCCTTAATATTGCCTTTGGAGACAATAAAAGTTCTGCCATGGATTTTCTTTTTAAAAAGGTATAATATGTTTAATGTTTTTACCTGCTAATAATAAAAACAGCTACTATTTATTGAGCATCTACCATGTCCCAGACACTTCGCTATGACAGCATAGAAAACGATCCAGCGGATATGACATTGAGATGTGGGGATCTGCATTGTTAGCAAGCACTCCTGTGTAAATTACTCCTCTAGACAGACTGCTGTATATTGTGGTCAACTCTGAAATACCTACTTCAATAGAAACTCTAATTGATAGAGTCAAGAGATTGAAGGGGTCTTGGCATAATTTACGTTGTTCTGGCTTAGTTGTTTGTTCTAAATAAGAAACTATTTTATAATTTCATTTTTAAAACTTCTTGGCTTTATACCACAGCTTTCTTTTTTCAATATTTCTTCTTCCTGACCCACCATTACTAAAGAATGGGATTTGACCCAAATGATCACTTTGCAAATAAACAAGGGAGTACATTTTCACCTAAAGTACACAATGGAAAGATTTTTCATCATGTTACGTTAGGACTGCAAAAGCTTTCATGTATCACATCATCTTAGAATTCAGAGTTAGAAGGAATAGTATTCATTAAAACTTCTAATTTTAAAAAGTTGGTCAGAATACATGATATACTTATATACATGAGATAAATGTGAGGGGCAGCCTGATGAAGAGCAACATAGGTACTAAGCTCTCAGTATGTACTAAGAAAACAAGGAAGAGGTGGTGTGCCTGGAAACTTTTGAAGTTGAGTATAAAAACGTGACTTCCTTTGGCCAATAAAATGTGAACTGAAAGAACTGATGTCACTTTTGGTTAGAGCCTTTAATTATCATGTGTGATTTTCCATGCACTCTTTTCCTGGGTCAACAATCATGGAAATATACGACAAAATGGAACTTCCATTAGTGTGGGCCCCTGCATGGCTAGGATAAACACACTTCTCTTGTTAGTACATAATTAAGCCACTGAAATTAGGAGGTTGTCATCATAAGAAAATTCTGTCTTATCGTGACCAGTATGCTACTGTTCTTCAGGTTTTTAAGCCAGACCATTTCGCTGATAGTAATGAGGATGAGAATAAGGATGACAGCAACTAACATTTACTAACAGTATACCATGGCCTCAGTACTGAGCTGGGTGCTTTACAGCTTTTATGCAATTTAACCTTTATAACAACATTATAAGAAGAATGTTATTATAAGCCTCATTTTATAGATAAGAAAACTAAGATGCAAAATTTTTAAATTGGAATCCAAGCCTATATGAAAATTAAATTTGAGAGCAGACTCAAATTCAGGCATTCTGATTCCAGAGATTGCCATCTTAACCATTAAACTGCATCTATTCATAAGTCAAAACCGAATAATTCCCCAAAGTATAGTCTGCATCATAATAGCTTTATGAATATTAACTGTTATTAATTAAGAAATGAATTTAAATTTTGTTTTAGATATGTTTATGAAACATTGAGTCAAATGAAATAAGGAAGATTTTAAAATCTCAAAACTTCTTGATATTTTAGGATCTGCCTGATCCTTTAAAATATCCACTTGAACTTGTTTCAATTCTCATGTTTCAGGCCCCAGGTTTCTTGTTCCATAAAGAGTAGTAATTCTATCCCTTCCTTTGCTGTTGATTTGGACCTCAACGTTCCATTTGATTTTTCATTTTGTTGACTTCTTGGACCTGGGCATCTGTCTTTTGGGCTAAGAATTCTCAAGGAGACAGCTTTCTGCTGCATAGTATCTAAGTCCTTTGTTTGTTACTCAGCCCCACCCACTGGTCTATAGAGATATATAAAACAATAAGAATTTTTCCTGCTCTTCTTTCCAACTCTTTTCCTTTATATATTCCCAGAAGCTTCTCTCATTGATGTTCTTTCCATTGAGATAATTCAAATTTTCCAAGTTTTAATCATTTCCTTCTCCAAATTCCATTTGACACTCAGTAAAACATAGCAATTAATCTTTAATTAAATACGGTTTTCCCTATTTTTGAGAGCTGTGGGTGGTTCAAAAATCCGATAGTGGCAGTGGGAATTTTATTAATGGATTATATGAAGTCTAGGGTCATTGAGTAATTTCCATTAAGAAAGACTAAAGATTTATTTAATCTTTAGTAAGTCATTTTTCTTTAGAAAGACCAATCTTAGCTATAGTGCTACATCAAGGGGCTTTGGGATAGTCCAGGAGGAAGATATAACTTTTAAAGGTCTTAAATGTACGACTCCGAGAACTAGAAGAAATCTAACTGAAAAGAAACAACAACAACAACAACAACACAAAAACAAAACAAAACAAAACAAAAAAACCCTTGCAAGGTCTGGGATTTACAGGACAATTCAAGTTTTCACATCACTTTGAGAATTTGGTGAATGCTATCAATTTTTCTTCATAAATCAACTCTTACCTCCATCCATGCTATATGTTGCCCCTCTCAGTCCACCTACCTGTCCCTTTGGTGAAGAATGCCTGATAAAGGAGGTAAGGATGATATAAATTGTGTTGTAGATGAATGTGAACACCATGAGCACATTGTTCTCCTGAAATGGTGAAATAAAGCAAGGCTATATGCCACCTTATACTAAAGGGGATTGAAAATCTTGTACTTTTCCCAATCTGTGTCTGTCAATCAACGTATTTTAGGTCAATAATAATAATAATAACAAATATTTCAGTGCATATTGGGAAATATAAAAGAGTCAAGTCAATGTTTGAGGGATATCTTATTCTTTAGGTAACGCTTTAAAAAAATTGACAAAACTATGCAAATCTTAACATATTTTTATGATTTTGAACCAAATTCTTAAGTAATGTGAAATATTAAAAACAACCTTTATTCTCTTCCCTCCCGTTGAAATCTTGTTCCTTATAAATACCATCAAAAGAAAATATATCTGGGTTAAATGTAAACATCACAATACTTTTGTAGTTTTTCAATTTGAAATAGCCACTTTTCTGCCATTGAAAATCACTGATTATTCAGAGCTAGTTATAAAGAGCAAAATATCTATGTGATTGCATAGTTTCGATTACTGTCATCATAATGCTATGCACAAAGGCTGATTACCTTCCATTTTGCACTTCTTGTTAAAACTGGGTTAACAAGAGACTTTGCAAAGATATTCTCCTCCCCCTCACATGGAGTTTTTCATAGAAATTCAATGCAATAATTGAAATTATTTTATTACTAAAGAAAGGATTAGGCTATTGTACAATTTTGTGGTCGTCGACAATATCTTAGCATTAATGTATTTATTGATTAAAACCCTTGCTTTGTATGAAGCAAACTTTGGTATTTTATATATATCTAATCCTGGTTTCAGTAAGAATTGAGTCCAACAATTTAGAGCTACAATCAACTTAAGATTGACAGACTTAAGGCTATTATTTTCTTTATATAAATTATGTATTATCCATGATAATAAATTAGAACTATTTCATTTCACATGTAGCTTTGTAGAGAACATACATTATTAAGGGTAGTATTTTTTGGAAGTAGTGACTTCCTAATTAAGAAATATATATATATGTGATGATTTTTCTTTTTCACAAACATTCAAGAGGCAGACTGAAGTAAGAATCAAGAAACATAGCTGGCATAAGTAATATGTCTCTTGAAAGACAGAGAAACAATGTAAGAAGAGTGGGCAGTGAAATCAGAGGTGGATTTTTCATTTCCAATCTTGAATTCATTAAGTTCCTTCCTTTAGCCATGCCGCAATCCCTCTATTTGTAAAACAGGTGATTAAGGTTTGTTACTATGAAAACTCCCAACCCTATGCCACTCGTAAGACTAGTAAGACCCCCAGAATTGGAGAGGGGAAAGAGGAAATTTTCATGTTAAATTAATCTCTCATAATATATAAGAAAAATCATTACATGCTATTGACTTTGATGGATATGCTTAATCTGCTTATTGTGCGAAGTATATGAGGTAATTGAGAGTGAGAGGAGCAAGAAGTCTGTATTTTTTTGAAAATATTTCTTATTGTGATTTGATTTGTGAAATTAGGATTATAATTGGAATCAAATGAAATCTTTGGGCAATAAAGAAAGTTTGAGGAGTTATGACTGGATCAATGTGATCTGTTATTTTAGTTGGTTTGGGCTGCTATGACAAAAATACCATAGACTGGATGGTTTAAACCACAAACATTTCTCACTTCTGGAGGCTGGCATCTGAGATTAAGATGCCAGCTGATTTGGTGCCTGGTGGGAACTTTCTCCTTGATTTGAAGATGTATGACTTTTTGCTATGTCATTACATGGTAGAAAGAGCAAGAGCTCTGGACTCCTTTTTTTTTTAATTAAAAATTTTTTAATGTTTATTTTTGAGAGAGAGAGAGAGAGACAGAGTGTGAGTGGGGAAGGTGCAGAGGGAGAGGGGAACACAGAATTTGAAGCAGGCTCCAGGCTCCTCACTGTCAGCACAGAGCCTGACATGGGACTCAAACCCACAAACTGTGAGATCATGACCTGAGCTAAAGTTGGACATTTAACCAACTGAGCCACACAGGCACACCAAGGACTCCCCTTCTTCTTATAAGGGCACTAATCCCATGATAGGTGCTCCATCCTCACAACTCCATATAAATCTAATTACCCACCACCTCCCAATAGCATTACATTGGGGCTTAGGGATATCACATAAGAATTGGAGGAGGAGGCACAAACATTTAATTCATGGCATCTGTTAATTCTACTTTTGTTATTCATGGATCTGCAGGGCCCAACTGTTCACCTGGTGGCAGACACCTGGGTGTATAACATTGGTCTTATTAG
This sequence comes from Paguma larvata, assembly GCA_030068075.1. NCBI lineage: Eukaryota > Metazoa > Chordata > Mammalia > Carnivora > Viverridae > Paguma > Paguma larvata. The sequence goes on from CM057832.1 coordinate 58,078,217, forward strand.
ATAGAAATCTCTCACATGCTATTTTTGTGGCACATTCACATCAACCATTTGGCCCCACAATAATGAACTGGAGTCTTATTGAATAATATGACTATTAGGGCAGGGGACAGAAATGTCATTATTCACTACAAAAGTCTGGTGATTTTAGGTGCATACTCAAGTGATATAGACTATAATCTATGTCCTTATTTCATTTTTTCTGAAGGCAAAAAGACCTAGAACTTTTATGGTATTCTATACCACACTAGGAAGAGTAAGGGAGAAGAAGGGCAATAAATTCTTGAAATGATAATCAAAGATAGAAGTATTTCATCTATAAAGTCATGTAGAATTTTTTTTTTAGAATTAAATATCCATTCAGTATGTCAATTGACATAAAAATATGTTTGTCCATTTACTCAATCAACCTACAAGCATGACTCTGTCCTACGGAACTAATCTGAAACACAAAATAAATTTTACATTTTATATTTTAAAAAAATCACTGGTGGGGCACCTGGGTGGCTCAGTTAAGCATCAACTTCAGTTCAGGTCGTGATCTCGTGGTTTGTGGGTTCCAGCCCCGCATCAGGCTCTGTGTTGACAGCTCAGAACCTGGGGGGGGTCTGCTTTGGATTCTGTGCCTCCCTCGCTCTACCCTCCCCTCCCCTCATTCTCGAAAATAAATAAACATTAAATTTTCTTTAAAGAAAACACTGTAAATAGCATAAATATATAACTATAGATAAATGGATGTATCCGGAGTTGCAGACATTTGATGTAATAATATGCATATTTATAGTAATATAAATTGTGATATGAGAAAATAGGGGAAATGATTACAAAATAACAGTAAGTAAAAATAAGAGAATTGCAACGTTGTACAAATAGCATCATTACCAAATGCAAACCCTGGCAGAGGAGAGCAGTAGAAAGATGTATACCTTCATGTTGGCAGTGGTCATGTTTGGGAGGTGGGAAGACAGAAGATTGGCTGGTGAGACTTTCTAATTTTCTGCATCTCCCACATTTTCTAGAACAACATTCATTTCAACCAAGTTGAAAATATAACATTCCATTTAGTCTTTTATTTGACTCTCTCCAATTCTCAGGTAGCAAAGGAAGCCAATTTTAAGCTCCAGCCCTTCTATGTGCAGGCTCCCTCCCAGCCCCCAAATCTTCACTGACATCCTCCTTAAGCAACTTAGCTAGGAAAGATAGGTCTGCCAGCTCTGTCCCACTGCTCAGCAGTGCCTGCCCCCCCTTGATCTGGGAGCCAAGGGAAATCACGTTAGAAGCCCCTGTCCCTGAGCCTGTGCCCTCCTCCCCAGAGCCCCAGCAGTGCCTTTCTTCTCTCCTTTGTTGATTTCCCTTCTGAATCTTCCCTACATTCTCATTCCAAGGCCAGATGGCTGATTTTCTGAAGCATTCACATTTCTCCTCTGCTGACTTATAACTGTTGAAAACCCATCATCCACACCTCCCTAGTAACCAGGTTTCTGCCACAGCAGGCTGCCTGGTGGGATTTGGCAAGTGTGGAGAGGGTGGGGAAAGAGAAACTGTCCAAAGGGAAATCGGCCAATATACTAGTTGCTCATCGGCTTTACTTCATTCATTTGGAACACTTGGAAAGCATAGGGAGCGCTTAATGAGGATCCATTAAAGGGAAAGCTATGTTGTTTAAAGAGCCATCAGTTCTGCTAAGCCTGGCTCAGCAATTCAGAATTTGATAAGTAGGTTTTTAGGTTTTGCCTCAAAAATAGATATCGCTTATGTTAAAATAAATAACCTACAGATAAAAGGCTTCACAGACATTTATTTCATATGGGCTTAAGCAGAGTTGTAGCAGCTAATTTGCTTTGACTACTGGTGAAGCTGGAAACATGTGAAAAGAAACATCAAGTTCTTCAAAGTAAAGGAGAACAAAAATTGGACATCATGCCTTTGGTTTTGTTTCAAAATATCCAAAAATAAATTGAACCTACCCTGGGCAAGTCACTGTTCAAGGAATGGTGAATGACAAAAGTGGATAAATACAGAATTCATGTCCTCAAAAAGATTACAACAGAAGAAATATATATATGGCAAGTTAAATACAATTATTCTATTAAAAAGCATATGATAAGGTATACCAAATATTTTCTACAAAGCTTGCATAGAGTAGTAGCTCAACAAATTCCCTTTCCCCTGCCTATTATGTGTCCCAAACAGAGTTTCACTTAAGATGTCTTTACCTCCAATTAAGTAGTTCTAACTAAGAAAAATTCACTATTTCTTATAACAAGAAGTCTGGAGGGAAAGCAATTCTTTATGTGGTGTATCAGTCAGCATCGAGACGGGAAAATATAAATCATTGTAGATTTTTCAAGCAGAGAGACTTTAATGCAAGCAATTGGTCACCAAGGTATTGGAAGGACTAGAGAAGCAAAAGGGTGACCTCTTGGGCGTTCTTTCAGATGAGGCTGCTGGAGCACTGCTCCTCCTGTTGGACCGTTGTTGCTATTGCCAAGTCAGAAGTCAAAAGCTTGTGGCCCCCTTGGATGTTGCTGGAATCCCCAGCCACCTTTATATTCCTGCTGTTGTTGATATAGAAAACAATAGTTGCCTGTAGTCTCCCTCTGCTCTAATGCTAAAACCAGAAACAGAAATATGACTTCTGTCTTCTTTCTTCCCTCTATCCAGTCTTTGCAAATGCCTTGCCATTGACAGAAGCTACCAAACACCAGCTGGCAAGGGAGTCTGGAAAATGCTATTTCCAGGTGCTTTTCCTCCAGCTATAAAGAAAACAACTCAGAAAATTTGGAATGGGGTTATGTACCAACAGAAAATATCCAGTGGAGTGGGATAATTCAGCAGTTCAGTAACATCATGAAGGTCAATATCCGTTTGTCTTTTCTCTCTCCATCCTCAGGGATAAATAGATTTTCCTTTAGGCTGGTTTCCTTAAACACTTGAATTTTGAAGACAATATTCAAAGGCAGAAAAAGAAAATGTCTTTTTTTGTATGTGTGCTCTTTTTTAACCAGTGAGATAAACTCCCAGCTGACATGTTCACCCATGTGATGGGCAAGAAAATATAACATGATCTTTCTTCACAAATTACCAACAAGGGTTAAAAAAATGAATGTCATACTTAATCTAATAAAGAACAGTTATATAGCATCATATTATCTTGTGATAAAAATTAATTTAGTAAGTATAAACTTTTAAAAGATACTATAACATGTTTGTAATCTTGTTTTGAATTTCTTCATTTTAAAAATTATTATACATTAGTATTATATCATCATATACTCAAAAAGTAGAAGTTCTCTGGCCTCTTTCAGATTCTGAGAAGCTCTGTGGGGAGGATGGACCAGCCAGGGAGACTTCATGGAAAAACAGGACAATTGGGCATATCCCAGGCTACTTTGGCCAATAAGATAATTTAACCAGTAGAAACAGAATAAATCTACAAGTAGGGAACCAACCAGGCCAAATGGGTGTCTGGAAATCATGAAATACCTTTAATGATTTGGTTGCTCACCCTGAGTTCTGGCGTCATTTTGGCAAAATGAGTAAGAAAATCACAGAGTGAGCTCTTTCATGCCAATAATGAATGCAATGGAAATTGACTTCTTTCCATTCCAGCTGTAGCAGCAAGAGTAGGTTTTGCTGCCAACAGAAAGCTCCATCACAGTTTAGAGTTGAAATACTGGTCAAATCAAAGGGCAAGGAGGCAGCATTTAGTGCAGACACTACATGTCAAATTGCCAATCTCATGCCCAAAGCTTTGCTCCCTGTGTCACAAACACCTCCTTAGAGATTGTTTATCTTCTTACAGCCCTTCAATTAATGAACTATCCATCAACATTCAGTAATATTAACAACTATCATCTGTACATTAATTTGTAAAGCGTTTTTTGTTTTGCACGGTCTTATTTAATCCCTAGAGCTACACAATGAGCTGGCTTTTTACCTAGGCTGAAATCAAATTCAGAGATGCAACTTGGATGACATATATAAGTTGTGAGAATGAAGGTTGAAGCTGTTAAAACTCCAACACTGGATGGAGTTGGGTAAGATACAGTCGTGGCCCTGGGGGAATTTGTTTTGTAGCTGGGAAAATGAGGAATGCAGATAAAAAACATCTAGCAGGTTGTTAAATGTGCTGAGTGAGGTCTATATTAGATAAGTATCATGTAGGTAAGAGAGAGAAATGTCCACTATTTATTGGGGTGGTCAAGACTATTAATTTGTTCCTTTTCTAATGTGGAGGTGAAATAAATAATATCTTAGAGACCCTTCATTGCTGACATGTTAGGTTCTGATATCTGTCAACCCTTAGATGACATCATGTGATTTTCCCGCATGGTCTCTCCCCAAAGGCAGAATAAAGGGACAGGTCCAACTTTCCAAACCAGATATCAGTATAAATATTGTGATCTAAAATAAACCTTAAGTCTCCTTCAGATACTCTTTTTAATGATCACCACGAAGGAGAACTAAGGAAACTCACAGTAATTTAATAACTCTAGGAGAATATAAAAACAACCACATAACAAATGCCATAAAAACACGGCCATTCAGAATCTTATGCTTAGAATCATTCCTCCTTTGAGTTGGGATAATCCCCTTCCTCACACATGCCACACATTATAGTGAATATTTCTATTTGTAGAAACTAACCACTCGATCATTTAAAGGAGGCTTTAAGAGGATGATTTCCACTTTTTTCATCATACAGTTTATTGCTGAGGTTATAAGGCTTTTCTGTGTGGAACAAGCCCACACATGATCTCTTCCTTCTGGTACCAACTCCTATTTTTTTTTATTTTTGAAATTATCTATATAAAATGAAGCATCACACTGATTATTTAACCTAGTTTCAGCCACTGGTAGTTAGGTGATGAGGAGAAATGAGCCCTTCGCCATAAATAAAATCTACCAAAACTACCCCAAAATACCCTTGGAATGCTAAAGAACTGAAACTGCAATAGCTGACTGAACTCAAACCTACCTCAAGCATCCAACACTTTGGAGAAACAACCAACTTACTTTTGGAAGCATTGTCCCCTTAAGTGTGACTTTCACAATGACTTCTAAGTCTGTTGTGCAACCAAGGCTCCATGCAATGCATCATCTTTTGTTCTAAAGGCATTTATCTGCAACTCTGGGAGTTGCATGAATATGGCTTTAAAAATAAGACTTTACCAGCAGTATCAATAGAGTAGATAAGTAATGGAACATTTTTGAAAAAGAAAGCTTGTCATGTCTTTAGCAACAGCTATACCAGGTTACAAAGATGCTCTAATTATTATTGGAAGACACGGGGCTTCTAAATTCTCCTAAAATGTGTCTTCTTTTTTAAAGAAAGGTAACAACAGCAATAACAAAAAATCTTATTGATTAAAAAACTTAAGGTAAGACATTTTGTATTTGTATCAGAGCTTTGATTTCAGCCTTGGTGACAGTGTATGAAAGCACTTTAAGCTCTGTTTAAATACTATGGATTTGTTCTTTTAAAGTAGCAAACTCAGGAATGATGGAATAATAAATGGTCATTACAATAATTTTTTTTCTTTGCCTATTTTCAAAGTTGAATAAGAGAAGAAAAAAATTATGTTTAATCCCAATTTAAGCAGAATTAACCTCCAAGGTATTTTTTTTCAAGAGCCTTAGGTAAATCATCTGACTCTGGAGTTTTCCTGGTGCCCTGAGGTTAAGGCCATTAGATGACCTATGAATTATTTCAAAGATTTCTGCACCAACAAAGTAAAACAGAAAAAGCACAGAACAATTGCATTAGCTGGAAGCTTATACTACTGATGTTGCTCCTCCACAGTTTAGTAGTTCTTATTATTTAAATTTGATTCAAGGATGGGAGGAAGAAGGCTGGAAGAGACACCAGGAAGATAATTGTGCTATAAAAAATGCCAGGTCAGAGAAGTCTCAGATTCTTTCTCAGTAGGAGGCAGTGGTCAGTCTCTCAGGGTTACAGAGTAGAACTGATGAACGGTGAATAGACATGTTTGCAAGGAGGCTCAGGACTGGCAAAAGGTTCCAACTGGAATCATCATGGATTCCATTTCTCCTTTGGCTAATCTACTCAATCCACTACTTATAAACAGAATCTATGACTGTAGGGAAGCAGTAGGGTCTTGATGTTCATAATTCATACTGATAATCATTGACCTCAGAATCTGTTTTACCTCTTTCTTACACACTATAGTTATCTTGAATCAATGTTGGCAGCTGGCAAGAAGTTATGATAATGTTGGTAGTATTTTCACTCAGTTAATACTGTTTCTATTCTTTTTTGTGTTTACTGGAACTCAAACAGGACAGAGAGGCTGACAGAATTTCTAACTCATCTTGGAATTCTTTAAGGTCTTCTGCTCTACTCATTACTAGATACTTACATTTATAGATAGGATAGGTATTTTTTGTCAAGTCCCTTCCTTTCTCATTTTTTGTTAGAATTCAATTTTGCAAATATAGTAAATGACAGTAAAATGTGGTTGTAATAAAATAATAATTGCTAAACAAGCTGACTCTGGCATTTTTTAAAAAAACAAATTCTTGTGAATAGTTGTCTTATATTTGCAGGATGTCAAAGAAAATGTAAATGCTATCTTTTATAATAAAAGATGACAAGGAAGGAATATAAGACAAACTGCCAATAAATATGGTGTGTAAAATTTAAGACTTAGTGAGTTGTAATTCCACTCACACAAATGCTCAGCATTCTGTTGTTGGTGGATGCTCTAATTAGCTCTTTTGCTGCATTGTATTAAGGGTGACCATTTCCTCCAGTGAACTGGAAGTGTAGGAGGTCTGAAGTTCCACTCTGAAGTCCCTTTTTCTCATATTTCCTATTCTATGAGTTCTTCTTTCACACCATTCTTCTTCCCATTTGTTTCCATTTTCTTTGCTTGGAACTTTGGTTGTCCTAAATTCCTGTATTTCCACCACATCTTGGCCCCTGGCTTTAATTAAGGTTTGCTGGTTCATCACACAAACAAGATTTCACATGATGTGTTTTTGTTGTTTTTAAGATTTCATTTCAACCTTCACATCTTCAGAAAATCCTTCCTAATCTCCTGATCTAGGTCAAAGCACTTTTGTCCCTAATACAGACAGTATTACGTACCTTTTATTCATATCGTTTTTCACATTTGTAACTTTACATTTATTTGCAGGATTCCTTGTTTAATGACAAATTTCTGGATTAGCCCTAAGCTCAATGTATGATCAAAGTGCTTGTCTATTTTTGTTTTCTGCTGTATACTCAGTACCTAGCACATAGTAGGTGCTCAACAAATATTTGCTTAGTAAAAAATAAACTAAAAAAGACTTTCTGTATGTAACATTTGTTGTCTAACAAGTATGCCAAACATAGCAAGTCCAAAACTGAGATCTCCATCTTCCCTTCCACACTCTCTTTTGTAGTTTTCTTCATTTTGGCAAATGACCCCTCAGTTTTTCCTTTTCCTCAGGCACACATCTTCATGTCATCTTATACCACATGTCCAATTCATCATCAAAGGCAGTTAGTTGGCTCTACTGCACAATTCTTTTTATCCAGAATTCAACCTCATTGCCCATATCCACTGTTAACCTTCTAGTCTAACTCACTGTCATCTCCGGCTGGATTAGAGCAATGGCCTCCTAACTGGTCTCCCTTCTGGCACCCTTGCACCTCTATATCTATTTTCCACATTGTGGAGGATCCTTTTGAAACATAAATCAAGTCATAAACTCTCTCAAACCTTCAAATGTATTCCCATCTCACTCATGGTAAAAGTCCCTGTGGAGGCCTGCATGGCCCTACAGAGCCTGCTCTATGATAGTAGGTACTTTGTTCTGTTCTGTTCTGTTCTCTGCTATATCTGTAATGCAAAGAAGAGTCAATAGCACAAAGTAGAGTCAATGCTCAGTAAATATTTGTTGATGAATCCTTGCATCCACAATCAGAGGCTATATCATTTTAAAAAGTACTCTCTGATTTTTAAAGCAAAAATTATTACAACTCATGGGTTCCAGTGGATACATTTACCCTTTAGTTAACTCAGAGTGTCCAACACATAACATGCTGTTATAAACTTTTGTTCCAAGTCTTGCTCCTGGAAAACATGCATAACCATACTTGTATTGTGAAGTAGATTTTGACTTGTTAGGAAAATCATTATTGCAATCAATATTAGCTCAATGAATCATTCAAGGGCATGCTGATGTCATAAGGCTGACTATGGTAGTTGACTGAATTTAGAATTAAAAGGAAACATTTCCACTTGGTAATTTAGTATATTTTTATGTACTTGAATAACCTCTCAGCTTGATGGTGATTTTGTGACATATTTCAGAAATCACAATACTTTAATATTTTTGGTGGGTAATTTTCATTTGTTAAGGCATTTTTGACAATCAGCAAATCACTAAATCTATAACAGTTCTACACCAAATCATGTATCAATTCCATTACTGTTTGCCTCCTTAACCTGCTTGTGGTATTAAGATCTAGCATTGAATAACTTAAAATTTTAGGAGGAAGGTAGGATAAGGGGAATGAGTCACAGAAAACTTCTGAAAACAATTCTAGATTTTTTTTCCTGCTTATACTAACATACGCAAGAGACCATAGTACACTGAGAGACTAGTGATGACATTTCATATCATTTAAATGAACTTACACCTGTATTAGATCCTAAGATCACTTCTTGGGATGATAATAATGAAAAAAATTGAAATTAGGGTGGTGAAAGGAGATGGGAAATTGATGGCTTATTAAAAGTTAGGCTTCTGCTGGCGCCAGGGTGGCTCAGTCAGTCTGGCACCCACTTGAGCTCAGGTCATGATCTCATGGCTCATGAGTTCGAGTCCCACATCAGGTTCTGTGCTGACAGCTCAGAGCCTGGAGACTGCTTCTGATTTTGTGTCTCCACCTCTCTCTGCCCCTACCCCCTTCTCTCTCTCTCACTCTCAAAAATAAAATAAATATTTAAAAATTTTAAAAAAAGGCCTCTGGATTGTTCATCCTTCCTAAAAGCCATTAATTCCTATTCTTCCAAGGTATCTAGGGATGTTTCAGAAAATTCAATTTTGTTCTCATGGCAGGGGAAGCTTTATCGTTTTATCAACTAACATCTCACTCATTCAAAAAATATTTGTAAATATATTTTGTGCCTAACACTGTTCATTCTAAGTTCTGAAAATACGAATAATTCTGCATGTTTCAGTGTAGAGCTATTATATGTCATTCAGAACTATGTTTGGGTAGAAGAGTTTTCTTATGGAGAGACTGCACCATGCTTGAAGCAAGAAATAAGGGTTTGTTTTATTTGGGTAAAAAAAAAATCATAGCAAGGGGCTTCCATAACTCACACTTCTATCTGCTCCAGAAATTAGGAGGTAGAAAAGAAAGAATTTGAGGATAAATCTTTGCTGTAAATATATTTTGCTACCATTAACATAATCATAATGTTATTGAATAAAATAAATTGTGACGTATTAAAAAATTGGGTCAAAAATTATATGTGCAAAATTTTTTTACAGGCCATCTTAATGATTTGTTTCCAAATGATTAATTTACTTTATATATAACCAATCTGAGATTGGTAGTAAAATTGTTAAAGCATAAATAAAAAGAAACGAAACAGAAAACAATGTGTTGGCTTCTGTTTATTAAGTGACTTCTGCCACTTAGACATGGGAAAACATGCTACAACAGATCAATAATTTAGGTCCTGTTTTTCAATCTTACTGAATTCAATCCAAGAAAATAAATCTAAGACTCTTCCTCCTTTTCATTCCTTCTCTTGAAACCGTTGTTGTGACAGGAAATTCAAAGAGATGTTATGCATTCAAGGGTAGGGGAGAAAGTCATTCTGAAACAAAGAATAAAAAACCAACCAAACAAACAAACAAAAAAAGTAGAAGAAAGCCTCAAAAGAGTTTTTCAACTACTGGTAAACCAAAACAAAACAAAACAACAACAACAACAACAACAAAAAAAAAACCTCTATGAACCTTCTAAAAACTAGGACTCATAGAAATGTACCACATCCATATTCAACACTCAGATAAGCACATTAGAACCTCAGGCATCCTTTAAAGACCCATATGCTTGGTGCAATTGCTCTAAACAAAGATAAATTTCCAAGGCCTGAAATGTCTCTTTTCTTTTATCCCAGAAGGAGATTGCTCAAGCAATAAGATCCTCTTTGGACAATGCTTCTTACCAACCTGGAGCCCACACGACTCACCCATAGCAAACCACACACACATGAATGGAAACTATTACATTATAGAAGACCTTCTCTAAAATAATAAAAATTACTTATCCTTAAAGAGGATTAAACATATCCTCAAAGCAGAGAATTTGAGACAGCTGAAATTCTGTACATTTATATGCACACATCTAAGCAATAACAGTTAACCAAAATGCACACTATCAAAAACACATGGCTGAGCAACGTAGGAATTTCGCCATCAGCTATGATGCTGTAGTGGGAACCTCATATTGTATGTCACCCTGTCTTGATTCTGTTTATCCAAAGGCCTTCATCAAGCACCGAATAATTCCCCAGGAGAAAGTCAGCTGTTTTCTTCAGGAAAAATAAAGTCATGATGCATGATAATATGTTAGATTTAAATTTTTAAGATGTCCCCTCCCTCCTCAACACATAATGAATTTGAATTATTCTTCAAAGTAAATAGCTGAGAAAGTCATATTCTATGCAACATTCCTCTCACCAACTTGCCAACTAAACAAATTACAGTGAAATAAGTAACAGTGGGAAACTTCAAGGGAAAATCTTTCCATTCAGAAACTTAAAGGAATGAGTCTGAAAAATGGAGAAGGGCAGTTCCAACCCATTTTCTTGATCTGCAAGTTAATTGTAACTAACCATGGTAGTACTAGCTAAACCTAAAGAAGAGTCAAGTTTAAATGCCTGTTGTGCTAGTGGACCCAGTGGTGTGTGTGCCTGGGATGTTTTACTGAGGATATGTTTTCATTGGTTGCAGGAAGAAGGGGAAATAGGGGCTTTGACATTGGAGTGATGGGAAAGATAGGGATCCAATAGGGGACATGATAGAATCCTTTTTCTCAGTCCTTGTGGACTGTGGAAATTTCCTTTCATATACATATTTGCTCCAAGGGGAGCAGGGTTTCAACAAAAGCTGAAGAAGCCACCTTCATGAGGAAGAGAGATACTTAACCCAATTAGATAGCTGCAGGAAAGGAGAATCACTTCTTTTCTGTATAGAACAGAACAGGACACCATCCTAGGGTTCCAAAGGCAGATACTCCTGTGGCTTCTCCACAGAGCCTAAGGAATATACGACCATTTTGATTTTGTAGTAACTGAGGTGTTCAGAGTCTCAGCCTGCCTCTCTAAGCCACAACTAGCTGAAGTGTTATTTCTGCACATTAATGAGGAGGCAGGAGTCTGCCCAGTGTACATTTGTTCCTTTCATGCACATGACCTCAACCAGAGGTCTCCTGGCTGTCAGCCATGGACACAGTTCACCATGAGTCAAACATAAGTCTTTTAGCAGGTTGGCAGAAAAGCAAGCTTGTGCTGCATTTCTTGGCCTCAGAAATTTCTCCTAGTACATATTTAAGTTTCCTTGATTTATTCCCCATATGGTCCATGTGGTTAACCACAGTTTTATTTTTCTTAATAGCAGTAAAGAGAGACTCATCATGACCCTTCTTCAGGCTCATCACTCTCTCACTCAGACCTATAATTTATTAGGAACATCCTCTGTGGGGATGAATGGCTCTGCTCTTTGGTAATAGGATATGGAGCTTTTACACACTGTGAGCTGTGCTGCTAGGTGCCAGAAAACAGTTTTGGTAAGTCACTGAAGGAAGTAAGAATCTGTCTCCTCTTCTGATCCGCTGAACTGTCAAGGTAGGTGCCAGGCTAGGTCAAGAAGGAGCCAACTCTTCTTCCTTTACATATCCTCAGAGTTGTCTACACGACCTAAAAGAAAGGACAGAGACATTCGAGCCAGATAGACTTGTTTTTAAATTCAGGCTTGTGACTCTACTGCACTCTAGTGTACTCAGTCAGGCTCAATTTAGTCCCCCAGGAGACATTTGGCAATGTATGGAGGCATTTGTGATTGTCATGACTGGGAAGGTGCTTCTGGGAAGAGGCCATCCTATAATGCACAGGAGGGCTGGCTTCCTCTTATTTCCTTGAAAAAAGAACTATCCAGCCCAGAATGTTAGTAGTGCTCAGATTGAGAAATCCTACCCTAAATGTTTGATGCTGAGCAAGTTTCCTAACCTTGGCTATGATGAAAGATAAATATTGGCCCTATCAGGTTGTGATAGATATTAAAGTCAAAGAAACAAGGAATATAAACTAGCTGCATTGGGTATAGAACTTAGACATTTCCTTTCCTCTTCTCTTTGGTATAGTAGAACCTATAAGCTCTCTATTTGCTGATACCCTCTGCTCCCATTACAAGTTTCTTAGCTTAGGCTAAGTTATGTTGAGTTATTCCGAATTACTCTGAAGTAACAAACACTCCAAATTCTCAGGGTTTGTACTGAGCAAGGCTAGTTCTTCGCTTCTGTCTGTCTGTTTGTCATGGTTGCCTCTTTAATTAGGGCCAAGCTGAAGCAGCAGTCCCTGTCTGAGACATTGTGATGTCCAGTGAAAAAATAAAGTGATAAAGAAGCATACACTAGTTTTAAAATTTTCCACATGTTGTGTTCTACAACACTATTTGAGATGTTTCCTACTTACCCATTGTTGAGGGAGGGATTCCCACCATAGGGTTATGGGAATGACTGAATGTGTAACCCCTTACCCTGGATAGATAAAATCAACAGCAGTTTATTAGTCACTTATACCCACTGCCCAGGGGTAGAGGACACTGCACATGATGCAGAGTCACATGAGACTTGCACTCAGGAATATGGTGGGCAAGCAGGGGCTATGGCAGGCACACTTTGTCATGTCATCTTGAGATGCCCCTGGTTCCCACAGGAGGATGTCATTGATTTGCTTGAATAATTATGTATTTGGCATTCCATAATTAATGAATTAAGTAATTCCATAATTGGCTTGTTTGGATAATTCCTGGCAAGGAATTGAAACCTGCTACAAAAAGGACTGCCCTTAGCGACTTTGATAAGAAGGATGATTTGGCTAGGGACCCTATTCAAGGAAGGGGAGGTGGAAAAGGAGCTTGTGATTAGGCTATTTGGAGCCCTCCTGATTTTTCCAGATACCAAGACAGAACATAATATTGAGCCTTAATTTTAAGCCTTCAACTACAGTCACTTCTGCTTGAATTTCCTTGGCCCACATAAGTTACATGGAGAATTGAATCAAGTGACAGAAAGTACCTTAAAGATCATTTGTCATTTTAAGCCAGTGGATTCCACATTTCCATTTCTTTTCATAGACACTTTTATTGAATGTGATCTTATCTAAACATCATCTACAACAATGATGGAATCAGATCTAACAGGCTTAAAGTAGGACACAAGGCATTCCTCTGTCTCCCCATCCACTGACATCTGCTTTACCAATCAAAATACTAAATACCAAGAGAGTGGGTAGTGTCTTAACAAGTTTAACAGTAGATTCACATATTCTGGTGGGAACAAATATTTCTAAGCTGAAAGTAACAAATTCCATGGTGAAAAATTTTAGAGAAAAAAATGAGGCCTGTTATTCTAAAAGTATGCATATAGGACAAAGGGGGCAAAGTAGGAGTGAGAATGGTAGTGAAAGAAAGAATATGGGAATAATTATGGAGATTAAAGAAAAGAAAGCATAAAGGCAGGCAGGAGGCTGCAAGGCCAATTCAGATGTGTACCATGCTGATGACTTGCAACCTCTCTGTTCAACTAGAGCTCTGAGCTTCAGATTTGGGAATCCAACTGCCTGGCTTAACATCTGACTTGAAGCCTGATGACATCTTGGTCTTATAAGTTCAATACAGAACTCTTGGTTCTCCGTCCTCCTCACCCTGTTTCTCCTTATTCTTCCTGACCTCACAAGTTATAATATCTACCCAGTTTCTCAAGCCAAATACATAGTTGTCAGTGACTCTCCTCTCTCCTTTCCCCTCTATAGCCAATCCATTAGCAAAGTTTATTGGTCTACCTTCTAATTATGTAGAATTTGAGCTCTTCTCACTGAGTTTGCAACCTCTATCCTGTCACAGAACATTGCAATGGCCTCTTGTCTGATCTCTGTGCTTTTGTATACCACAATCCATTTTCTTCACAGAAACCTGAACACTCTCTCTATAACATAAATGAAATCATACCACCTCTCTGACTAAAGTTCTTCAGTAATTTTCCATCAGTCCATAGAGGAAAGTCCAAACTCCGTCATGACCTCCAAGGCCCCACTTTGTTCAGATCCAGCCTATCTCTCATAGCTTAAGTCCTATCACCAGGCACCTAATTCATTCAGATGATGCATCTTCAGTCATACTGATCTTCTTGACATTCCTAGGACATATCAAAGTTGTATTTCTGTATAGGCTCATACTCTAGACTTTTATGAGGCCTTACTCTTTGTACCCTCACCTTTTTTACCCTTCTCCTTCTTACCTTATCATTATCCATTCATTCAACTAATATTTATTCCAGTTCTAAAAATATAAGAGGTACTCTTTTCTTAAATGAAATTTCTCCTCCTCAGAAAAGCCTTCCCTGTATCTTGCCATCATTCCTATCATTTTTTAATCTCCATATCTTACTTTATTATTATTAACATTATTATCATTAAGGCATTTATCACTACTTAAAATTTATCCTTTTTTTCTTTTTAAAAAAAAAATTTTTGCATCTTTATTATGATTTAAGCTCTTCAACTTTAAAATATGTTCTAGGGGTATGAAAAATTCCAATTTTGAGAAAATTACCACTGAGGAAGAGAAGAATTTCAATATTTTAATTATGCTTATATATACCACTATAAACAGATAAAAAGTGTATGTTTGGAATGTCAGAAAATGATAGCAGTGTTATGGATTATTAGGGATCAGGGGGCAGCAATCAATTTACTGAACTAGGAAGCTTATTACTTGTCATACTTCCTACATAAGCAATAAAAGGAATAAACCAATCAAAACTTAAGGAAATATAAAAATATTGAGGTAATTCTTCAACATCTGTGGATCAGTAGCTGAAGAAGAGTGGTTTACTTCTTGATCCTCAGGCCTAGCTGTAAATCAAAATATTTTGAGGGTGATTTTTACATATGCAAATTCTTCAGTCACACTCCTTGAGATTCTGACTCTAAGGCTGTGGTGGATCCTAGGATTATGAATGTTTTATTGAGCCTCTCCAAGGTATTCTGATGGTAAGCTTCACTTCAAAATCTTTGAACAAGTAAATTACCTGTACTATGTTTTTACTAGACTAAGCAGGTATTTGAATAAAGTGGCCAAAATGGGTTGCTTTGGGTTTGAGCTTAGATATTATTGATCTAGACCTTAATTTTTTTCCATAGCAGCATAAGGAATCTTGAATTCAGAATTATAGAGAATCACTAGGTTATGTTGGATCCATGAAGGCAAAGTGAAATTCTTGGTTATCTCTCTTATAAATGTTTATCTTTTTCCGGAATAATTTTATAAGCAAAAAACAAAAGCAAAAACAAATTTAAAAACCCCAAAAGCAAAACAAACAAACAAACAAACAAACAACAACAACACAAAGCAGCAGCTTCCCATGATTGAACATGCTATTCTAGTGAAATAGTGAATTGTGGAAAGCTGGGCACTAATACCCACCTTCCCTTTTCCCATCATAGAAAACTGATTCCTTAGGTATAGTCTGTCCTTGATCAGTATCTACTAACTTTGAAACATCAGTTCATTTGATTATACTCTGAGATGTGTCAGCAACAATTGCTGTGAGCAAATGCATCTAATGGGTTTCAGCATCCCAAGTAAATGAAATAGGACAAAGTTCTCATACTAGTATTCCTTTTCTAACAGGGAGTTTATTCTCCACTGGGAAGGAGTAAAAATGCAAAATAAAATTCCCTAGGCTACAGCATGTTAGCTTTTGTTGTGCTCGACTCTTTCATGCCCCAGCGACATTTGCTGATTATATTCACAGGGCACAAGTGATTTTGAACTCACAGTACATTTGGGAAGTAAACCTAATGGGCATGCAAACAGTCAATTGCAGTGTCAGGGAAACTAACTCAGTACGTTTCCAATCTCTAAAACTCAAGTTTTCTCAACTATGGATTGGCACAGAAGTAGCAGCATTTGAGTTTTATGGAACTTGGAGGAAAAATTTATATTACTGCAAAATGGAAAGAAATATTTTTCTTAGGTTACCTAGATATTTTATTTGAAGCCAGATTATTCCCAGTTCTAAAGCTGTATTATAAATTCCAATTATGACCATGAGGTAGGTGCCATGTGGGGATGGGGTGCAGGAATTTAATTGTAATAAGTTCTCCTTGACAATATATTGATGTCTTAAGCCATCAGCATTAGTTAACCAGCTGAACAAGTTTGTATAGGACTGCTAGTCAATCTGAAATGCAAATGCTGCCACAGTCTGCTTTTCTATGAATTCATTTTAGTTAGGAAGAAGCACTGCTAGAAGCTGGAAGCTCTCCTGCTTCTGTCTAATATATGCAAATACTTTAAAACTCATTCCTCAGTTCAGAAGGCAGCAAATGAAAACCATCCTTATGATTTCTCATCTAGTCTTAGGAAAGAAACAATGGGAATTGTTTTTCCCTCCTCGTTTTCTGTTCCTTTTTGGAATTCCATCACTCACTTTAACAGGATTCCTTAGGACAAGGTAAGCTTCCCAAAGAAAATTCAAGTGGCTTCATTCCACTGTTGCTTTGGATAGGTCAAAACATGAGACTTATTTGCATGCTACTATATAATTAATAAAAGGCACAGTAGAACAACTGACAGAAAATATGAATAAATACATGAAATAACAAAAGACATCCCTTCATAGAATAAACACAAATGAACTGTCGATAGAACATTAGAAGTGACAGAATAGTCTCAGGCAAAATAAAGCCTCTTAGCTACTATTTCAATTATCGGGAACTGAAATAGAAGAAATGGACTAGAATAGGTTGAAAAAATAAGTATAATACAAGGTGGCAAATGGCATAAAATAGAGGTATTCCAAGACGAGAATGTCCCCGCTCTTGCCTTGGAGGCTTCCTGAAAGAGGTAATATTTAAGACAAACTTTGTGGTGTAGCTAAGATGTGGTTATGTGGAGTTAAGGGTAGGTAAAGATGCTTCAAGCTAAGGGGTAGCATGATCAAAGGCATAAAATGAAGTAAGTGGAGAGAATGTATAAAGAATAGTAAATACTCATTCCTTGTTTTTGTTTTCATTTTGGCCTTAGAGAATAAACGGGGCCAAATTTACACTAGAGTGAGCCTGGAGTTTGGGGCAACAGAAGTGAGTCTGTAGCCTGACCCCATGGGGGCCTGGAGTTTGGGTCTGTGAGGGCTAGCCTGAAGACTGAGGCTACAGGGTACTGGCCTGGCATTGGGGTATATCAAGAGCCTGGGTCCATGTAAACCAGTCTAGAGTCTAGATCTAAGGCGAGCTGGCCTGGTATTTGAGTGGCCCAGGATCCTATGTTCACAGGAGTTCCTGGGGCTGTAGGAGTTGATGTGGGTGTGGTGCTGGGTCTGTGATGAAGTAGGGTGCTTACCTTATGCACCTTTCCCCATGGACAGGGTGTCTTTCTCTTCACTGGCTGCCTGGGATGGGCGGGGGGGGGGGTGATGGATATAATGTGAAACTTTTTTTTTCCTACCCTGTTTATTATGTCTTTCCCTAGTTCTATCCTCCTACCAGGTGCTTTAATCCCTCACTTGGAATCCTTACCCCTTATGAAGGTATTTTTAGTTTGTTTGTTTCTTTCTTTCTTTTCTTCATTTTTTTTTCCCCTTTGGCATGTGAATAGTTGTTCAGATTGCTGTTTCCGGGATGGGATACGCACTAGAAATGTCTATACTGCCGTCTTGCTCAAACATTTTTAATTTTGATACCATCCAATCATTGGTTTCTTTCTCTTGTGCTTTCAATGATCTAAGAAGACTTTGCCTTACCCAAATTTGTGAAGACAAACTCTGTGGGTTTTTTTTTTTCCCCTAAGGGTTTTATAGTTTTAGGCCTTCCATAGATCCGTGACCCATTTTGAGTTAATTTTTGTGTGTGGTAGGGTCCAACTGCATTCTTTTGCATGTGGATACCCAGTTGTTCAGAACCTTTAATTGGAAAGACTTTTTTTCGTTTAATAATCATGGAAGTACTGTTGAAATCAATTGACCACAAGCAGTTTTATATTTGAACTCTAAATTCTATTCAGTTTATCTAAATGTCTATTTTTATGCTAATGACACTATATCTTTCTTACTGTAGCTTTATAGTAAATTTTAAAATTGAGAAGTGTGGGGGAGAAGGGGCAACATGGCAGAGGAGTAGGGGGCTCCAGTATTTCACTTGCCCTTTAAAGGGGGACGACTGAAACCATTGTCTCTCTCAACTCCAAAAATCGGGGGGAAAAGGTGCTACAGCGGAAAGAAACGTAGGCGAAAACAGACACGGCCCAACTAAACCTTTTCCTTTCCAGGGCAACTTCAAGAAACAACCCATAACACATCCAGCCAAAATGACGAGACGGAAGAATTCTCCTCAAAAGAATCTACAAGAAGCAGTGACAGCTCAAGAATTAATGAAAACAGATATAAGCAACATAACAGAACTTGAATATAGAATGATAATCATAAAACTAATTGCTGGCCTTGAAAAAAGCTTAGATGAATGCAAGGGGTCCCGCGCGGCAGAGTTCAAGGACCTTAAAAACGGTCAGGAAGAATTAAAGAAGACATTGGAAGAAATACAGGGGAAACTGGAAGCAGCCACAGCACGGATTGAAGAGGTAGAGGAAAGGGTTAGTGCATTAGAAGACAAAATCATTGAAAAAGAGGAAGCAGATAAAAAGAGAGAGAAGCTGATCCAGGAACAGGAAAGGAGAATTCGAGAGCTGAGCGATGCACTCAAAAGAAACAATATCCATATCATAGGAGTTCCAGAGGAAGAAGAGAGAGAGAAAGGAGTCGAAGGGGTTCTTGAACAAATCATTGCTGAGAACCTCCTCAACATGAGGAAGGAAACGGGCATGGAAATCCAAGAGGCACAGAGAACTCCCCTCAGACGTAACTTGAATAGACCTTCTGCACGGCACATCATAGTGAAGCTGGCAAAATACAAAGATAGGGAGAGAATCCTGAAAGCAGCTAGGGACAAAAGAACCCTAACATACAAAGGGAGACCTATGAGGGTAGTAGCAGACTTATCTACAGAAACTTGGCAAGCCAGAAAGGAATGGCAGGATATCTTCAATGTGATGAGCAAGAAGGACATGCAACCAAGAATTCTGTATCCGGCTAGCCTGTCGTTCAGAATAGAAGGAGAGATCAAGGTTTTTCCCAACAAACAAAAACTGAAAGAATTTATCACAAATAAGCCAGCACTGCAAGAGATCCTGAGGGGCATTCTATGAAGACAAGGTTGCAAAGAACACAAACTGCCAGGGACAGCCTTACAAACATGAAACTTACAGATAATACAGTGACTGTAAGCCCATATTTTTCAATATTAACACTGAATGTAAATGGACAAAAGGCGCCAATCAAAAGACATAGGATAACAGAATGGATTAAAAAACAAGACCCATCTATTTGCTGTCTTCAAGAAACTCATCTTAAACCTGAAGACACCTTCAGATTGAAAGTGAGGGGATGGAGAACTATCTACCATGCTACTGGAAGTCAGAAGAAAGCCAGAGTAGCCACACTTATATCAGACAAATTAGACTTTAAAATGAACGATGTAATAAGAGATGAAGAAGGACATTATATAATAGTCTCAGGGACCATCCAGCAGGAAGAGCTAACAATTGTGAATATCTACGCACCGAATTTGGGGGCACCCAAATTTGTAAAACAACTAATTACAAACATTAGCAACCTCATCGATAAAAATGTCCTAATAGTAGGGGATCTCAACACTCCACTCTCAGCATTGGATAGATCCACAAAACAGAAAATCTCTGCAGAAACAATAGCCCTGAATGACACATTAGGACAGATGGGCCTCACAGACATCTTTAGGGTCCTTCATCCAGAAGCAAAGGAATTTACGTTCTTCTCATCTGCACACGGTACATTTTCCAAGATAGACCATATTCTGGGGCACAGGGAAGCTCTGAATAAATATAAAAGAATTGAGATCATACCATGTACACTGTCAGACCACAATGCTTTGAAACTTGAAATCAACCACAGGAGAAAGCCTGGAAAATATCCAAGAACATGGCGGCTAAGAAATAACCTACTAAAAGATGACTGGGTCAACCAAGCCATCAGAGAAGAAATTAAAAAATACATGGAAACAAATGAAAATGAAAATACAACAATCCAAGCGCTCTGGGACACAGCAAAAGCAGTCCTGAGAGGGAAATATATTGCAATCCAGGCCCATCTCAAAAAACAAGAAAAATCAATAACACAAATTCTAACAGCACGCCTAAAGGAACTAGAAGCAGATCAAGTAAAACAACCCAAGCCCAGCAGAAAGGGAGAAATAACAAAGATCAGAGCACAAATTAACCATATGGAGACAGAAAAGTTAGTGGAACAGATCAATGAAACCAAAAGCTGGTTCTTTGAAAAAATAAACAAAATAGACAAACATCTAGCCAGGCTTCTCAAAAAGAAAAGAGAGAGAACTCAAACAGATAAAATGGTGAATGAAAAGGGAGAAATTACAACCAATCCCTCAGAGATACAAGCAATCATCAGAGAATACTATGAAAAATTATATGCCACCAAACTTGGCAATCTGGAAGAAATGGACAGCTTCCTAAATAGCCACACGCTACCAAAACTCAAACGGGAAGAAATAGAAAATTTGAACAGACCCATAACTAGGGAAGAAATAGAATCAGTTATTAAAAACCTCCCAGCAAATAAAAGCCCTGGGCCAGATGGCTTTCCTGCGGAATTTTACCAGACATTTAAAACAGAGTTAATTCCTATCCTCCTCAAGCTGTTCCAAAAAATGGAAACGGAAGGAAAACTCCCAGACTCATTCTATGAAGCCAGCATCACTTTGATTCCCAAACCAGATAGAGACCCAGCAGAGAAAGAAAATTACAGGCCAATATCCCTGATGAATATGGATGCAAAAATTCTCAACAAGATACTAGCAAATCGAATCCAACAGCATATAAAGAGAATTATCCACCATGATCAAGTAGGATTCATCCCTGGGTTGCAGGGCTGGTTCAATATTCGCAAATCAATCAACATGATACATCACATCAACAAAAGAAAAGATAAGAACCATATGATCCTGTCAATAGATGCAGAAAAAGCATTTGACAAAATACAGAATCCTTTCTTAATAAAAACTCTCGAGAAAGTCGGGATAGAAGGAACATACTTAAACATCATAAAAGCCATATATGAAAAGCCCACAGCTAATATCATCCTCAATGGGGAAAAATTGAAAGCCTTTCCCCTGAGATCAGGAACACGACAGGGGTGTCCACTCTCGCCACTTCTATTTAACATAGTGTTGGAAGTCTTAGCATCAGCAATCAGACAACAAAACAAAATAAAAGGCATCAAGATTGGCAAGGAGGAAGTCAAACTTTCACTTTTTGCAGATGACATGATACTTTACATGGAAAACCCGACGGAATCCAACAAAAGCCTACTAGAACTGATTCATGATTTCAGCAAAGTTGCAGGATACAAAATCAATGTACAGAAATCGGTGGCATTTCTATACACCAACAATGAAGCAGCAGAAAGAGAAATAAAGAAGCTAATCCCTTTCACAATTGCACCAAAAACCATAAAATACTTAGGAATAAACCTAACCAAAGAGGTGAAAGACCTCTACACTGAAAACTATAAAAAACTTATGAAGGAAATTGAGGAAGACACAAGGAAATGGAAAAACATCCCATGCTCATGGATTGGAAGAATAAATATTGTCAAAATGGCAATACTACCCAAAGCAATCTACACAATCAATGCAATCCCAATCAAAATTGCACCAGCATTCTTCTCAAAGCTAGAGCAAACAATCCTAAAATTTGTATGGAACCACAAAAGACCTCGAATAGCCAAAATAATACTGAAGAATAAAACCAAGGCAGGAGGCATCACGATTCCAGACTTCAACCTCTACTACAAAGCGGTGGTCATCAAGACTGTATGGTATTGGCACAAAAACAGACACATAGACCAATGGAATAGAATAGAAAACTCAGAAATGGACCCGCAAGTATATGGCCAACTAATCTTTGACAAAGCGGGAAAATGTATCCAATGGAAAAAAGACAGCCTCTTTAACAAATGGTGCTGGGAGAATTGGACAGCAACATGCAAAAGAATGAAACTAGACCACTTTCTTACACCACTCACAAAAATAAATTCTAAATGGATAAAAGATCTGAATGTGAGACAGGAAACCATCAAAATCCTAGAGGAGAAAACAGGAAAAAGCCTCTTTGACGTAAGACGCACCAATTTCCTACTCGACACGTCTCCAAAGGCAAGAGAATTAAAAGCAAAGATGAACTATTGGGACCTCATCAAGATAAAAAGCTTCTGCCCAGCAAAAGAAACAACCAACAAAACGAATAGGCAACCAACGGAATGGGAAAAGATCATCGCAAATGACATATCGGATAAAGGACTAATATCTAAAATTTATAAAGAACTTACCAAACTCCAAACCCGAAAAACAAACAACCCAGTGAAGAAATGGCGGATGATATGAATAGACACTTCTCCAAAGAGGACATTCAGATGGCCAACAGACACATGAAACGATGCTCAATGTCACTCATCTTCAGGGAAATACAAATCAAAACCACACTGAGATACCACCTCACACCAGTCAGAGTGGCTAAAATGAACAAATCAGGGAACTATAGATGCTGGCGAGGATGTGGAGAAGTAGGCACGCTCCTACACTGTTGGTGGGAATGCAAACTGGTGCAGCCACTCTGGAAAACGGTGTGGAGGTTCCTCAAAAAGATGAAAATAGAGCTACCCTATGATCCAGCAATTGCCCTGCTAGGAATCTACCCAAGAGACACAGAAATGCTGATGCATAGGAGCACGTGTACCCCAATGTTCATAGCAGCACTTTCGACAATAGCCAAATCATGGAAAGAGACCAAGTGCCCATCAACTGACGAATGGATAAAGAAGTTATGGTACTTATATACAATGGACTACTACGTGGCAATGAGAAAAAATGAAATCTGGCCATGTGTAGCCAGATGGATGGAACTGGAGGGTATTATGTTAAGTGAAATAAGTCAGTCAGAAAAAGACAGATACCATATGTTTCCACGAATAGGTGGACTTTGTGAGACTAAGCAAAAACCAGGGGGAGGGGAAGAGGGGAAAGGAAAAAAAGACACAGAGAGGGAGGGAGATAAAACATAAGAGACTCTCAAAGACTAAGAAAAAAACTGAGGGTAAGGGGAATGAGGGAGGGGGGGAGGGGGTGATGGGCATTAAAAAGGGCACATGTTGGGATGAACACTGGGTATTATATGTAAACCAATTTGAAAATAAACTATTATATATAAAATAAATAAATAAATAAATAAACTTAAAAAAAATTGAGAAGTGTGATTCTACTTACTCTGTTCCTTAATAAAGACTGTTCGGCCATTCTTGGTCCCTTTAATTTTTTTTTTTAATTTTAGAGAGAGAAAGAGAGAGCATGCATGAATGAGGGAGAGGGAAAGAGAGAGAAGAGAAAGAGACAGAGAGAGAATTCTAAGCAGGCTCCATACTCAGCATGGAAACTTGATTCCACAACCCTGGGATCATGACTTGAGCCAAAATCAAGAGTCTAATGCTCAACCAACTGAGCCACTCAGGAACCCTTGTCCCTCGCATTTTTATATAAATTTAGGATCATGTTGCTAATCTCTATAAAAAGTTCTGCTAGGGTTTTGATAGGGATTGCACTGAAATAGTGGATAAAACTGAGGAGTATTTCTATCTTAATAATATATCTTTTAATCCATGAACATGAGATATCTTTCCATTTATTTAATATTCTTTCATTTTGTTAACAATATTTTGTAATTTTCAGAGTTTAGGCTTAATGCTTTTATGTTTTATGCTTTTATGTATTATAAATAAACTTATTTACTTTACTTTCAGAGTTTAATTGCCATAGTATAGAAATACAATTGATTTTTGTCTATTGCTCTAGCATTATGCAATCTTGCCAAACTTGTTTATTTGTTCTAATAGTTTTTTTAGTGGATTCCTTAGGATTTTCTATATAAAAACTCATGTTATCTGTGAAGAGAGATAGTTTTGCTTCATTTCCATTCTGGATGGCTTTTATATCCTTTTTATGCCTTATTGCACTGTCTAGAACTTGCCGTACAATATTTAATAGAAGTTGCAAGAGTGTCTTGTTCATAATCTTAAGGGGAAAACATTCATTTTCTTACCATTAAGTGCAATGTTAGCTGTGAGTTTCTAGATGCCCTTCATTAGATTGAGGAAGTTCTACCACATATTATTTTCATAACAAAAAATATTTTAAAAATAAATACACAAATGAATAAATACTTGATATATAGAATTGAATTTCGTGGCTTCACTCTCAGACCAGATCTTGAGTATGATATCAATCTTGACCCTCCCCCCCAAAAAAAGGAATCAATTGAATTCATAGTCTTTTGAGAAATAAGTTGAAAACTTTAAGGCTTCCATTTCACCCAATTTTTTATGTTTCCTTCTAACCAGCCTGTTACCTCTTTTATTCCTCTGTTATCCTGATCTTCATTCTGGCTGTAATAATTTTTAAGGATATAATCTTGTCTCTAATGATGATTCTAATGCTAATGCCTAGCAGTTTCCTCCACATCATTCATTATCGAAGTCTGATAAGCTCCAGGTGAAGAAACAGGGCAGTTTCTTTTGAAAGGAGTAGTAGCTATTAATGAGGCTTAGCCATTTCAGGAAATGATGAAGCCTTGATCAAATAAAAACCCCAAAAGAGACTATCCTCCAGTAGTTTCTTGCAGCTTCTACTAACAATGAGAGTTCAATTAATAGAAAAGTTACATTGATGGACAACATTGAAACAGCAGACAGCTCATTGTAAATGAATCTTATTGTTAAAAATACATCTATTTTTATAAAGGGTTGGAGCTTGAAAGCTGCTATATCACAACATTGCTCAAGGGAATTTGTTCATCTCTCCATCTATCCACAGACACATAATGTAATAGAAAATAATATAGTATAATGTAATTATGATATATATTTGTCATATATATACATTAGTCAAATACATATGTATATTTGCCAAATAAATATATTTGCCAAGTATAAATATATTTGCCTTCTATGCCCTCTAGACTCTGTCACTCATAATTTCTTCCATATTTCCACTCATTTATCTACTTAATAAAAAGAAGCCACCATTTTTTGTACATGAAGTCTATTTGAAATGAGAAAATGCAAGTTATTTTGCAAAGTTCACTGGGATGCGCTGAAGGAGACAACCCAACTGAAATGCTTTGGCAATGGGAATTCGGAATGAGGGCGTGGGGTACCTATCTTTTTAGTATCAAATTATTTTTTCTTCTTAAATAAAATATAGAGCTTTGTGAGAAAACTCTACTAAATCATAAAATATGTTTTCTCGCTTTCTAGATTTTTAATTTAATGTAGAGTGAAATTGTAAATGATTTTTAGGGAATTGCATTTGAGGTTTGGACGAATAAAACAGAAATCCTGATTGGCAGGATGGGCATTTTACCAGGTAACAAATTTTATCTTTTTATTTTGTTCTAGCCAAGATTAGCAATAACACCTAGTCAAAGAGCTTATGTCCAAGCAACACTCATGCAACTTTCCAATATTAGATTATATAGAAAGGAAAATAGTTTTGAATAATTGGAATATTCTCCATGAATAACAACAAAAAATCTCTTTTTCCTGGTAAATTTCTAAAAAATCCCCAACTAACCTATAATTAGCTAAGTAACTAGATTTTTGAACATAAATGTCCAAGACTTGAGAGGGTCCAATCCTAATTTATATTTGATACATATATACACATTTGTGGTTCTAATGTTATATATGCAGGCCCAATTAGCAAAACAAAAACATCTGTCTTCAAGGTAGATTAGAATATTTTTTTAAAGGTAGAAACAGGGGTTCCTAAACAAGTTATCCTTGGATAGAATTTAAAGGGCTAATAAATTGGATAGTAAATCAGTATAATATTATTTCACTAACTATAACTGAAATTAAGTATTTTCTTCAGTTATGAATTGAAAGTAATAATCCACAGAAGTATTAACAAAAAGCGTGATGATGATAAAATAGGAAATGCAGATTTTATATCACTTTATATTTGCAGATATCCTGAAATATTTTTATTTACTACTTTGAAATTATAGAAGCTATGTGACTTTGCAATAAATCTTTCATATAAAACATTGATCAAGAAACGTGTGTAATATATATCACAAATTTAGCTTTTTAAACATATTTTTATATCTATTGCAATATGATATTTGTAATTACATGGGTTTTTTAAACCAACTTAAAAATATTTATCTGAAAGTGTTCTGTTGATATTACCAGATTGTCAAGGGTCCTTAGAACAAACATAATAATTACTTATGTATAGAGAAAATGAGGCTGTTTATGTGTGCCTCTTGTCTGGACAAAAGGAATCTGCCACATACTCCTCTTTAGATTATCTAGCATACATCTATGGCCTTGTTTTCTCTTTGCATCTTTCCTTTGATAGTTACAGGTAATAGTAGACAGTTAATTGAGGATCAATTTTCACATTTGCAAGGAACAGAAAATGAACCCCAGATTAAACAGAAATAAAAATGAATAGATCACATTACAAGCCTTGAGATAGAATAGCATCTGAAGGGAGCTGTGGAAACTTGGACTGCTTCTCCAACACCATAGCTCTTCCCTCTTTTCTATGTGTGCTTGAACCTCAGCTGACCACAAAAGGGATCCAGTGATTCTGGTCATTGCATGCAGATACTACAATGTCCAGGGGAAGTATAAAAGGAGTGTCTTCCTCCACGTTTACTACTTCAATGCAAGAAAATATTTCTGAGACACTCTCATAACGGTTTCCTTCATGTCTCATTGACCAATAGGTCATTTTTCTATTTCTAAACCAATCATTGATGAGGTGACTCTGATCTCATGATTGGTTTTTGAGGGCTGAATGGATATTGTAAACTCAATCTCTAAGACCTACTAGGTACCCATCTCACTCAATCTCTTTTTACTAGGGACAACCTTTACGATTTTAATTTCAAATGAATAAAATGAAATGCTTTTATGAGGGTGACAATTAATAATAAAAATTAAACAGATAAATACAGGATGTTGCAAATATAAAATATTTACCCAACTTCCTTCCATTGCACTCAATTCAGTTTTCTTTGGGCAAATACATTAGTCATCAAAATCTCTTGCTTCTAGATGAGTATTACAATGTGAACCCATTGGTGATCATTAAAGGTGAGTATCACATTCTGAAAACAGGCTGAACTCCTCTGAAAACAATGCCAGGACTCTTGTTCTCACTTGGCAGACAAATTTATAGACAGAGGAGTTTCCCAAACAAGCCAGGTCAAACCTAAGACTCATCATGCAGTATTGGGTCAGAATTCCCAGTTTTCAATACCATGGACTGTCTCCAGTTTTCATATACTTTATATAACTATAGTACATATCTCAGCACTATTAATGGTGAAATAAATATCAGATTTAATAGAAAAAACTGAAATGTATCTAAAAAGCATTTGAAAATTTAAATTTGAGAATAAAATCCAGGATTTTTATGAAGTCTTAACTCATCATGGACTCCAAACCTCTTTGCTCAGAAAGCAAAGTTTGAAAGTTAATGAGAAATATGGTTTACTGTGGATAGCTACCTGCATACTTCAATAAAAAAGATAAGAGGTGTGTTTTTAGGAATAAATTAGAGAAACCTCTGTCTTAAACAAAAAGGAAATAGAATGGACACATGAGAAAGCAGAGTGTACACCCTAAGGAGACTTCTTACAGAAGAGTCAAGGAAGTGGCATTAAAATGTCTCAGGGCCTTGCTTGAAGCTGGGGTGTGGATTATACAACAGAAATGAGAGATCCTGTGTTTCTGGCCATGGGAATAAAGGGCAAACTTTATAAAGGAGGTTGCACTGTCTCTTCTTTGGACTTCTTTTGGAATGCTGAGTCCAACCTGTTAGACCTAGGTTTGGCCTTATCTCTTGGTAGTGGTGGGAGATTACACACAGTGCTTATATTAACATGCCAATTCTGCAATTTAGAAGCCCTCATACATCTAGGTAAGCCCTTGCTTTATGTTGCTCCAAGCTGGTCAATAGGAGCCAAGAGGAAAGGAACCTATGTTCTGGAGACATGTGATGGTGTTTTGGGTTCTGTGTCCTTAGTATTCTGTTCTCTGCCTCATTCTCTGAGAAGCCCTACTCTTTCACCTGCCATCTCTCCCCAGAAAAACTCCTCATTCCCTGCCAGACTAGGTTGGGTGATGCTTTTCTGGGCTTTCATAACACTCTCCAGGTACCTTTAACAGGGCTCATATGGCCTTGTTCAGAGTTTATTATTTGTGTGTCTCTCATGTCAGAATGTGAGCTCTTCCAGGACAAGCACCATATCTTATTCATCTCTGTATCCACCTCCTAACAGAGTGCCCAGCACATTTTAAGTGCCTAAATGATGTTTAATGTCGTTGAACAAGGATCATCAAAATAATAAAATGAAGTGGCTTCGTTTTCCCAGGAATGTCTTCAGTGCCCTCTCAACCTATTCACCTGCCCTCTTCCACCCTATACGGGACATCAATCAAAATATTTTTGTAATATGTTTTAGTGGTCTGCCATAGGCACTTGTATGGAGTTTTTCAATAAGAATCAGAAAAACAAAAGAAAAATCTCTAATAGCTCAGCTTTAAATGCATCATCAAATCCATCAGGTTATTAATATGCAGCTAGCATGATGACCAGGCTTCAATATTAAATATGATTATGATTTTCATTCATTCTAAGGTCATTGGTATCAATCTCTCAATAAATCAAGTCAAATTTAGTATATATCAAAGAGCATGATTAATAGTAAGGAGACACTATCAACTGATAAAAGCCTCCAAGTTTGGGTTTGAGAATCTGAGACGAAGAAAATCCAATGAGAAGAAAATTATTTGGAAGATATTTTTAACCTGATGGAAAAAAAGGAGAAAACTAAAATTATACCATCTATTACAATATTTCAAATTCAAACATTCCAGTTCCTTTTGAAAGAAGGGAACTAAAAATGCAGCCATCTCTTTAAATAGTGTAAGGCATGAGATACTTTAATCCTATGTCACTTAGTCTCCACATGAGTCTGGAGAGAAGGCAGAATATAGAGCCATTAAGAGTTCTGTGGTGGTTTAGGGAAGATGAAGGCACAGGGCTATGATGTGAGGAACCAAGAACTCCTTAAAGCAATATTGGCAATTTTCTAGAAAAAATGCCCACAGCATGCAGGGAAATCATGGTAGCTGCACTGAGGGGGGAAAAAAAATCCACAGAGCCCAGGTAAGAAAAAGATATTTGTTGCTCTTCAACACATGAACTTTCTAAGCTCCTTCATTTACATACTGTCATCTGACAGCCAAGGGGTGAAAGCCACCCGGGAACCCCAAGCCCTAAAAGCTGTCCTTTTTGGCTGAGACTATTTGAAATACACATACCTGAGATGTGTTTGCTTTGTGCAGAGGGGTAATTTCAGCTGGCAAAACAAATTCATGAAGGTAACATAGTAGCTTAAACTTCATCTGTTGCAAAACTTTTGAGCCATAGATTTTAATACTTCCTTAATCAAATGATACAGTTAATAATGGAACTGTCTAGAAAACAAGAGGGAGTGCTGTTTTTGAGCATGAGAGAATTCTTTACAACAAGGAACATCAAGGTATAATCATCCAGAAACAACAAGGAACAACAAGGTACAATTATCCAGGGTGCTGTTCAACGTGCTCACTGGGAAGAAAATGTAAGTGTTTTAATTCATATTTTTACTTATGTTACCCTTTTAAATTTGCTTCATAGTGCATAATTTATAGGGTACATTTAATATTTATACATAAATATATTTACATATATTGTGGATACATGTGCGATGTTTTGTGGGAGTTTTTGTTTTATTTTCCTGATAATGATGTGCATTATTCCATTCGAACCTTGCCATTTTGATAGCTTACCAATATTATCTTGATGCGAAGATTTTCCCATTCTAATCCAACTGCTCTGGAGGCCCTGGACCTTGCTGTTTCTGCTTCATTTTCAGTAAATGTTTAAGGTCTCAGGCACGTGGTTATGAGAGAGAGCTATTTTCCTTTTTGCATATAAAGAACATATGAATAATTGAACTAAGATATCTCCATTCTTCATGAGTTATCAGTCCAGCAGTATTGATATCTACGACATCTTGCAAGTTACATGTTGAGCAATGGTGAAGGGTTATGTTTTGTAGAGACATTGCCTATGAATGCTTAGTGCATTCCTCTTTATTATTATTATTTTGTTCCCTGCTCACTTAAAGCCATTAGCTTGAAGTGATAATCTTCCCCTGCTAAAGAATCGTTACCCTGTCTTAACCTAGGAAATACAGTTAAAACCATTCAAAACAGGACTTCGATATTGTAAAAACACACAGTTAACCATTTTTAGAAAAATCCCAGAGTTAAATTATAAAAGTATAGCTTAGAGATGAATGGAATCCAATTTCTAAAGGACAGAAATGTATCCTGACAAAGCAACAGGAAAGCTCACTGACTATTCAAAATAGAACACATAGGAATATTGAAAGAGTTCTCAAATTCAAATTCTTGTACTGCCAGCATTTTATAAAATATTTTCTATACACTATATTAATAGCTACTTGAACATTTATTTGTCAGTGACTTTAGGTTGAGGAGAGGGTTAGAATAACTTTAAAAAGAAAAAAGACTCATCTGGGCCAAAGAGAAAAGACTCATCTGGGCCAAGGCCAGATGAACTTACCATACCCTACCTACCTCTATACCCTACCTCAAAATCCACCTTTCAAATTAGGCTTAGAGAGAGAAAAAGAAAAAATACGACCCTCTTCTCCTTTGCACTCCTTTTAGTGACAGAGAATAAAGTAAACAGTGTCAGGAGAGAGGGGGAAAATCAGCCCGCTACTAAGATTTTCCCCTTTGTTTAAAGATAATTGTCTTGGGGGATCCCTTTACATATGGCCCTTTTATGTTCTTAGCATCTGGGGAAATTCAGCTTGGGTTCCTCCCTACCTCCAGTTTCAAGATATTACATAAGCGTAGAATATCTATAGATGTTACTAAAATTGGCATGACCTGGGGGCCACAGGCTTGAGATTCAAATATGATCACAGCATAGTTATTTTTTTAATGATCAAAATGCAGGCTGATGAATGCATAACACTCACGAATTTAAATTTTAAAAATTTACCTACATATACTTATTCAAACAAAAGTATGAGAATATCAACTTAAATGCATTGCCAGGCAGCTGGTGATTGTTTTAGCAGAGTGATAAGGGTTTCTCATATTCCCTTTTCTACTCTTGTGTGTGTTTTACATTTTCCATAATAATATTTTTTAATGTTTTTATTTTGAAGAGGAGAAAGAGAGAACATGCACGTGCTCATATGAGCTGGGGAAGGGCAGAGAGAGAGAAAGAAAAGAATCTTAAACAAGATCCATGATCAGCATGGACCCCAACTTGGGGCTTATTCCTACAACCCATGTATCATGACCTGAGCCAAAATCAAGAGTCAGACATTCAATTGAGTGACCACTCCAGTGCCCCTACAACAATGTTTTTTAAACATTAAATCTCGGGGACAGTTCTGCAAGTTATTATACTCAATGATCTGTGCTCCAGAAGAGGCATCAGCTATTCCCTTAGTGAGTTTCATTTCCTGTCTGTTCTAAGAGTGAGAGCATCTTCCTACATGAAGAGCAAATATAAGATTCTATGGGATGTGTGTCTCATACAACGTGGATGCCAAATGAAAGTCAACATCATCATATGACACTCAAGTAAAGACACTCCAGTTTGTTCCAATGATGGAGATAATCCTACACATATCTAAGTCATGAAGGAAAAAGGAATGAGAGAGGGTTTCAAGGTGCCATTCTTCAAAGAGATTTTCAAGGGAATTTCACTATGTGTAAGATCATAAATTCCTTTTGGTGAAGCACCGTTCCCCTCACGTCCATGCCAATTATACATAACATGCTTGGTGTCATTCTTCCTGAAGCTCAAGAGGTTAAGAATCTCATTAATCTCTATTATTATTAGTCTGGCCTCATAATATCCCACAATGTCACTTTTGAAAATTTGTTCTGTACAGTTCACAGATATTGTTTCCAGGATCCTAAGCGTTTTCCACCTTCCTTTTCTTCCATGTAATTCAAATCCCTTCTTCCCAAGAAATTCCCTCACTCTAATTGAACCATTGTAACCTCTAACAGTACTTTTGAGCTTGTCTTGCTTACTGATGGTTGGAGAGAAGGAAGAGAATTGAAAGGATTGGAGGACATCAGATCTGTGCTTTATAGTTTTCAGAGTCTGAAAACAATCTCCTCTTTCTTTCCTGGAGCAAAGCCCCAGGCCTGAAATAACTAACAAGGCTCCAGGGTTCATTTGAATTAAGAGTAAACAAAATTATTCTTTAATCTCTGCGGTGAACCCAGCCATTTCAAATCCAAATTGGCTTCAACTATTAAGAGGAGACAAATGGAACAACGGAATCAGAGAAGCAGACTTAGGGTCATCTAATGTGTGTCCCCAAGGATGCAGCCTGAAGATGCCTAAGAGCTTCTGGGAGGTAGAGAGACTTCTTCTAAAAATCCATGACCAAAATACTAATATCTATGTGTAAACAGTCCATTCTAATGCATTTCAACACATCATTTTATGTCATACCTAAAAGAGGCCAAGGTGTGAAGGAGGAACAGACTTTAGCACAGAATGGGATTGGACACATCTTTTGTGGCCTGTTTATTTTATTTCCATGGGCATCCTTCTCCTTCCTAAGTTATTCTGACTACTGAGATATCTTGGGTTGATACATATGATGAATTTCTTTGGAACCAGTTTCATCTTGATGAAATATATGCCTGTCTGTTTTTGTCTACATAGACCTATTTTAAAATCCCAAAACATCTGTCACTTACTAGGTGTCATCTTAATTTATTACTTAATCCCTCTTTATTGTTAAAACTAAGACTAAAATACATATACCAAGGTTTGCTAGGAGGCTTAACTTGAAGAATATTTGTGAAGGGATTTAACTCATAGCACTCAGAAAATCTTCCCCACCCTACCTTCAACACTTTAATTTGCACGGCATCAGAATCTATCCTCCAACCTTACCTCAATTTACTTAATTTTTTAAATGTAATTTGAAAACTGAGCAGTCTTATATCAATAAAGTTTTATTACAGGAAAAATCACTAAGAGAAATCTAACTGGGCCTAAAGAAAATAAATCCATGGGTAAAAGGAACATGGGCTTTATTTCTCTGGATCCAAAACAACCACGCAGTTGGATTAATTTAACCACACATTAAATCAAGTCAATAAAAATATCATTAGCCAAGGAGTGATTGTTTGGGGTCATCTCATCTAAAGAATTCCAAGCAGAATGTTTTTTTTGTGTGTGTGAGAATATCTCACCTTTATCTTTTCACTTCTCTTTCTATACTATTTGCTCTGTTGTGTTTTGGGAGGAGGGGAAGTGTGAAAATTGTAAAATAATATAAGCTCATTGTAAGACAAATAAACAAAACAAAAATATATAAAGTCAAAAATAAAATCTCCATCTTACTCAGGCATACTTCTTAGAGTCATAGTAATATTGTGGTGTGTTTCCTACAATATTTTGTATAAAATTTTTAATCTTTTTTTTTTTTTAATTTAGCAACATGTTCTAATCATCTTTCCAAGTCAGTGTGTAAAGAACTACCTCACCCAATTTAACTGCAAGGAGTACTACATTTTAAATATACCCTAACATATTTAACCAATTTCCTGATTGGTGGACATTCCCTTACTCTTCTTGATGAAATTCTACCATATCACTCATTCTATGGGTTTCTGCGTCCGAAGAAAAGTAAGAATATCCCTGTCAAGGGAACGTCTTTGGGTATCTGGGAACTAGGAGGCTCCATTGAAACACTTATAAAGGTGAAATGTCTCACTGGACAATGTGAGGTCACCAAAGGTGCATTTTCGTGGGCTAACCAACATTACTGTGTGCTTGATAATTTTTGGAAGCACCTCAAAATTCTGTCAAATTTATTATATATTATCTTTAGCTCTCAAACGTGTTTGTAATATGGCTCCTGCTCTGTCTCAGTTCTCACCCCTTCCCGGTGGGCTCCCCAAACTGCAACAACCAGACTACTGGCTGCCAGACATGGAGGCAATACTTCACCCCACCTTGCCTCTACATATGATGTGCTTTTCTCCCATGAATCGCCCTTCCCCTAGTCTTCCCCTATGAAATATTCCATATCCAAAGCCTTTGCTTATTGTTTCCTCTGTCAATCTCTTCGCTTTTTCTCTTGTACTGCCTCATAAAACAGTTGTTTTCTCTTCACTTCCATTACACCATGGACACTTCTCAGACAATGTACTTCTTGTACTCTATTGTAATAATGTGTTTAAATTTGTCTTCTTCTCTGCAGAATGGGATTCTTGAGAGCAGAAACTGCTTTGCAAGTGTTTAGCCTAGTGGCTAGCCCAGAGAAGAAACTGCCTGGATGGCAGGTGACTTGACTCAAAAGGCACCTAGCTAC
Organism: Paguma larvata; assembly: GCA_030068075.1. Classification (NCBI taxonomy): domain Eukaryota; kingdom Metazoa; phylum Chordata; class Mammalia; order Carnivora; family Viverridae; genus Paguma; species Paguma larvata. Next base: position 58,113,149 of record CM057832.1, read on the forward strand.
CTAGAAATCTTCTTATCTTGCATAGGCTATATATCACAGAAGCTGGCAGAATATTCCTATGGCTGGAAGTGCACGTGGACATTTTTATATGATTATTATTTCAGAAGTTGTGTTTTTTGCTCAAGCTACCATCACACTGAGAATTATGTCACCCATCTATTACTGTACACAGTTCCCACTGCTAAGTAATGCTCAACAATGTACTGTAGCATCCAGTACAATAGCAAGTTCCATATGGCTCCTCACACATTTACTTTTACATTCATTGGCAATTTAGAATGGCATTGTTCATTATACTTCAGATGTCAGCCGGGCTGGAGCCTATCCAAGGATGTGTACTTAGACTGTCAGAGAGTGAAAGGCTGACATTGGGCATGACTCATTACTGTGCAATAGATGTGAGAGAGCATTTCAGGGGAAAATCAGCTTTAATCAGTGTCAGTAGATGTCATGCGGTTTTTTCCAGCACTGATAACAATGCATCAGTTCAGAAATGACAGCTGCCGGACACAAGCCATTGTATCATTTATGCTTTTCCATACCACCAGGCTCCAAATTCTAGTCATTGATCTAATTTGCATCTGTTTTTGGAGAGCCAACAGCAGTAACTACAAACATAAAAGACAAGCATCCTTTCTAAGAAATTAGGTATGTGATTATCCTAACTGAAACTGTATACTGGCCTTTGCATTTAGAGGGAAACTCTCCACCTACCTGAACATTACATGGAAAAAATTAGATTTCTCCATTTACAGAGATATTCCTAAAGTCAACACTTATGCATTTTCTAATAGCTTATCTTATTTAAGTTTCTACAGCCCTGTGAGTTAGATCAATATCATCATCTGTTTTGTAGTTGAGATATCTGAGGCTCACTAAAGTTAGTAATCAAATGAGGAATCCCACTGAGAATCAATGAAAGAGTCAGGAGGACTCAAACCAAGGTGTTCTGCCTCCATGGATTTCCAGAGGAGTATTCATGACAGGAGAATTCTGGGTCGAATAATTCAAGAACCCAAACTGCAAATATCCCCAAAGAACTCTAGATTAGAGTAGTAATCAAAGTAAAGAAATTGAAAGAGGACAACATTCCTTGAGTTTTCCATTTTCCTAATATAAGCTTTATATTTATGGTATCTTAAAACAGTCCAAGAAGTGGAAGCCATGTCTTCCTACAAGTTGCCACAGAAGTCCTTTGACAAAGTATCAAGAACATATATTTTGTCCATTTTTTTTTTTGCTGTCATAGAAATATGTCTGTTCAATTATTATCAGATTAGTTTTATTGGTAGTTTCCCAGAAGAAAAAGACTAAGGATATATCTGTTTATAATATGCCTTTGCAAATAGATAATCAAGCATTTCTTCTGATGGTGCAGAATGTGAACAAAGCTATTTTCTCCTCAAGGGATAAATCTTTTGATGAAGCCTTGGGTAGACAAAAACCTGAAGAATTATGATGACATGCTACCATATCCTTGCTCCTAGGATACCTAGTATGAAGTCCTTTTTCCTCCCTTCCCTATAACTTCCTTTCTTTCTCTTCCTATGCCTTAATGACTCTAAGAAATGGGAAATCTGAAAGCCATGGTTGTTCCAATTTACTGGACTTTTTAAAGACTGCTTCCTGAGATCCCTAAAGGTCTTCAACTGTGTAGCTGATGGATTCCAGGCTGTCTCAGCCTGATATACCTCCTTGCTTTCCAGAATCACTTTTGAAATGAAATGCAGTAAATAATTCCTCAGCACGTTGGTATAAAAACTTTATTCTCCCTGGGAGACAGCACGGGTTAAATCTTACTCCCATAAAGGCATGGCACACTTTTTTAATTTGTTTTCTCGTTTGTTTGTTTGTATTAAAATAGGATTAGGATTCAAGCAGATCAAAGTAAGCTTGTATATAGTTTCTTCCCTTCAGCAAAATATTTGACAAAGTGGATATTCTTGATTTTTTTTAAATATGGAATATTACCCACTGGGTGATAATATAGTTAGCATATGCATAGCCTGTTAAATTATTTTACCAAATATTTTGATTATGGTCTTGGAAGGAAGTTTAGTGTATGTTGTCTATCTCAGGGCAATGTTATACTATTCCTGTTTTTTGTTTTTAATGTATTTCTTTCTGGCAATAACAAATGCCTCCAGGGTTATTAGATTTTCAGAAAGTCATTTTCATGAGCTTGATAATTTTTAACAAATTATTTTGAAGTTATACTTTAAATTGTGTATTGGTGAGAATTGACTAATTAATGATCATAAGTTAATAATTACGAGAAATGTTTTTTGTGAGGTAATGAAATAATTGCTGGGTGCTGAGTCAATGGCTGATATTTAGTTGATTTTTAAATATATAACGTATTTGAATTGGTTGTAAGAGAGTGTGTTTAAAATATATAAAAATAAATAGATCCATGTACAGCTCATTGCACTGCTGATAAAGCTTTCAACTGAAGACAACAAAACTTATCCTTTTCTTTCCAGAGAACAGGAAAACAGCTAACCAGTGAAAGGGTCACATGACTGATTTTATCTGATGGAATGTGAGCAGAAATATATTTCACTCTCAGGACAAAGGAATTAAGAAGTGAATGTTCTTTCCCCATCTTTTCTTTCTGATCCCATGACTGATGAGCATGAGCGTGAAGACCTTGAAAGCTTCATTATTATGATGAGTGGAACATGAATATGTTTGGGACTTGGGCCCCTCAATCATTAGGTAAAGAATGGCCCATCGAGCCAGAACTGCTATCAAACTGTCATGTGTGTTCTAAATTTTGTTGTATGAAAACACTGAAATTTTTTTGTTATGTTTTGTTTTCATTAGTGTTGATGTTACTCTAACTAATACAGGTTAAAGCTCTATGAAAGTCATTGCCTGACTCATTATAATGGACCAATTTTGGGACGCCTGAGTGGCTCAGTTGGTTAAGTGTCTGACTTCAGCCCAGGTCATGATGTCTTAGTTCAGGAGTTCAAGCCCCATATTGGACTCTGTGCTGACAGCTCAGAGCTTGGAGTGTACTTCAGATTCTGTGTCTCCCTCTCTCTCTGTCCCTCCCCCACTCACGTCCTGTCTCTTTCTGTCTCTCAAAAATAAATAAACATTTAAAAACTAATAAAATGGGCCACTCTGGTAGCATCTTGAGTTCTAGACTTAGTGGTCTGTTAGTGACAAGCTCTGGCTGGTGGCAATTCTTTTCCCACCCATTAGAAAATGGGTAACTCAGTGTCTGGAAGGTAATGATTGTTAGAAAAACTGTCACCTATTCTTCTTCCTTTTTTTTTTCTTTTTACTATGTTCATAAATATTAGGAGAATAAAAACATTACATGTTTTCTTTTGAGCCAAAATTTTTTTCACTGATTTGGAGAGTTTGGAGCCAACAGATGGTAAGTTCTAGAAATGCAGGTTGTAAGTGAAGGTCAGTTTGCCCCAGTTGAATTATTTTCTTACCATACCATGGCATACAAGAGCCAGAACAGGCATTTATTAAATATTTAATTAAAAATTTGAATAGATAGTGATGAAAAAAAGTGTGTTTGTTTTTAAAATTTGTGATATAGACAAAGATGAAAGGGAAGGCTAAAAGATAAGATGGAAGACTATGTCATTTGATTTCATGCTACCAAACTATTGTCTATGTTATTTACTTGGCCTGAAATTTTCTTGTCCTTTCTTTTTCATTTAGCTAACTCATATACATGTTTCAAAATTCATATCAACCGCCACTTCCTCCAGGAAGGCTTCTATCTTCTTACCAATAGATGATTGAAATAGTTTTTCTTTGTATTTTCTTAATGCTTTGCACTTACATATATCCCTATAAGTCATTAACTTTGTTTTCTTATTTTTTTGTCTAGTAATGTCTAATCTTTCTTGTGATAGAATTTTCTTTTTTAACTCTGTATTTTCAAAGTCTAGCACAGAGCCTAGAACTTTGTTTTACTTATATCCTGTCATGTTGTAGAAATAATAGGAAATGAATAAAAAGTCAAGTCAGGACGTTTTTAATATCAATTTTCACAAATGATAAGCTCAAGTAACCAAGTGGAAGTAAAAGTAGTATCAAGGTAAAGTTCTGAATTTTTTAAAAAAATAAATACAAGCAAAATAAAAACAAAAACAAGCAAAAACACCTTGTTTTGAAAATAAAGATCACAGAATTCATGGATTCAAAAAAAATTAATGTAAAAAGAATCTGAAGTTTTAGAGAACCAGAAGCTTCAAGGGAATCAACAAATAGATGTTGCATAAATAGAAGTATTGGATCTTGATCAATGCAGAGAACAATGCTGTATGTTCTGTCAGATGAAGGCATATCTACAATATTATTTACAGTGACACGTGCTATCAGTGCTCAAGAGAAACTGGAGGATGCCCAGAAGACAACGACCAGGATTGTGATTTTTTTAAAGGAAGACCTTTAAGTTATCTGAGGAATCTCATTAATAAAAAGGGGTTGAATTACTTCACTGAATGCTGGAAGCACAAACTGGGACAAATACACAAAAATGAAGAATATAAGTTATGTGGTCTAATAATCAAGCTTTTCAAAAATATCAAAGGCTACTTTGGTCAAGTTGTGGAGTTTGAGCAAAGACTGAATGACTCTTACAGAGTTCAGTCTACTGTGAGGTATAAACAGGTAAACAAATAAGCACAATAAATTTCATGAAAGACTCTGATAGAAGATTTGCAGAATTCCCTGGGGGCACTTAGGAGTGGTTACTAACCCAGGCTTAGAGTGTTCAAAGGAAGAGACATTGAATTTGTAGGCCTCTTGGAAGCAAGCTTAGCCTTGCTGGTAGCATCGACATGCAGACCCAGTGCAAGCTGCATTCACCTGCTTCTTTGTATTAACCTTTTTCCAAGATGCCCGAACATTTTCCAAATTAATTTCTTTAATCTTCAAGTATCCCTGTAAGAGTGATACACATCATATCCTTTTACATCCATCTGAAAACTGTCAATGGAGGTGTTCTATGCAGGGCAAGTAGATTGAGAAAGAAAGAGAAACAGAGAGAGATAGAGACAGAGAGAGGAAAGGAGGGAGGGATAAAGAGAAAAGGATTACCTAAGTCACCCAGAGACATTGCCTCTTGTGACGAGAAAGATTTTAATTTCAGGGCTGAGTGTAAACTAGCCTTGAATATGTAATGGCTAACATGATTACTCACCAAGCCACCGTCAATCCAAATTTGATACTCATTAATGTAAATTGCTTTGGGATACCTTGAGCATGAAAAACGCAATAAAAAACAAAATCTGTTTTGTAAAGAAAGTGGTAAAACTGTAGCTCTCCTTACAGAAGTGAGACACCAAGGAGAATATCTTGATTCTTCCCATGGGGAGTAGTGATATCTGTTGAAAGAAGAGGGGAAGCAACATTAAAATAACTTACTTTCTTTCCCAGAATCAACAGGAAACTAATTAACTGAGCTGGTCTCAATACACTGACCTTTATTATTTGTTGTCTATTAAGATGTTTCCACCAGAAGCCAGTAGTGACACATGCTAATTGCATCCTATTTGTGTTGACTATCATGCCCCCTATAATGATCATTTGTTTCTACAAAATTGCCACATGTCGACACTTCAACCAAAGAGTCCAGTTGAGCCACGTGTGACCTCCAGTAGGCATAATTTGGGTCGGTTTTCATTCTTTCAGTCTGTCAAGGAAAGGCAAGAAATCTGGCCAGCACAACTGGAAATTACATTAATTTAGTACTGAAAATGTATTACAGATGTTCACCTCCTCCCAAGCCCAGAGCTTAACCTTTCTTATGCTGCTACAAAATACTTTATTCTAGCATAATGGCATTGACACCTTACTGCAAGAAGACTGCTAATGAAATAATTATCTTTAAAGTGTTTATTTTAATTGGTCATGAGCAATAGATACTGTGTCTTCTGAGAACAAAATCTCTACTAGACACCATTATTGGCCTAGGATTATTTCAAATCAAAATGCATAATGTCATCTAAAAGTATGATGTTTGGTATAATGGAGAAAGCAGTAGGTAAGGTTTCAAGGGTACTGGATTCTACTTCTGGCTCTGAGACCAGATATATGAGAGATATTGGGCAATATAGTTTTTTGATATGTTTTCTCACCTATAAAATGCAGATAGTCTATATGTGATGTTCACATTTCCTTTATCTCATACTCTTGAAGTTGGAGCTCTGTGAACTTTCTTTATAACGCTTATCAAAGTTGTATTTGTAGTATTATTTTGTGATTCTTTAATTAATGATTTCCCCCTTCCCCCACTGATGCTCCATGAGAACAAGGATCATGTCTAGTTTTGTTCAATATTTCATCTCTGGCTCCTAGCACAAAGTCTGGCACAATGTTGGTATTCAATGAATACTCCTTGAATGAATGAATAGATGAGCAACATTTAGAAAGGATGATATTATTTTAAATGTATTTATGTATTTACATATTTACGTATGTATGTATGTATGGATGGATGGATGTATTTTGAGAGAGAGAGAGAGAGAATGTGTGTGTGTGTGCGCACGCGTGCGCACGCACACAAATGGAGGAGGAGCAGAGAGAGACTGAGAGAGAGAATCTCAAGCAGATTTCACTCCCAGGGCAGAGCCCAACACAGGTTTCACTCTCATGAGCCTGAGATCATGACCTGAACTGAAATCAAGAGTCAGATGCTTAACTGACTGAACCACCCAGGCATCCCAATGCTTTTATTTTAGGAGTCCTAAAAACAGTATTGCCTCAAGAATAGCCCAATCTATACACAACTTCTCAGAATTCCAGGGTAACTTATCTATGTCTTTCTTAAAGAGTTTATAACATCTTGCACTATAATTATTTAGAGTTATTAAAGATGCCGTGAATGACTGCACATTGCCTTATACACAATAGGAATTCAATAAATATGTGTTGAATGTGAGACACTGTATCTGCCTTACTTATCTTTATATCCCAAGGTTAACAGATGCTTAATAGTGTTTGTTGAATTAAAACTGATGGCATTTCACTGGTTTGCAAGAAATATTCATATTTTAAGTAACAGAAAGCTCAACTCAAACAGCTTTGATCAATAAAGAGATACTTTATGACTCTTATAACTGAAAAGCCAGAGTTAATGCAATCACTGAAGTCCTAACTTTCTATTTCTTCTCTCTGCCTTCCTCTTCCCTCTTGCTGATAGTGACTGCTCCTAGGATAGCTGCTAGCAGCTTCTAGAACTGTGTTTATTTCTTGTAATAGGGCTTACTATGTATCAGACACTGTTTTCAGTGCTTAAGTTGTACTAGCTCATGTAGTCTTCTGAAACAACTCTATAACTAGGAATGATTAATATTCCATTTTACACATAAGAACACTGAGGAATAGAGAGATTAAATAACTTGCCCAAAGTCATACAACTGCAGTAGCCATGATCTCAACCCAGTAAATTTGTCTCCAGAGTGTCTGTTCCCAAAAACTTTATTTCCTTATTCAGAAACATAAAGAAAACTTCTCTCTTATTAAGATCCTATGGAATAAAGTAGAAACATCTTTCTGACGCCCCAAGCAAATATGTCTTTGCATCTCATTGGCTTGACTGGGTTAAGTTTTCATTCCAGTCTCTCCTTGTAACCAGTTGTAGAGACATGAGGATTGACTTAAATCTATTAGAAGCAAATTCTGGAGCCGGGCAGCCTAAATATCTTATAGCCTGAATAATGCAGAGTAGATATTCAAGCAAATTCATTGATACTGTTACCATAGATCTGAGTGAGGATTTATTGAGTGAACAAAAAAGATCACATGTCCACTCTGATTGGTACGTCCCAAAAGATGTACTTTTTTAAAATTTTCATTCATTTATTTTGAGAGAGAGAGAGAGAGAGAGAGCAAGCAGGGGAGAGACAGACAGAGAGGAAGACAGAGAATGTCAAGCAGGCTCTGCACTGTCAGCACAGAGCCCAACATGAGGCTCGAACCCACAAACCATTAGATGAAATCAAGATTCAAATGCTTAACCAAATGAATCACCCAGGTGCCTTCCAAAAGATGTGTCAAAAAGGGTTACATATGGGCACCTGGGTGGCTCAGTCGATTGAAGGTCCGACTTCAGCTCATGTCATGATCTCATGGTTTGTGAGTTCTAGCCCCATGTCAGACTCTGTGTTGACAGCTCAGGGTCATGGATCTGCTTCAGATTCTGTGTCTCACTTTCTCTCTGCCCCTCCCCCTCTTGTGCACTCTCTCTCTCTGTCTCTCTTTCTCAAAAGTAAATAAAACATTAAAAAAAATTAAAGAGTTACATATCAAACCTTCTGTATCTTCAAAGAATAAATGGAATCCTAGCTAAATCCATTGAAACATAGGAATTTTTATACTATGTAAACTATAGAGGACTTACGAAAGATATTGAAGAGGACAGAAAGGAATGGAAAAATATTCCATGCTCCTGGATTGGAAGAACAAATATTGTTAAAATGTCTATATGACCCAAATTAATCTATACATTTAATGCAATCCCTGTCAAAATACCACCAGCATTCTTCTGAAAGCTAGAACAAAAAAACCCTAAAATTTGTATGGAACCAAAAAATACCTTGAAGAGCCAAAGCAATCCCGAAATTGAAAAACAAAACTGGAGGCATCATAGCTCTAAATTTCAAGCTATATTCATCAAGACACGATGGTTCTGGCACAAAAATAGACACATTGATCAATAGAACCCACAACTATATGGTCAACTCATCTTTGACAAAGCAGGAAAGAATATCCAATAGAAAAAAGATAGTCTCTTCATCAAATGGTGTTGGGAAAACTGGACGATGACATGCAGAAGAGTGAAAAACTGGACCCTTTCTTATACTGTACACAAAAATAAATTCAAAATGGTTGAAAGACCTAGATGTGTGATAGGAAAGCATCAAAATCCTAAAGGAGAACCCAGAAAGCAAGCTCATTGACTTCAGCTGTACCAACTTCTTACTAGACACATTGCAGAAAGCAAGGGAAACAAAAGCAAACATGAACTATTGGAACCTCATCAACATAAAACACTTCTGCACAGACGGGTATCTGGGTGGTTCAGTTGGTTAAGCATTCGACTTTGGCTCAGGTTGTGATCTCACAGTTTGTGGGTTCAAGCCTTGCTTCGGGCTCTGTGCTGGCAGCTCAGAGCCTGGAGCCTGCTTCAGATTCTGTGTGTGTGTGTGTGTGTGTGTCTCTCTCTCTCTGCCCTTCCCTTGCTCACATTCTGTCTGTCTCTCTCTCAAAAATAAATAAACATTTAAAAAAGCTTTTTTTAAAAAAAAAAAGTTTCTGCACAGAAAAGTGTGAGGAAACAGGCTCTATTTACATAAACGGGTTAGAAAAAAGTTTAGGGCAGAAAGCAGCCACCACGAGGTGAAAGCACCTGAGGTTAGCTAGTGATATATTGTAATGGTATTATGAAAAACTTGTTAGAGTACCTGCAGGAAATTACTTTCCATCTGAGGCCAATATATACTTTGATCACAAACTACACTTGTCCCCCAGACTCTTTGCTTCTTAAACACACAACTTACTGATTACCATCTGCTTGTTTTCCCCACATCCATGTGTGTAAAATCATGTTTTCTTCACCTTCACCACGTGGGTAATATCTTGTGAGCTCAACAAATATGGAGACAAAACTGTGTTCAGGGCTCTTGCCTCCTCCTGGATATTAGCCTCTCTCATATTCAATTCTGCATCTGCTCTCTTGCTGGACAAGGGAGAACTTCAGACTCATAGTCTACAACACAATAGGAAACAATCGACAAAACTAAAAGGCAATCTACAGAATGGGACAATATATTTGCAAACGACATATTGGATAAAACGATAGTATCCAAAATCTATAAAAAACTTAGCAAACTCAACCCCCCCAAAAAAGAACAGACAACCCAGCTAAGAAATGAGCAGAAGACATGCAACAATTTCCAAAGAAGATATCCAGATGGCTAACAGACACATGAAAAGATGCCTAACATCACTGATCATCAGAGAAATACAAATCAAAACCTTGATTAGATACCACCTCACACATCTCAGAATTAACAACTAAAATTAACAACACAAGAAACGACAGGTGTTGGTGAAGGTGTGGAGAGAGGGAACCGTCTTGCACTGTTGGTGGGAATGCAAACTGGTGCAGCTGCTTTGAAGAACAATACAGAGGTTCTTCAAAAACCTAAAAATAGAACTACCCTATGATCCAGCACCTGTACTATTAGATATTTACCCGAAGGATACAAGAATCCAGATTTGAAGAGGCATGTGTGCTTTGATGTTTGTAGCAGCATTATCAACAATAGTCAAACTATACAGAGAGCCCAAATGTTCATCAACTGATGAATGGATAAAGAAGATACATATGATTGAATATTACTCAGCCATCAAAAAGAATTAATTAAAGAATAGATAGAGCTAGAGTGCATGGCACTAAGTGAGATAAGCCAATAAAAGAAAGATAAATACCATATGATTTCACTCATGTGTGAAATTTAAGAAACAAAACAAATGAACACATGGTGGGGGAGAAGAAAGGGAAACAAACCACAAGAAACTCATAATGATAGAGAACAAACTGAGGGTTGATGGAGGGAGGTGGATTGGAGAAAGGCTAGATGGGTGATGGGTCCTAAAAAGGACACTTGTGATAAGCACTGGATGGTGTATGTAAGTAATGAATGACTGAATTCTGCTCCTGAAACCAATAAAAAAAAATAGGTATTTTAGTTTGTGTTGCTAATAGATGTTGAACTATTTTGTAACCTTGATCAGAGGAAGTCTATGTTCATAGTGGTCAAATCTAATTGATTACACTAAGTAGGTGAACCAAGAGATTCATTCGACTAAACTTTAGAATCGTAATTGTTCTATAACTTTCTGTAATTGAGTTTATAAAAATAGCTGTTTCATGGTTTAAGAAAGCTCAAAGGGTATATTGACTCTGATTGGGTCTGCAATAATATGGCATGTAAATATTTAAATAAAATCAGCTAATATCTAGTTGTAGTTTGATAAAACTGAAGAGGAGAAGATCACTGAGCAATGAAATCAATATATATAAGCACTTTTAAAACAGACGGTATCCTAGTAAGTTTATAAACTTATACCTCCAAATTGGCTCCTCTCACACAATCTAGAATGTACCCGAACTTCCAAAATGCTTATCTGAAAATATAAGGGATCCGGATTAAAAAATAGCTGAACTGAGCTGAAAACCAGATGCTTCAGCTCAGCTGAAATTTCTGGGATAAATAAATTGTGGACAAAAACAACACTTTAAAAACTCTGATGTCAGTGAGCTAATGGGCAGCTCCAGACAAAGACTGGAGAAGAAAAGCATTGTTATTTGAGGATGGTAATAGAAGTAATTATCTGTGTGCCAGGAAAAAAAATAGAACTGAAAGGCCATGATGAGTCCATAGAATCAGTCAACAAAAGAAATTTTGTAGAATTATTTGACCTAATTACAACTGAAGATTTGTCGGGTGTTTTTGTAAATGTCTTAAGGATGTAACATTTGCCACAAAATGAGCTATATCATTAATAGGTCATGCAATGTAAAACCTGGAGCCCAAAAGAGCCTAGAGAGAATGACAAAGTGCAAATGAAGCACTAAGAATAAAATAAGAAAATCAGCCTAATAAATTAAGACACACTGAAGAGAGTAGAAAAAGAGGTGAGGTTCTGACTATGCAAAATTAAAACATAATAAAATAAATGCAGAACCAAAAATGAGTATTGGGTGAAAAGACATTCTAATTCTAAATTCAGTTTAGATTATCAGCTTCATCATCCAATCATCCCTGATTTATTTAATATCTATGGAGATGACAAAAAGAAAAAAATAATTAAAACTATTGCTGAAGAGTGATTAGCAAGAGATATTATTCCTGACCCCAAAGGATTATTTTTAATCAATCAATAATCATTTTATAGCCTTGATATTTGGGAGTATACAACTACCCTCAAGACATGACTTGTGGTAGGGACAATCACGTCAAAAACATACTTCACCAGAATCTCCCTCTGGTGAATTCACCTTTCTGGAAAGACTGTATTCTGGCAACCCCAAAACATCTGTTTTCTCTGATACTGCTCATGGGTTGTTGAGTGTTGCCTGAGAAAATGTAAGTCAGTTCCCTTACAAATTTGTAATTTCAAAACTCAACTTATTGTTTAGTGCTGCTTAAGAATTACTTACACGTCTCTCTTTTTTTTTTCTCTTTGCAATCCCACCTTTCACTGCTCCAAATTTTACCATATATCTTAAGGTCTGTTCCATTTATTGTTTTCTATTTTCTTCCCCCTCTCTCATGATAATGTGACTTCCTACTTCATAGCCATAAACTGACATAATACTCTCTCATGTACCACTTCTTTATATCCATAATTTTGCCTATTCTTTGTCTCCCTTCTTAGAAGGGAAGAGGGAATGGTGGAAATCCCTTCTGCTGTCCAAATTTTATCCCTCAATTGTGCTTTGGAACATATTCTCTTTTATCACCATCAAATTTAACTTGATGAACTATTCTGAATTTATTTTCTTTCTCTCTCCCTCACTTTCTCTTTTCTCTTAGGCTCAAATCTCCTAAAGAAAACGTTGATTCTTTCTCCATAACAAGTAAGCATTCTTCTTCTCTTCTCTGCACTTCTTTGAAGTTTTTGTCTAAAGCAGGATTTCTCAACTTTGGCACTACTGATATTTTAAGCCATATATTTTTTTTTTCTTTTTGCCATGGGAGCTGTCCTGTGCATTATAGGTTTTTTAGCATTCCTAGCCTCCACCTTCTAGATGTCAGTAGCACTTCCCTAGTTGTGATAACCAAAAATGTCCTCACTTTACAGTCAATATAAAGTCCTCCATCATTCTGAATTTCTAAATCTGTCAGTCACTGAATCCCTTCTATTTTAGCTCTGAATTTAACTTTTCTTTATTCAGTTTTCTCCTTTTGATCCAATAAACATTACCCCAATTCAAATAATATTCTACTTTTACCTGGACTCATGCCCTTAAACTTACCTCTAATTCATCACATTCATTGTCAGTATCTTTAAAATACGTATCTGATTTTGTCACGTCCATGTTTACAAGGCTGTCAGTATTTCTCACTGTCTATACCTGTGTTTTTCAAACTGTGGTACTCATAACATTTGATGACACAGAAGATAGTTTTATCAGAGAAGGAAGCAAACCATAGAACAGACTCTTAATTATAGAGAAAAAAAACTGAGGATTGTGAATCCCCCGTGAATTCTCACCCCAATTCCCTGATATCCAAGTAACACAAGAATTTCTAACTGAATGTGGTGCATAGTTTTATGCCTTCCTGTCTTTGTTATTGCTCTTTCATGTGTTTGGACTGGCACTGTGGCAGATCCATGAATTACTTCTCTCCTTATCTATTTCAACATCTTGTTGGAGGAGATAATTGAGAGAGTGTAACTGCCAATTGACACGCAAACTGGGTTCAAGCAATTGGAGGCTCCTCTTCTGTCCTTGGATATATGATGTTGGCCAAATGGAAACTGTTTTCAAGGACTTAGTCTTGAGAGAGCAGTGTGTTGTTGAGAACATCTGGAAAGTGTATGTGACTGAACCCTTTTAAAGGCCTCTAACTTTTAAGATTCTGGTGGGTGGGTGTGGCCATCGAATTGTCTTAAGGCTACCCACTACAAGCCATGATTGTTGGTTGATTTGCTTATTAAAATTGCCACCTACCAATCTAACTGCTCTGCCTCTTTCTTTGGTCTCCCCTTGATATCCATTTATGGGGCTGTTTCAGAATTTACCCATAAAGGTCTCAATGTTGTAAATGAACACATCTCTCAATGTGCCCTCCTATGTGTAAGTCTAGAGCATTTCTCAGACTCTCTTGCAGCATCAGTTCTGGATGTGGGTTAGGACTTACCACTCAGAATCACATGCATGAGATTTCAAAGTCAGAAAATGACTTATATGAGGCTGATCTTCTGTTGCTTCTGCTCCTTTTGTAGTCATACAGTCATGGACATGCTGGATTTTCCAAAGAAGACAATGCCCCATGGTCTAGCTTGGGGTTGAGATGCAGGGTAGAAGTCAAGCATTTGGGGAAGATTTATTATAGAAGAGGTTTATTATTCCCAGAGTCCAGAGATGTGGTAGGAGATTTCAAAATGTGCTGTCTTCTCAATCATTTTCTAGATTATTAATTGTGATAGAGATATTTGCTCTTCTGTCGGCCAGTTCAACAGTATTGCTCTGAAAGTTGTTCCTAGAAATAGACTCAAGACTGATTCTCTAGGCACTGCAAGGTTTCTGTGAACACCTATTTTCTTATATTAAATGACTTTCTACTTAAACTTGCTAGAGCATTTTCTGTCATCTAACACTGAATGCTGGCTAAAAGAGGTTCTGCTTCCAAACATTCTCCACAATTTGAATTTTATCCAGGTTTTCTGCGCTTTCTACAAGTAATTGTTACTTTGGTAAATAAGGAACTTTATTTTAATGTTCTATTTGTAAATATTTGTATACATACATGGGTAAATATAAATAAATGGGTATATATGATATGCTCATAGCCATAATTAGGGAAAAAATGTGCCCACAGAAGAACCTAAAAATCCTAATATAGAAGTGTCAAATGCATATATTTCTCTTAGCACGTGTGGCATCAAAATTGCAGCTTGTTTTGAGACCTCTGATGCAACCCTATTCCACAGCTTGGTTTATTTTAAATCCAAAATTAATTGAGTCAGTGGATGGCCTATTATTTCCAACATACTACCAAGGTTTTATTATGAACTCCTACCGTTTCAAAAAAAGAAGTTATATAAGAAACTAAAACCCCAGATGAGATCCCCTGTCCCCTTTCCAAACCTCCTGCCCAACCAAGCAGGAGCCCTTCTTGCCACAGTGAGGTTATATTTGCATCCAGAGTGAACAGAGAGTAAATTTCTATCTTTCTTGGCACATTGTGCTGGTTATTTCAAAGACTTTAAAAGCCGATGTTACTATTTATTTATGTCAGGTTTTCAACATTGTTGTACCAAGCCTTGCCTGTTTGAGTTCTGCCTCTTTCTTGATGTTTTAATTCACTGCTAGCAGAGATGCGTTTCTTAGCAGCATGCAGGTTGAAAGGCTGACCTCAGCCTGAATGCTGCTACTAATCAGACTCCCTGGTTTGGTCTAGCATTTTAATTCATTTCATTTATTTATTTATGTGTTTGCTTATGTTTTCTCCATGTTTACAAATTAACTATGGATGTGTCTGCCTATCTCCATGGCTTAGTAAGTAAAAATTCAAGCAACTGATGCCTCCTTGTACATGCAAAATAAATAATATTTCCTCCTTCACAGTCTCCTTTGTCGTTTGGGATTCTTACTCTAAAGAAAATGAAATATAGTATTAGTAGCTAACATTAATTGAATGTTGTTTTCAATAAGTCACATGCAACAAACAAACAAACTACCCGTATTTAATTCTTACAGAAGTCCTATGAGTTAGATCCTAATTCCACAGTTGAAACTGAGGCTTAGAAAAGCTAAATAAGACTTCAAACAAATATAAATGATTCCAAGGTCACATCTGTGAACATAACTGGTATTTCTCAGGACACAGAACTCTGGGGGTAAGTTAGTCTTCTCACAGCCTTAGAAAAATCATAAACCTCTCATTTTGACTGTATTCTTAGACTTGTGGCCACTTCAGACTTGAGCATAGCACTAGCAACCAGGTCTAGGAATATTCTGAGGGTCTCCTCTGCTCATTCTCTTTTGAGAAACCAGATGGTTCTTCTATTCCTTCCTCACTTGTTATTTCTGGTACATGTCTGCCTACCATGCTTGCCGCTATTTCTTTCTATTCTCTATTCCAGATATATGAGTACTGAATCTGTAAGTATCCATTCTGCAAGCAGTAGTTCATGTTAAAACTGAAGAACTGAGATGTCAGCGCCTGAGCAGTGCTAATTTTGAAAGAATATCAGAACCAGTGGTATAAAGGAGGTCAAAATGAGTGGAGAACCTAGCAGAAGACTGAAATATGGAATTCAAATTGATGTGTAACTGGCCAGGCCAAAGCCATGGAGAAATTAGTTTTAAAGAGCCAGGACCAAAGACTGTGAAGTCAAAACTGAGTCAGAACCCCTCTATTTCAAATGCCCTTCGGACTTGTTTCCCCGAGAGAAGAATCCCAGCGTGAACTCAGAGGATGTCCACAGACAGCTTGAAAAAGGTTCTTAATATCTCCCTTTTTGATTGAGTAGTACCTGACACATAGCAAACACTCAATAAATATTAGTTGGAAGAAAGTGCACACATTTTGGAATGGAAATACGTATCGATTAAAATCAAGGGTTGTTAAGACAGACTGAGAGAATGTGAATTGCCTAGAACAAGCTCGCTTGGCTTTCAACCATTTTGAGTTTAGTGCTGCTTCTATCTTTTGACATTTCATTGCTATTTATGGCTGGATGGAAAAAATTTATTAGTTTAAAAGGGGAAGATATGCACACCTCGGCATATAGAGGCACGTAAGGCTTCCCCAGACATGAAATAACTCTAATAATAGTCTGATGAGTTAAGGGTAAGTGAATCAGAAATTTATTGATTCAATTTCCTCTGTAATACACAAGGGTTTACAAATTCTGGGAAGAGCTCAATTTGAAGAGATCGAGTTTAAAAAATAGCAAAACTTTGCCAAACCATAGTACAATAATTTTCTCTCAATCCAAGCTGGGATGTCTATAAAATAAATGGTCAATACATTTCTTTTAAGTTTGGTTTAATGTAAAAATAGTTGGGCCTGGGTTATTGACCCGGGGTGCCCATCACTGATCCCATAAAATGCAGTGATACAAATGATAGCTAACGTTTATTGAGGACTTCATTATTGGTCAGGTTCTGTTTTAGATGCTTTACATGGGTTACCACATTTAATTCTCACGATAGTCCTATAAAGCAAGCACATTATTGCCACCAGTTTGGAGATTAGACTGCTGAAGCGTAGGGAGATTAAAGAATGTGTCTCAGTTCAAATAACTAATAATTGAAAAACCTAGGATTCAAACCAAAGGTGTCTAATTGCTACATACTTTTAATTCCTTGAACTAGATATCCTTTAAGGTCCCTCACAGTGTGATATTCTTTGATTGACTACTCTTTTTCATGATGCTGAAGATATTGAAGCTATATCTCCACCTGTGGAGGACTAATAGATGGAGGCAAGACACTCAAATAAAGTTCACTTTTAATTAATACTCAGCAAGCTAAAAAAGGAAGCGTCTATGGATTCATGGAACACATTGCCATTTTGGAAGATGGGTCTAGAATATCTATGCTGAAGCTCAGCTACACCTTCCAGGTCCTCCAGAAATGCCAAGGGTAAGAACATGGCATATTGATGTGACCTACTTGTTCTGAAAGAAGTACAAACAAAGTGAAGGTTTAATGCTCGTTTGACTTACCCTATATGGAATGGTGCGATATCTCTATACTCAAACGCTCTGATCTCTATAAAGTACCAACTATTTCTAGATGTTATCCTGGCACATGGGTTATAAATAAAGAAAAGTATATTTGATATTTGATTTTCATCGAGAAATGTGTTATCCATGGTAAATAAGGAATAAAGTATAGCAATAAAAGGATAACAAAAGGTCATGTATAATGACCAAAAATAAGAAACTATTTAACTAAAATCTGACAAAGACAATAGATGGAATATTCTTATGCATTAATAATATTTGTAATCCCATGTTTCTCAAAATATGAGAGAATATTCATGATAAAGTATATTAAAAAGCAGAATAAAATATTGAACACAAATATTACCATAACAATGTAAAGCCAACAAATAAAAAGAAGACCGAAAGGAAATTAACCAAAAGTATTAATGGGTTACCACATTTAATTCTCACGATAGTCCTTGTTTCTATGTGGGAAAATTATACTTTATTTTTTTCTTTCTTTCAAAGACTTTTATTTTTTCAAATTTCTTACCATGATCATGTGTTTTTGTTATCATGAAATAAAAACCCAATTTATAAATATGTCAATAGTATTTTAAATGCTCTCTGAAATTTTTAACAAAATGTTTATTAACACCTTTAATTCTTGTGAACTCTCTAAATGCTGCCATGGCATCCAGCAGAAGAAATGGATAAATAAAAAAATTTTAAAAATATGGAAAGAACAATACATTATTAATCAAATGATATGTTTCTTGGATTTGCTTTTCACTAGCTCTGTAACCTTGAAAAAGCATTTACCCTCTCTGAGCCTCAATTTCTTCTTCAGTAAAATAGAGATAATAATGTTTTCCCTGTCTACAAAAGAGAGCTGTGGAGAAGATTGAATATGTACAGAATTGCTTTGGAAAATTTAAAGTATCATATAATAGACCTTATTCTTATTAAAGGGCGATAGTTATTTCAATCTTTATGAGTAATGAAAGAATTTATATTTATATGTTTCTTAACTCTGATTATTTTCTTTTCCAAATTCTCTTGACCATTAGTGGATAGTTTTATCTTTTACTGAAATAAATGAAGGCCAGAATTTAACAGGCTCTAATATGAGTGGTGATAAACTGGGGAAAGGAGTGCATGTGACAAGTGACTGAAGGAGCATCACTGAACTCATCATCCCCATTGGAATTCTTGGTAGAATCATGCAAGGAACTCTAAGATTATTGAGCAAAACAGACATAGAAGATCCTCAGAAGTAGGGGCTCCTAGGTTGCTCAGTCGGTTAAGTGTCCAACTTCGGCTCAGGTCATGATCTCGCAGTCTGTGAGTTCGAGCCCTGCATCGGACTCTGTGCTGACAGCTCAGAGCCTGGAGCCTGCTTCAGATTCTGTGGCTCCCTCTTTCTCTCTGACCCTCCCCCACTCATGCTTTGTCTCTCCTATTCTCAAAAATAAGTGAAAACATAAAAAAAATCCTTTAAAAAAAGAAGTAGGGTGTGCCTTGATGAGACAGGATCATTATATTATTGAACAAAAGCCCTCTTTCCTCTCTTGTACAAAACTGCCTTACAAATATGTTTATTTATTTATTTTTGAGAGAGAGCACAAATGGAGTAGGGATGGGAGGGAAGAGAGAGAGGGAGAGAAAAAAATCCCAATCTGACTTCACACTGTCAGAGCAAAGCCCGACATGAACCATGAGATCATGACCTGAGCCTAAATCAAGAGAGGAACGTTTAACCAACTCTGTCACCCAGGTGCCCTGCACAAACCTGCCTTTACAACTACTTTGAAAACATATCATCACAATGCAATATGCTTAGTGCTACAGTGACAGGTTCAAAGGGCTTTAGGAACATGGAGAAGGATGGGACTCATCCAACCTACAGAAGTTAAAGAAGGCTTCATAAAGTAGGTGATCATGGATGTAGCTGGATTATGCAGCATGTTACAGGAGGACAGGTGGGAAAAATATTACAGGAGGAGGGAAGAGGGAGTGCAATGACAGGGAAGCACAAAAGAGCATGGCCTGTTGTTGGAACTATGGAAGTTCTCTGTGTTTACAGCTAATTGGGAAAAAAAGTGGGAGAGAAGGCCAGATAATAGGTGAGGCCAATGTGAAGTGCCTTATAGACTTTCATGAAAGATTTATACTTCATTCTAAAGACAATGATAAAATAATTAATGGTTTAGAGCATTAGAATTACATGGTAATGTTAAGTTTTTGAAGCAGCAGAGCAGTGACCAGATAAGAGGGGGATTTTTTGAGTGAGCAAAGACCAGAAAGAAGCTAAGTTTTGGAAAGGGATGATAAAAGGCTGAAGGCAATAGCACAGTGGATGAAACGGATTTAAAAGACAATTGGAGGAAAATAGAACTAGCTCACATTTGTAGATCATTACTGCATGTCAGGCACTGTGTGATGTTTTACATAGGATATCTTATTTTAGCCCTGACATGCTAGGAAGGTGGTAACATATGATGGAGAGGAGGCAAATGAAGCTAGAGATTTTATGTAACTTGTCAGAAAACAGAGTGCTGGAGGTGGAGAATGGATCCAGGCTGCCTAATTTTAAGTGTTTGGCATGGAGGTGGCTGCTTGAGAAAATGGTGGTGGTGAAAAAATAGGAGAAGTGGTTTCCCAAGGTTCCAGATTGGGACAGTGGGTGAATATAAAATAAATGAGAAAGAATTTAAAAGAGACACATGTTTGAGAATACTGATAATACAACCAGTATTGGAACTGTTGAATATGAGGTGGCTGGATAGAGACTATAAGAGGTAACTGGAAATGCTGGTTTAGCATTCAGGGGAACCAAGAAGAACTGGTTTAGTATCTGGGTAGGATATAAATGTTTAGTTAATTTTTTGGGAAGTTAGGATGCTACTAAAAGAAAACGTCCATACAAATTTGCTGTATTAACTGAGATAAAGGAAAAAAAAAAAAAAGACAAGAGGGAAGGGAGAGAAAAGGGTAGAGAAAATATGACAGAGGAATGGATGAAGGAAAAAGGAAGGAAAGAGGAGAGAGAGTAATTTGTAAGATGGGTGTCAGACCACCAACATCAGAGAAAAAGAACCCCAGTCTGCAATGTGCTTGTCACCCTACATTGAGGGCTACTAGATGCCAGGACACATTTTATTTTCTTGACTCAGAAAAGAGGCCTAAAAAAATTGCAGGCACCATTGTGAATATACCAGGGTGATTGGAGTTTAGCAAAGAAAATGTCTTGTGGGGCGCCTGGGTGGCTCAGTCGGTTGAGGGGCTGACTTTGACTCAGGTGATGATCTTGCTATTCATGGATTCGAGCCCCCTGTCAGGCTCTGTGCTGATAGCTCAGAGCCTGGAGCCCGCTTCAGATCCTGTGTCTCCCTCTCTCTGCCCCTCCCCTGCTTGCCCTGTGTCTCTGTCTCTCAAAAATGAATAAACATTTAAAAAATTAAAAAAGAAAAAGAAAAAAGAAAATGTCTTGCTAAACTTCGTGCTTGTCATGGCCTCCAAAACTGAGATATTTGTTGTAATACATTATTTCCCCACACAAAAGAACATTGCAGTTCCATTTGAACTTTATATTTGATCAGTTAATGAAGAAACACAGTGTTTATTCTGAGACACAACTAAAGCCACATCTTGACTTATTGACTGTTTTAGTTTTGATGAAGCAAATTACATACCATCTGAGAACAGCCTATACCCCCCATGTTCATCTCTGTTGATTCTTTTCTAAAAACCACAATATCTAAAATGAAACCAATCCTCATTTACATGGGTAAAGTATTTTAAAGTCTGTGCACTCTTTCAGAGTAATATTTTCCAATGTGAAAGCTATTAATCCTTTCTGAATTTTAACGAACCCAAAGAGCCTCTCCATCAATTTCATGTGAGAAGGGCTGGTGAGTGCCGCTTTCCACAAACTTTAATTTTATAATAGAGTTCTTCAGTTCAAATGGGCTTTTGACCTAGCTAATTTAATTGTCTTTGTTATTGATAGCTTCAGAACAGTAAATAATCTTAGTCTGAGAATGTGCGTGTAAGGTTTACTTTCCAAACAGTCTTTTGGATGACCCTCCAAGTGGTAAAATTTCCCTTTGTTTCTGCTAGGGTATACTGTTTTTTATCATAAGCAAAATAAGAGGGTGATGTGAAGTGTTTATTATGGCAGAATATGAGGCATCAAAATGCTTCTCTGCCTTAGAACCGTGCTCCCACCGGGATCATCCACTGCTGGCTCAATAACCACTTTGCCAGGGGAAAACACACACAGTTAAGTAAATTAAAACATCCAGTTTGTTGTACACTCCTGCTCCACGTGACTCATCGCTTCCTTGGGCCAGAAGAGGAATGGTCTTAGCTAAGGCAAAGCATCCTTGAGTAACTTCCATCCCTGCCTGCCAATACCTCTGGAGGTTATTTGAACCACTGGAACTTCTGAAGCATGGGAGAAACTCAGGGGAAAATAAGTGGTGCTGCCTGGGGGAAGGAGCAATGACTAATACACAAAATCTTAGCATTTTGGGGGGGTTGTTATTTTATTTGCGATTTCTGTTTTGGTTTTTGTATGTTCTTTTTGTTTGTTTGTTTTAACTTTTCCTATAGAGATTTGAAGAAATCATAGCATACTGTCATGATGGGTCCATGCGTGGCTTGTTTTCCTTCCTTCTCTCCATCTGTCCTTCCTTCTCTTTCTCCCTCCCTCCTCTCTTCCTTCCTCCCTCCCTCTCTTCCTTCCTTCCTCCCTTCCTTCTTTCCTCCCACCCTCCCTCCCTCTCTCCTTCCTCACTCCCTCCCTTCCTTCCTCCCTTCCTCCCTTCCTTCCTTCCCTCCTTCCCTCCTTCTGCCCCTAACTCTTATTCCTATTTCCCATGTCATTAATAAATAGGCAACACTATTCTAACATGTTCAATATGTATTCTTTTTGTTATATATATTCATTAAAAATATAAGATATATTTTTAATGGATATGAATGGAATTATGTACTAATTCTTATTGTTATTTTCTGGATTCATTCAGACTGATAGTTAAGATCTGTGTATGTTGCTATGTATACATCTAGTTGGTTGTTTCTAATACCCCAAAGTATTCCATTGGATGAATCCGCCATGTTTTACTTATCCAGTCCCCCAACTACAGACAACTTGATTGCTTCTGACTCCTACTATCAAAACAAACGCCACTCTTAAATATCTTTACATACATTATCCGCTTTTCCTCTGATATACGTATACCAGGAGGCTTCATAAGCCATACTACCTGGAATTTAATTCTTTTTGGCTAGAATCATTTACAGAGGATTTCACAGGCTGCAGTCCCCCAGCAGGACTTGATGATTTCCATACTCTTACAGTTCCACCAATGCTTGATAATGTCCAGAGTAGTAAATTTAGTAAATCTAATTACTAGTGAATGCATATGCTTGATAGTCTTTTGTGAATGAATGTTTATATCATTCGCACATTTTTCTATCTGATTCTCACCTTTTTATTGTTGATTTTTAGGAGATTAAAAATTACATATGTAAATTCCTTATAAACTTTTGACATTACAAGTTACTTCAAATTTGTACCTTTACATATTGGATCCCTGAAATCTTTAATTTTAGTGTGATAAAATTAATCATTTATTTTGCTTTTAAAATCATCCTCCATTATCTTCTAGGATTTTTATAATATTATCTTTCACATTAGGTCCTAATTCTAAATCCTTAATCCTGGAGTCCTGGATTGCTGTGTTAGTTTGCAAATTATCTATCTATCTATCATCTATCTATCTATCATCTACCTACCTATCATTTATTTATCATCTATCTATTTAATTTTTATGTATCATCTATAGAGAAAGTTGACCAGCTGAACATTCCCTCTTTTCCCATGTGTTTGTGGTGTGATTCACTCAAGTATTATATTTCTCTCTACACGTGATTTCATCTCTGAACTCCCTACTCTGTTCCATAAACCAATTTGCCTATCCTTGCTTCAGGGCATGGATGATTTTTACTACAAAGGTTTCATAATATGTTTTAGTAATTGATATAATAAGTGCCCCCTTTGTTTTACATTTTCAAAGGTGACTTTTTCCCTTTTCATCCCCTTTCACATTTAAAATAACTCTTAGATTGTTCAAAAAAAATCAAGCTTTGAATTCTTTTGAATTCCACGCAACTGAAAGAATGGTTAATATATATCATATTGTCCAACTAAAGAGTATGCAGTGTCTCATTTTAATCAGTACTTCTATGTTGGTAATAGACTTGCATTTTCTTTTTGCCTACAGACATCTTGTGTACTCTTTGTTAATTCCTAAAACCTTTAAGGGTTTTGTTTTTATTTTGAATGTTATCGTATTTTTAGGTATATTTTCTGTTTATCTTGATTTTGTTTGTCCAAGCCCTTCTTTCCCCTGGGTTTAGTGGAGCGGGGGGAGGAGGATCACACATCAGCATTCTCCTTCTGTAGAAGGACTAGTATTTTCTTTATCTGGTGGATCTAAAATATACTGAAATTCCAAATCTGGCTAAGTTTGAAACTTTTATACCTGTCTCTTGTTTGGGATTTATAACAACAACATTTTTATTACTAGAGAGATCTGAACTTTCTTTTGAGGGTTTTAAATGCTTTGCAAACATCACATTCTTAAATTCCCACAGAATTTCTAAGGATAAAAATGTAGGTGGCAAGGGTAAGATCTTGTCTTACCTCAGTCATGCAAGGCCAAATCCTGGCCTCATTTGATGTACAATTCTGTGGGAACATAGATGAACCCTTCAGTAGTGAAAACAGCTCTCTGACATACAACTGATGCACATGCTTTTAGATGGGCTCAGTGTATAGGAACTAGTGGCTGAAGCCAGACCGAGGTCCCTCTGATGAACTTCTTTGTTTTGCTTGTATTTGTTTCAACTTTTCCTGCTATTCTTTTTCCAGCCAACCCCTTCCCCTTTTTTCTTTTTCCCAAATCCAGATATAGAAAAAAGTAGTCAAAGCTAATCCAAAGTAAACTGCCAAATATATTTTATAAGCTTCAATGTACCACTTAAAATGCCAGACTGTTAAACACTAGACAGGGAGTGCATTCTCAAGGGCAATGGCCATAGGTGGAATGTTTTTAGTAGTCTTTAGCCAACATTTTGTAAGTTCTGTGCCTATAAGCATTATTTCATTATCTTGGAAAAAATAAAAGGTTTTCTCCTCTTTTTCCTTCTCCTCCTCCATCTACTTTATATCCTCCTTCTTTTCTCTTCTTCTCCCCCTCCTCTTTGTTAACAAAAGTTCTTTTTGAAATGAGGGAAAATAGGCAAAAGAATTTGGTAAAAATATAAACACATATTATGACCATTTTATCAATAACATCCAAGAACATTGGTAGAAGAAACAAGAGGGAAACTTGTTTTTAAGTTTTGTCCAAGTAAAATTGGAAATAAATTAAAAGAAAAATATAAAAAAAGTATTAGTTTAAAGTTATTTATGAGTTAAATCAAGACGTAGACTTAGGATAAATTTAAATTTAAAAAATACTCTCACGAGTGTTTCTGTGATATTTTCTCTAAAAGAAGAAAACAAATATATTTTGATAACTTTGATAAAAAATACAACTATAAAGTTAATGACAATTATTCCTCATACAGGATCGCTACTCATACCACATTCTAGTATATGCATATCTCTGAGTAGCTATTCCAGATTTAGAACAAAGTAGTTTTGTATATTCTCTAATCTCAAACCTTTAATTTGGGGATGATTAGAAAGAAAAAGAGATGAAAAAGTAGAGAAGGTGTCTGCAGTGCAGTGTTGGAAGATACGAAAACATGAAGAATGATTTTCCATTTAGAAGTGATTTCAGTTGCCTGCTTATACAGTGGGGATTGTACTTTATGAAAAAGGGGCAGATGGACAATTTTCCAAAATTCTGCAAAGTTTCAGTGTTATTAAAAACAGAGCTATTTTGTAAGTAACCCTATGTATGAGCACAGTATTTGAGAAATAAAAGTGCAATTACTAAATAAATATTGCATTGGTCTCTTTCCAGTTTAGGTAAACAAGTTATTCTGTGCCTTTGTGATGGGCAATAGAACTCCTGAGAAGATAGTCAATCATTTCAAATTATAAAGAAAAAAAATGGAGAATAATTATACAAATACATTTTAGTTTATGCATATATCAGGGTTCAAATACAAAGTGATTTAATTCACAAAATAGACTGCTTTAAAAAATGTGGAAGAGCCAGAGGAATAAGCTCTAGGCAGGGGTTCCAAGATTAAATTTAAAAATGTCACTGAAGAGCTGACCCACAAAAAAGAGCTGCTCTCCCTGGGAAGGAAGGCGAGAGGTGACTGGGAAGTCAAGGAAGCTATTGCCTCAACGATGGACTCTAGCCCACCCTCCTTCTGCCACCATCTGAGGATCAGGAAGCTGCTGCCAAAACAACTGGCTCTAGAACCACACCATCACAGTCACAGACCTTGCCAATAAAACGGATATCACACCAAATTCTCAACACCCACAAAATTATGCCCTGCATACTTAAATCTGTGTTTCTGCTGTTGCCGAGAAGACAAATGCCCACATGGTTTGCCTACTAGCAAGTCTCCCAGCTCACTTTTTCCTTTTTCACAACAGGAAAAACTTTCATGGGTACATCCACTCAATAGGAACCAAGTATTCACAGAATCTAAGCTATAAAGCATTTCTGCAATAAGGCGAAACACAGTGGGATTAGAAAAGAGTTGAATGAATCAATATCTACCATATGCTGTAGTCTGCATATTATCTACAACTAAGCAAAACAAATTTATAAGCATTTCATAAAAACTGTTATGGCATGAAGATGTTGTAAAGTCACCAGTGGACAAAAATGGCAGTTGGAATTAGATGTAGCCTCAATTTGTATTAATTTTAGATATGTAAAATATTACCAAACTATTCCTTATTTAGTGTATGATCTTAAGTGAGGTAAAAATATTTTATTTTTATATGTTTATTTATTTATTTTTAGAGACAGAGACAGAGCAGGTGTGAGCAGGGGAGAGGCAGAGAGAGAGAGAGAGAGAGAGAATTCCAAGCAGGCTCCACACTGTCAGTACAAAGCTCAACGAGACTCAGGATTCAATCTCACAAACCATGAGATCATGTCCTGAATCAAAATCAAGAGTTGGACACTTAACCCACTAAGCCACCTTGGTGTCCAAGATAAAAATATTTTCAAAGATTTCCATAATTCACTCACAACCTCAATCCCCTTTACTTTATTTTTCTCATAAGTTCTCATCTGTAATTTCATCTGTAATTCCATCATCAGAGTTGTCAGGAACCTAACTGTCAGAGTCAGAGTGGACATATTCAGTAAGAAACATTTTTATTAGTATAGAGCTTTACCCTTCTAATAATATATTCTCTTGAAATCTTTATTTTTGCATTTTCTTTTTTCCTGTTACATTGTACAGGACTTTTCTCTTAATCAGTTAGAGATGTCCGGATTGTTTCAAAGCACATTTTTGAAAATGAAAAGGGAAGAACTACTGACAAATAACAGACAGGCCATTTACCCTTGGCTTTACAGAGACTAAAGCAGGATGACCTGGCCTGCAGAGTGAGGAGGGTGGGGTGTGACCTCAGAGGGAATCTGGCCTGACAGGAGTTTGGGTGAGAATAAGACCAGCTTTGTCCAGACTTGAGTGTGGGCTGTGCAGAAACCTGATTGGGGACTGAGCCAAAACAGCAAACTCTACTAAAGTCTGCAAAGCTTATTACCATTCCAGAGAGCCCCACTCATTATCTGGGCAGCAGTTTGCATGGTGACTGAAGTCAGGGCCTTCCTCAGGTCCTGAGAAAGAAGCTCATCAATACTACAAGGCTTTACTAAGCTCCATGTTTACTGCCCTTTGAGAAAGATTTGTCCATTTTAAAGAGTCCAGAACACTCATAACCCCTGAATAATAGAATGTAAGTGGACTTGGTGGTCAGGGAAGAGGTTGAATGCAAGGGAAAATCTTAGCACCAGAAGCAAAGTGGCCCTAAATATTGGTGACATACGTTCTCATTACACAGAATATATGAGGTTTTCATCTACGCAATCTCCTTTGAGCCTCACAATATTCCCAAGTAGAAGGCAGAGAAGCTATTACCTTCATCTAATTGATAAAAACATTAAAGCTCAAAGAGGTTTTTAAACTAGCCAAAAGTCACACAATGACAAAGCATGGAAGGGTACCAAAATTTTCTGACTTTAAGACCTCTGTTTGTCAATGCATTGGGTCTGTGGATGTACTGCAACCTTTGTAGAAAGGAGATAACAAAGAAAACTGTATAATAAAGTTGAATTTAGTCAAAAGGTGTTATTTATTACTGTGATAGATTTAATACAGTAAGTAAATTGCCTTACCAAAAGGGATAGAATTCTTGAAACTTGAATTCAACTTGTTTGGGTAGGAATATCCTGATATTGTGTTATCATAAGAAAAATTTTTTAAGAAAAGTATCAATGTCAAAGCAATAGCTGATTTGCTCACTCAAATTGAATCATCAGTTAATTACATTAAAATGTTTAAAATTAGGAAAAAATGCAATCAAGGTAGTTATTTGATATTGTGATGTCAAATCAACAATCATTGTGGGGTTTTTTTCTCTCACCTTTCAAATAATGGTGTTGGCACAGTGTAGGGAAACAAACCACAGACTTATAGAATCCCGTATTAATACTTCTTGGTACATTATGAATCATTTATTACACCAAGGCTGAATTTCCAGTCCAAATTTTACTATCATTTCCTCTATTTCTTGTGCTAGAGATTAATTCGGATAATTTATTTGGTACTCATTTGCTTCTTTATTCATTCTGTCTGGTTTTGAACATTTGTTGGGTGACAGACACAACATGATTGTTACAAAGAAAATGTAATGGCATTTCTGCATGGGCGAGAACCTCACACTGTAGAATTGCTCTTGAGCCACAGCAGACTTCGTGTTTCTTTCTAGCTCTAGGCAAACGTTTTCAGGGAACTGGAGGTAGAATACTTAAAAAAGATATCAATGGTGACATTGGCTATAATAATTAAGAAATATTTCCTGTTGTGAGGAGGTAGGATTTCATCATAGTTTAGATATTATGATCTGAAAAACTGGAGACAACTGCAATGTTCTTCAGTGGATGAACAGAAAAACATACTTGGGGTATCTCGTGGAATAAAGATACTGGGCGACAAAAAGAGAAAAACTGCTGATTTCTTCAACAACATGGATAACTCTCAGTGCATTATGCTAAATGAAAGTAGCCAGACTCAAAAGGCTAGATGTTTTATGATTCCATTTATGACATTCTTAAAAAGTGAAAACTACAGAGAAAGGAAACAGATAATAAGCAGCAGCTGGGCAAGTTAGGGGCAGTGTTGACTACAAAGGATGTGAGGGAATTTGGGGAGGTGATGAGACTGTTGTATATCTTGAGTAGGCAGTTACATGATTGTGTATGTGTATCAAAACTCATTGATTTCAACACCAAAAAGGATGACTTTAATATATAAAAATTAAACCTAAAAAATGACACTGGATTCTAGAGTTTGATTTGTTAGGTCCAATCAAATCCCACTTCTGTTATTTGTTATTTGTATACCTTGGCCAAATTACTTTGCTTATTCAAGAATCCTCATTTATAAGTATCAAAATAATACGGACCTAATTAAGTTGTCATAAGGATTAAACAAAGTAATCTATGTGAATTGCCTAGCACAGCACCTGACATGGATTTACTTTCAGCAAAGAGAAAATCACAACTCTGTGCAAATAACACACTTACCACTGCTACCTCTTTTGTTAGAGGAGTGGGCCCTCCAATATCTCCTCACATTCATACATGTTCTCCCAGGACCACAATTCATGTCCTGAGCTTCCCCATTGGCCCCCCCAGCACCAATATGGCTACCATGAGCACAACACCATCCCCTTTACTGGTGCTTAGAATAGCTGGTTCCATGACATGCTTTCTCTTAATGGCAGCCACATACTGTGCCTGTCAAGGCTGGAAAGAAAAAGAAGACAGTTCACAATTCAATCATTTCTCACTGCTGATTTATTCATGATGACTGACTTTTTTCTATTTTTTCCTTATCCAAAATATCAAAAAAATGTCATTTACAAACAAAAATAAGGAACTATTGCAATAATATATGCAACTCCTTATTTCAAATCATTATACTATTAGGTCCTGAAAACTCCTCTAAGCAGCATTATTTGGTACAGCAAATAGTTTAGTTTGTTTGAAGGTCAAATAAATGGAAATTACTTTCTTCCAATATCAAGGCTAATGGTGAGGAACCATGGCATGGATTCTCTAAAACAATGGATAGTGCCCAAATTCTCTACATGGTACAGTGCTTCATTCTGGAAAGCATTTCATTTCTTTTTCCAACAGATTGCTTTTCTAATTATATTTTGCTTATGTCATTGCCCTTACTTTGCATTTTCAAAGAACTCAACAAGGACAGGTGGTGGAGGCTAAGAGGAAACAAAATGACCTAGAGATATACTGGATTCAACTTTTGGAAGTCAAGAACCCCAACATACAGTTTTACTTCTGTAGGTTGGTGCCCAAACACAAAATAAATGCATTCATATCATAAACCTTGGTCATGTGTTAAATGCAAATTATTCTCAAGAGATAACATATTCAATCTTATCAGTCATTTACATGTTAGTAAGAATAGGTTTATAAGATGATTAGCTGATGAGGGTCAGAATGATAAAGAGGAAGAATGAGAGCTTTGGGCAAATGTTTAGAGTAGGGGAAATACCAACTCCTTAAGTGTTTTAATGATGCAGAAAGAAGAGACTGGGGTTACTAAAACCCAACTTTTCTTACAGTTATCATCCCTTTTAACCCTTTGGCCATACAAAGGCTTATTCTTTTTAATGTATTTGGAAGGTGGTTGTATACTGAAATGTTACAGAATTTTTTTCTGCATATCTATATAGTATTTCTTCTGTTCCTCCTGTGAGAGCAAAATGCTGTTGTCCAACTAGTCACATAGTAACATCTGATGCAATAGAGCCTTACTTGAGACTATCTGGAGAGTACACACACACACACACACACACACACACACAACCTCACAGACACTTTTTCCTCTTTTTTAAATAGAGAAAAGTTTAATTCCACTCTTTGTACCATGAGCATGGCCTAGCATTTGAGTTGATTATTAGTAGGCAATAAAAGAGGAATACACACACTAATAATATGCCTTGGTCACCGCATACACTTTTATTTCAATCATGTGCCAAGAGGTCCTTTATTCTTGGAAAAAGATAGCTTCCTGACAAAAATACTTTTATGGTTTGCTGAGATAATGAAAATAATTTGTGTACAAACTGTATAGTATACTTTCTGTAGTAGTCTTCAAAGGTGGCTAATAGTAAATTTTTCCTTCTTCATACATGCATTGCATACCATCGAGAAGTATATTTCCTTTACTCTTGAGTCTAGATGGAAACTCTGACTTATTGTGACCAAAGGAGCATAGTGATAGTGATATTTGGGACTTCTGAAGTCAAATCTGACTTAAATAGATTGGCAGGCCCTGCTGCCTCCTCTTAGAAACCAGTTGTCATGTAAAAGGTCAAGATCAACATGTATGAAACTAGGGAGAGGCCACATGGACCACATATGTATATTAATGCTAGTGAGTGATCTTAGTTGAACCCACATCAAGCAAAAATCAACCCAGCTGAAACTACTGAACTCACCAAAATCAACAATAAATTGTGGTTTTAAGTCATTAAGTATTAGTGTTTCGTTGTGCAGCACTATATACAGAAACATTTTCCTTTCCCATTCATTTACATATGTCACCTCCAAAAAGGATTAAAAGAAGAAAATCAAATAAACATGCATGTCAACAATTAAGAATGCATACACATTCATGAGGTGCCTGGGTGGCTCCATTAGTCAAGTAACTGACTCTGGATTTTGACTCAATCACAGTCACAAATTTCAAGGAATCAAACTCTGCATCAGGCTCCTGAATGGAGCCTGGTTGGGATTCTCTCCCTCCCTCTTTCTTTCTGCTCTCCCCACCCCCCCCCCACAAAATAAATAAATAACCTTAAAAAATAATGCATATACATTCATAAGTAACATTTTATTGTTAAGACCCAAACAACCAAATTTTTCAGCTTAAATTAATCTTTCAGTTTAAATTATGCCATTATGATAGATCACTTTTTTTTTATTAAGAAATCAACCTCCATATCCATTAGGTTTCGAAGATCCACTTTCAATGTGGTATCTCATTCTGCTAATATAAGTTGAAGGCAGTAGTAAAACCAGAAATGCATGTAATTGAAAAGTACATCCATCTATTCATTCATGTTGTTTTCTCTGATATGCATTTAAAAAAATTTACGAGCTTGTTTGGAAAATGTGAAAGAAAAAAAATCAATAGAGTAACCATGATTTATAAAGGTGAAACCTTTATGTCATGAATATTTCATCAGGGAAATGTGGAAGCCATCAGAGTTTACCTAAACATATTCCTCAATCTGATGTGACTAATTCATGAATGGGCTGACACTCATAATTAATGAAGATGATCACTGGGTACATAAGAACGGCATGAGAGTTACAAAACAAACACTAGCCTCGTAAGGCTTCTGGGGATTTTGAAAATAGTCTGGGTCAAAGGTGATTAAAGGTCAATGTTGAGGAGAGGAGAACAAGAAGAGGACGAGATTTTCTGCATGCCTTGCAGAGGGACATCAGAGTGAGTCAAAGCATACAGTCTGCAGAATTGAGCCAAACCTTTCTTTCTCCTAGGACTGGATCAGATGCCTCTCTCAGAAGCCATTTCAGTGGGGAACCTAGTCAACTATATTTGTCTTGACTACTGCTCAATTTCCCCAAGTTTCTAACTGTTTTTAAGTTCCTCCACCCAGTTCTGAGAGCCGTGGAAACATTAATATACAAAATGGAGAAAGCAAAAGAGATTTTATGGAGAAGAAACAAACCAACCACATTCAAGGGGCCCATAGCCAAGCAATTAGTGATACAACCAGTGGCACAATAAACACCCACGAATCCCCAGTAGAGTGGGAGGCAGCACAAAGAACAAGGTAAATTACAAGCAGATCAAAAGAGAAGTATATTCGATAAAGAGCTCAGGTGGAAAGCTGCCAAGGGCAGTTCTGCAGCAAGGTTTCAAATGGCAAAGGCACGAGGGAGAGGAATGGCCCAAGCCATGCACTGCCCTCAATAGTTTTCAAAGGTGGCCCATGGTGATGTTATTCCATTCTTATAATATTGATTTCATCGAAGAAACCCAAAATTTTCCAAGAGTCATTAAGAAGGATGTAGAAAGGGTCAGAAGTTAATTTAACAGCAGAAAGCACTCGCTGAGACTAGCAGGTCTCCTTGCAAAAGAAATTCACCTTGGATTTGAACGCAGTCTTTTCATGGTTCCAAAAATAGTACAGGTGTTTGTGCCTCTGTTAGTGAGCTCTTCAACCTAGAACTGAAAGTAGTCTGTTTTCTTTTCGTATATTTAATTATGATGGAAGTGACAGAAGACATCATGACAAAGTGTGTCAGCAAGGAGGAAGTGTATGTATGGTATACGCCAGCCTCCTTGATTCTAATTGGCTGTTCTTTGTTGGCAAGGAGAACTGGTGGTTTTCCTTACCAGGAGACTGACCCCAGTAGATAGTATGAACATTCAAGAGTCCTATATAGACTAACAGAGACATCTTTAAAATCTTTTAGCATGCAAAATGTTCTTTAGTCTTTTCCTCACTTACTATGAGTCATATTATACATATTACACACACACACACACACACACACACACACACACACACACATATATGTATACACACACACACACACACACACACAAATGGGGGGAAATTGGGTCTGTTTTATCCTTTTTTCTATCCCTAGTATCTAGCAAGTAAATACTCAATAACTTTTTACTACATGAATGAAAGGAATGAATGAATGAATGAAGTTCTTAGAAGACTTCCAGAAATATAAGACACATTAATATTTTTACTTAAATATTTAGGTTTCCTTCCTTGATTATACTAGTGAATACATTCTTGTATACAACCAATACAGTCTCATATATGAATTGAATTAGAACCAAAGTGCTATGAAAAAAATTTTTTAATGTGGCAAAGCAAAACAGAAAACAGTAAGCTAGTTAGGGATTTAGATTCTTATTTTTGGAGTTTCACTAACCTGTTGGGGCCTTGAGAATTTCACCCCTCTTGATTTCAGCCTCCTTGGCTGATAGGTAGATAGGTAGGGCAGTGGGAGAAGTGCTCTAAGGTTCAAAGTGCTTTTCGGAGACAACATTTTATGATTCCATAAAGAAGGCGTATTTTTAGAGCAAGACATTGGACTCTTTGTAACTTCATGAAATGAGAAAAAAAGTCATAATGTGTGAAAACTAAGGAAAAATTTTAATTGAGAAAATAGAATAGGAAGAAATTATTATGAAGAATCTGGTTGAATACCGTAACTGCAGGAAGATAAATAGTTACACTGTGCAGGATTAATGGTGGTCCCATCATTGTTAAACATCTCCAATCATGTCTATTGATTTATCTAGAAGCCGATCAGGATTACTTAACTGATTGATGTGAATTTGAAAGCTCCAATGGCATTCTCTGTCTGTCCCTGTCTGTGTCTCTTCTGTCTCTATCTTCTATGTCTCTGCTTATCCCTCAACCTTTCTGTCTTTCTTACACACACACACACACACACACACTCACACACACACCAGACCAGAAAAATATCCATGGTCAATCCTCAAACAATCTAGGAAGTAAAGGCAACACATAGCCTCTCTGACACTTTACGGCCTGTCTTTAGCCAACCTGACTTGATGAACTTCCTTTTTCTCACTGTCTATTCACTCAGTAGCAGGTTATTCTGATTTTACTCTAATGGTAAAAAATATATTTTTTTATTTTTTTAAAATTCTATCTTTATAAGTTCAAAGTCCCACATTTTTGTTATACACATGCCATTCTATAATCTTTCACACAGTAATCTGCTTTTTGGTAGATAATTCTACTACCGAATGAAGCTAAAATGGACTAAATCAAAACCAAGCCTAATTTCTTGGCTTTCCTCATTTTTTCCCACTTCACCTTTCTATCCCTTAAATGGCTGCTGAAATGGCTTAACTTATAAACATTGAATAAAAAGTGTGCAAAATGTCCTCTAAAAAGAGATGTCAGCAGTTTAAAATATGTCATTTTAGACTTATAGTCTGTTATAACATTTGATTTACCTATCAATAGGAAAAGATCCATGCTAGTTTTTTCCCTTCATTAGTAAAATCCATTTTAAGGTCTCCAGGAGGTAAATTATTTTTAGAATTAGTTTTTATTTTATTAGTCAGGTTGCAGAGTGTCAAAATTTCACTGAAGCCAGTGGCACTTCACTGAGCTTATTAATATTGATATGATCACTCTGTATTCTGTGCTGAGTGACACTGCTAACCTTCTGAGATGGTGAGAATTCTTCTTAAAGGGACCACACGAGTTTTAAAAATAGATCATCAGATCTTTTCTTCTGGTGTTTGTGTGTGAATAGGGCAAGTAGAATGTCTACATCAGTTTTTATGATTCAATTAATTCAACCCACATTTCCTAAGCACCAGCTTTAGGCTAACACTATGCTAGATGCTGAGGCTGTGAAGAACCTCCAATATGTGGTCTCCCCCTTCAAGGGGTTCAGTCTGTTCAGTAAAGATTTTTCTAGCACCTTGTATGTGTTGGATGCTGTGCTGGGAACTATAGAACATTTTTAAATGGTTACAGCATTGTCTCTATTGTCAAGGGACTTACTAATTAATAGAGGGGATCAAAGAATTTTCCATTATAAAGAGCCCCAAAGGATCTGAGAGGTGACATACTATGTCAACGGTGAGAAGACTTCAAAAACAGTTGACATCTGAACAGGGCTTAGAAATATGGGTAGGTTCTGAGTGATGCAGATTAGGGGTGCAAGAAGGAAAGAAAGGACAAAGGAGATGTTCAGAGGGAACACCATAAGCAAAGAGAAGCAAATCTAACAAGAATATAGTCAGAGAACCACAAGTAGCTGTTTAAGAAGAGAATATGTTTAGCGATGTAGTAGGTATTAGCAGAAATTGTATCCTGGCCATGTTGCTGAAGCTCAAATGCCAACTGGAGTAATCTGAGATAAATTTCCACATAGTGCACATCTATCAATAGTTTCCAAGCAAGGAATCAAATCTATTACTTATAACAACAGTTTTTGATATAACGTTACATTAATTCTTTCAAAGGCAGGCATCATATTTGGAATAATATTTTACTAAATATTTGAGGCTATTTTTTTTTAACTGGAACCCAGTTAAACCCAGTTTGTCATTTCTGGTAAAACTGTGAATAGTGACCAGTGTCTGTGGAGTGTGAAAGTCAACCATAAACCATATGGTATCTATCTACCATAAAAGATAAGAGGACATTTTGCAATTTATATTAAAAGTACAGTCAGGAATACACTTTAAATTTTTATAGTGTAACTTTTTCCTGTGTGATCTCCAGTTATTGTTGAGAGCACATTGTATACCTACAACTGAGATTTCAGAAGGAAGGTTCTGGAAACTTCTTTCAGAGCATGGCAGAAGAAAGTCTGAATTCTCTGTCTTGAATTGCTTGGGAATCAGTCTGGACCTAAAAATGGACTCAAGAAACCTGGTCTTTAATCACAGCTTTGTCAGTCATATTTGTCAGAGAATTAATAAAACAAATTTTAATGTAAATGTAAAATGTAAAATGCACACAAAGGATTAGATGTCTTGTCTTTTTTTGTTTTTTTTTTTTTCTTTCTGAAAAATAGAATAAAATCTTCTGAGCAAACATTACGGGAATTCAGAGCAAATAAAGGACTCGAGAGAACTGCACTTAATACAACAAATATTAGAATCTCCTTACCTTGTAAAGCATAAACTTGAAAGATGAAGAGATGTTGATAGTTGACTGAATTCTCATTCTCTCCTAAATACTGGCTAATAAAAAAAAATAACAATTGCATTAATGGAATAGACATAATTTGTCCAAAAATACTAAAGTAATGGTTCTCCCAGTATAATTGAAAAGACAGACACGTAAACAAATAATCATAATAGGAATTGGTGAGTGTTATAGGAGATAGGTATAAAGTATTATGGGAAGATAGATGAAGGACTAACAACTTGCTGTGTATCTAATTAATGAGGTACTACAAGGTGCTATTCTCTCCTGGGTGATTCATTAGAGAGAATTAATAAAACAAATTTAACAGTGTTTTCACCATTGGTGCCAAAGCTAGCATCTAGGTCAATATGCTCTAGCCTTATTTGCTTGAGTAATACCACTCTAATCTATACCAAAGGAAAGCCTTCTGGCTCCCTTGAACTAGGATTTCTCCTTTCTGCTATCTGAAGCACTCAGCACCCTCCAACTCTCTATCTCTATCTCCAACTCTCTCTCTCTCTCTCTCTCTCTCTCTCTCTATCACCCTCCAACTCTATGATCATTACAAGAAACCTGGCCTTCACTTAAGTCTCGAGGTGAGTGTGTCACCATGGTGATGGTACACAGAGGGAATTTGAAGTACCAGATACGCAAAGGCAAGCAGATGCCAGCAATGATAAAAATCAAAAGACTTCCTCCAAGTCAAAGCTAAGAAAAGAGTGCATACAATTGAGCATGTGGGATTCCAAATTAAGGCAGCAGGGCAGCCAGGGACATGGTCTTCAGGGAATTCTACACATCAGCCAATCTCAAAATCATAGGGTGAGAGAGAGAGAGGTAAGTTAATGGACTGACCCATCTGCCATTTTCGCATTTGCTCACCTCTCCCTTGGTCTCCCCCTGTAAGCTTCCTTCTAACAGATCCCCAGAGCAATCCAGTCTGCTCTGGGATGATAAAACATTTATATATATTTATGTACAATTATAATTAACTGTCTCTATATATTCTCAATTATGTCATTTATATTTCTAAAGTGAGTTGAAAAATAATTTTATCATTACAAATCATTTAATCATTAGAAATTAATTTGTATGTACAAATGTTAGCATTTTGTGACTTTAAATTAGCTTCTGCTGTCTCTAAGGAAAGTTGTAAGGACTCAACTCTGAAAGAGAGTAGACCATGCAGGACTGACTGAGTATAGTGCAAGTAAGCAACATTGAAAAATGAGGCAAGATTATAAAAGGAAATGGTATGATAGAGAATTCCCTTTTCTCTTGCAAACATGTCTTTTTTTAAGAATTTCTTACTTGAGAAAGTGGTGCACTTATCTCTGATTTGTTGGAAGGGAGCAAATATTAATACCACAACAGATGCCAAATAGCATAGATTGAAAAGCTCTAACATGAGTTGATATAATGTAGATCTTATTTTTATGATATAATTGTGAATTATGTACTTTATGCATTGGTAATTAGAGAGTTGAGCAGATGGAGAAGGTTTAGCTTAAAGTGATGTGTCCATTAAAATGACCTGCACTGCCAAGAGTCTATTCATGTTCATGAGTATAGCAAATTTGTTCTATTAAAATATTATTGGAAGTTAAGGACTTATTGTCATTGTGTTGGAGGCATCCATCTAATGACGGGAGCAAAAACCAATTGTAAATGTCAAATCTACCTATTATCCTGTTTTGCTTTGCAGAAGGTCTTAACTGGACATTTGGCTTGCTGTGGAAATTCTCATGTTTGGCATTTTTCTATTTTAGACATTATCATAAAAAATCATAATAAAATAGTGATTTTAATGATCACTTTGTGTATCTTTTAACTTATTGTTGAAAGGACAGATGGCAACTAATTTTTTAATGTGGATATTGTATTTTTCTATTTTCAGTAGACATGCTTGCTTCTATCCATCACATATTTCCCCCAACCTTTTTGGATGGCCTCTAGGGCTGCTTTTCTGCTCAGCTTTAATCTTCTTTCACAGGGAGGAGAAAATGAAAGAGTCCAGATTTCTCATGTGTTCCAGCTAGAGATAATGCCACATCTAAAGAACCACAATTGAGGATATAGAGGCAGACTCTTTTATACATTGTTGGTGGGGGTGTAAACGGGTGTGTTCTTCTAGAAAGGGATTTGGAAATATGTATTCTTAAACAAACAGCCTCAGAATTTCCAATCCTGAGAATCTTTCCATAAAAATGTAGGTAAATGCACACAGATCCAAGTATATCCAAAAAAAAAAAAAGAAAGAAAAGAAAGAAAGAAAGAAAAGAAAAGAAAAAAATGCAAACAGCTTTATACCTAAATATTATAATTGCATTCAATATACAATAGCTAACAATAGGAATTAGACTAAATATACTACAGAGCAGATTGCTAACAAAATATGCTGTAACCCTCACGAAGACCTGCTGGATTAAATTACATATATAAAGAATCTGGAATAACACAGCAAAATGGTTATATTATTATGTGGAGTAGAAAAATAATTTTAAATACTAATAAATTAAGATAGTTATATCACCAACTGGTTTTTATATTCCAGGTACTCTTCTAAGAATTTTATATGTAAGATAATATAAAACACTCACATTACCCACAACATTAATAGCAGGAGAACTGGTAGAGGTGGAAGGAGCTGGAATTTGAACCCAAGTACTCTGATTTCAGAGAATCTGCTTTTAGTTTTTACTCTATATCACATTTTTAGTAAGATAGTAGCTATCTAAAAATAATACTAAACACACAAATACACACACACATACATACAAAGCAATGAGGAAAAACACTCTGCAATTTTTCCTATCAAGAGATGGAGTCTATTCCCCGACCTTCGAATTTGGGTAGCCTTGTGACTTGCTTTGAAAGTATAATGCACTGAAAATGACTCTGTGCAGCTTTCTACGTAAAGCCTTAATAGACTTTGCAGCTTCTACTTTCACATTCTTGCAGTGCTGCCCAAAGATAGCCATGCAGGGCAGCCAGTCTACCCTCTGGAGAATGAGAAATTATGTGAATTATCGAGGTGCTCTAGCCCACACCCAGCATCAACAGCCAGACATGTGAGTGAGGCCATCTTGAACCTTCCAGTTCAGCCCACAGCTGAATGCAGTTACTTGACTTGAGTTCACATGAAATGTGCGTAGGTGTAGGAAACACCAAACCAACCCATTGAATAATAAAAAATAATAATTTATTGTTGTATTAATCTACTGAGTTTTAAGGTGGTTTGTTATATAGCAATAGATAACTGATATGGCCAAAATACGATCAGATGTATTTTAGAGAAATTATGGAAATATGTGCCATATTTTTAATATGATTAATGAATTCTCATTATAGATATTGTTTAATTTCTTTAGACTTTAGAGCCTGACATTTGACATTCCTTTGGAGTAGACTCAACAGTTTTCTCAGGTTTGCCAGATTAAGGTGGAAGTCTTTCTGAAAGAACCAACCGTCTTGAGACATAATTAGTATGTCATTGCATGGCCACTGAAAAAAATCTTACTGGGCTGGGCACAGAATGAGCAGCTGTTGCACAGTCCAGTGTCGAGGTGAAGAATGTGTAGTCTGATGGATGGAAATACTGCTACGCTTATTTCTCCCCATCAACGGTAAGAGCTCCAAGGAGAAACACTAAGCTGGGTGTCATTCCACATTGGACCATGTCTCTAATATACTGCCCTTGTAACTTTATCTTTTGTTCCAGGCCTCTGGTAAATATGAAAAAAGCTGCAATTCAATTAGTACCTGCATGAGCTCTATGAATACGCCTTCCTTTTTGAGTCATAGAAAATCTGAAATTATAATCAGGGTGGGGCAAGGTAACTGTCAACAATCAAATTAGGAAGTCGATATTTTATTAGAGAATTGTGATGAGGATTGAAATGTCAAACTGCGAGTCAATTTCCAGCCAAGCAACCTTTTGTTACTGTTGGTCACTTCTGTCTCTCAGAGAACTCTCTACTCCCCTGGCTTCCTCAAACACCTCTCATGACTCTCTTTTCTTTCTAATGATTTATCAGCTATTCTTCCTTAAATGTGTATCACAGATTTTGTTCTTCACCCTTCTCACCCTCCACCCTCATTGAGTCACTTCTGTGTTTTTCATTACTGGTTACTTCCCACTTAGCATCTTTAGTTTCTCAGTTCCAGAAGCAATATTCAATTCTCACCTTGATGTCTTCTTCTGAACCTTTCTCCTGCACCACATTGTTACCATTATCAAACACAATTTATTTACTTTTTCTTCTTCCATTATTTCCAACTAGCCTTTCCTTTCCAGCTTTTTACTGGCATATTTAGTCAAGTTTAACTCATTTTTATTCTTTAATATTTCTGAGAACAGCATCAAGTCCATTCCCCATAACGTGGCACACGTAGTGTTCGTGATCTGGCCCCTGCTCCCCCCTCCAGTTCTTCTCTTATGCCTTCATTTGTAGTTGTATACATTGAATTTCAGACTACAGTATGCCCTCATACCTTCTTTCATTGATATGTATAGTCCTTATGCAGAATGCTTTTCTTTCCGCCTTCCTTGGCCAACAGCTTTTCATCTTACCAAACCTAGTTCAGACGGACTTATTTGAGGAGGCTTCTCTGAGCTCTCTTTCCTGCAGCTGTGTGGATCAGGTTTTCCAACCCCCATAATGCATCATACATAGTATTGTTACTGTGTCTTATACTGCTTGTAATTGACTCTTCTCGTCTGCCTTGCCTGGTAGACTGACCTGTTTCCTGAGGGCAGGTCCTATGTGTTTTATCTATGTAAGTCTATTACCTAATGTAATACTTATCTCCTATTAGGTGCCAAAGCACCTAACTGTTTGTGTAATGAGTGGATGTGATATAACCAGTCCACAAGAGCGGGAGCATTCTGGAAGGCAGCAGCGAGAGGTATCGGCTGTGGATGTATAAGGTACAAATGAAAAAAATCACAAAGAGCTCAAGCATAAGACCAGGTTCCCAAGTATGAGGTTGGCCATGTTTCAGTACCAGTTAAATAATCAGTCCGTGCCCAATCTAGCATGCTTTGCCAAACAATCACATGACTAGTCGCATTCCCAGATATAACAAAGAGATCCTACCTCAGCCACTGTCATAAGTCAGGTGTCTATTCCTTGCAACTCGCCTTTCTTGTAATCACTATGGTGATGTATTACTACCGTTTGCCACATACTTTTGGCTTCATACTAGCAGAACCATCTCTCCTGTAGTCTCTGACACCAGTTACTCAAATATCAGGGAACATGCTCCTCTCCACTCCCGCTCTTTCATCCCAGGAAAGGATTGTACACTGAGCCTGCTGGGAGGGATTATTTGTCTAGTTTTCATCTATTTGAATGAACCAGAAAAATCTGCATTAAAACTGCTTTATCAAGGCGTGCTAGACCCTTTCATCTATCGCACTTTTCCTTTTCTTTACTTTAGAAACCTTACCCCTTGTGCCACAGTTGTGTCAAGAGCCATTTAAACTGCTGAGTTTTTTTTTTCCTTTTCCACTCTATGTATACACCATGGACACACATACTAACAAAAATGAGAGTGCGTATGTTTATAGGCTGCATCTATCTCTAGGATGTAGCCGTGTTTTATTTTTTTCTGCCAAAGCCATTTACATTGACTAAAACATCAAGCCATCAGCTTATACTGCCTCAGCAGCAGAGATTTGCAAAACATTAAAATAGGTGCCAGAGTACATAAACACAAGTGACTAGGACACATGATCTTGATGAAGCTAAGAATCTATTAGAGAACATGTGAAATATATAGTCAATAACAGGGTTAGAGAGGATATAATAAATTGCTTAAGAGTTTATGAGTCAAGTCTTTACCCATGACACTTTTAATTGAATCCTCATAACTGTTCAATGAGGTAAAGTATTATTGGACTAGAATTATAGGTGAGGAAATCAGAAATCAGAGGTGAGAGGTAACCTTCTAACACCACACAGCTGCTATGAATCACACCTGGAACTCAGGCCTACACCATGATCTAATCACTATTCTATTTTTTTCCTCCTTAGAGCCAAAGGAGTTTGGAAGAAGTTACATTTGCTGTGGATTGGAGCACTGAGGAGAGTTTTCATTGACAGGAGGTGAAATAGAATCT
Source organism: Paguma larvata (assembly GCA_030068075.1). Classification (NCBI taxonomy): domain Eukaryota; kingdom Metazoa; phylum Chordata; class Mammalia; order Carnivora; family Viverridae; genus Paguma; species Paguma larvata. Next base: position 58,155,703 of record CM057832.1, read on the forward strand.
AGGCCTTAAAGGATTGCAGGATTTAGAGAAATGGAAAGAAATAAAAGGATGTTCGAACAAATACCTTTATAATATCCTTTGTAAAACAAAGGATGGAGATGAATCTAAAGATTCCTTGGCAATCTGGTGATTCCCTAAGAATTTCCTCTTCCAAAATAAGTGCACACATTCAGCTTGTAGCCTAACTAACTTGCTTGTGCATTTTTGTCTCCACAGTAACACCAGGGGCATCTGGCAGCTATGGAGGCCATAAACTGAAGGGATATCTGCAACTTCCCTCTACTGCAAGAGCTCCTGTTTGCCTTCCAAGTCTGTCAGTTTGGTATCTCCCACTAACACTGAACAGGTCTGAAAATAAATGTCTCAGATAGCCATTGCTTGCAGTTTTTTTTTAATTTTATAATAGTTTATTTTCAAATTGGTTTACATATAACACCCAGTGTTCATCCCAACATGTGCCCTTTTTAATGCCCATCACCCCCTCTCCCCCTCCCTCATCCCCCTCACCCTCAGTTTTTTCTTAGTCTTTGAGAGTCTCTTATGTTTTATCTCCCTCCCTCTCTGTGTCTTTTTTTCCTTTCCCCTCTTCCCCTCCCCCTGGTTTTTGCTTAGTCTCACAAAGTCCACCTATTCGTGGAAACATATGGTATCTGTCTTTTTCTGACTGACTTATTTCACTTAACATAATACCCTCCAGTACCATCCATGTTGCTACACATGGCCAGATTTCATTTTTTCTCATTGCCACGTAGTAGTCCATTGTATATAAGTATCATAACTTCTTTATCCATTCGTCAGTTGATGGGCACTTGGTCTCCTTCCATGATTCGGCTATTGTCAAAAGTGCTGCTATGAACATTGGGGTACACGTGCTCCTATGCATCAGCATTCCTGTGTCTCTTGGGTAGATTCCTAGCAGAGCTATTGCTGGATCATAGGGTAGCTCTATTTTCATTTTTTTGAGGAACCTCCACACCGTTTTGCAGAGTGGCTGCACCAGTTTGCATTCCCACCAACAGTGTAGGAGGGTGCCTACTTCTCCACATCCTCGCCAGCATCTCTAGTTTCCTGATTTGTTCATTTTAGCCACTCTGACTGGTGTGAGGTGGTATCTCAGCGTGGTTTTGATTTGTATTTCCCTGATGATGAGTGACATTGAGCATCGTTTCATGTGTCTGTTGGCCATCTGAATGTCCTCTTTGGAGAAGTGTCTATTCATATTTTCTGCCCATTTCTTCACTGGGTTGTTTGTTTTTCGGGTGTGGAGTTTGGTAAGTTCTTTATATATTTTAGATATTAGTCCTTTATCCGATATGTCATTTGTGATGATCTTTTCCCATTCCGGTGGTTGCCTATTCGTTTTGTTGGTTGTTTTTTTTGCTGTGCAGAAGCTTTTTATCTTGATGAGGTCCCAATAGTTCATCTTTGCTTTTAATTCCCTTGCCTTTGGAGACGTGTCGAGTAAGAAATTGGTGCGTCTTAGGTCAAAGAGGCTTTTTCCTGCTTTCTCCTCTAGGATTTTGACGGTTTCCTGTCTCACATTCAGATCTTTTATCAATTTAGAATTTATTTTTGTGAGTGCTGTAAGAAAGTGGCCTAGTTTCATTCTTTTGCATGTTGCTGTCCAATTCTCCCAGCACCATTTGTTAAAGAGGCTGTCTTTTTTCCACTGGATACATTTTCCCGCTTTGTCAAAGATTAGTTGGCCATATACTTGCGGGTCCATTTCTGAGTTTTCTATTCTATTCCATTGGTCTATGTGTCTGTTTTTGTGCCAATACCATACAGTCTTGATGACTACCGCTTTGTAGTAGAGGTTAAAGTCTGGGATTGTGATGCCTCCCGCCTTGGTTTTATTCTTCAGTATTATTTTGGCTATTCGAGGTCTTTTGTGGTTCCATACAAATTTTAGGATTGTTTGCTCTCCCTTTGAGAAGAATGCTGGTGCAATTTTGATTGGGATTGCATTGAATGTGTAGATTGTTTTGGGTAGTATTGCCATTTTGACGATATTTATTCTTCCAATCCATGAGCATGGGATGTTTTTCCATTTCCTTGTGTCTTCCTCAATTTCCTTCATAAGTTTTTTATAGTTTTCAGTGTAGAGGTCTTTCACATCTTTGGTTAGGTTTATTCCTAAGTATTTTATGGTTTTTGGTGCAATTGTGAAAGGGATTAGCTTCTTTATTTCTCTTTCTGCTGCTTCATTGTTGGTGTATAGAAATGCCACCGATTTCTGTACATTGATTTTGTATCCTGCAACTTTGCTGAAATCACGGATCAGTTCTAGTAGGCTTTTGGTGGATTCCGTCAGGTTTTCCATGTAAAGTATCATGTCATCTGCAAAAAGTGAAAGTTTGACTTCCTCCTTGCCAATCTTGATGCCTTTTATTTTGTTTTGTTGTCTGATTGCCGATGCTAAGACTTCCAGCACTATGTTAAATAGCAGTGGTGAGAGTGGACACCCCTGTCGTGTTCCTGATCTCAGGGGGAAGGCTTTCAATTTTTCCCCATTGAGGATGATATTAGCTGTGGGCTTTTCATATATGGCTTTTATGATGTTTAAGTATGTTCCTTCTATCCCGACTTTCTCGAGAGTTTTTATTAAGAAAGGGTGCTGTATTTTGTCAAATGCTTTTTCTGCATCTATTGACAGGATCATATGGTTCTTATCTTTTCTTTTGTTGATGTGATGTATCACGTTGATTGATTTGCGAATATTGAACCAGCCCTGCAACCCAGGGATGAATCCTACTTGATCATGGTGGATAATTCTCTTTCTATGCTGTTGGGTTCGATTTGCTAGTATCTTGTTGAGAATTTTTGCATCCATATTCATCAGGGATATTGGCCTGTAATTTTCTTTCTTTGCTGGGTCTCTATCTGGTTTGGGAATCAAAGTGATGCTGGCTTCATAGAATGAGTCCGGGAGTTTTCCTTCCGTTTCCATTTTTTGGAACAGCTTGAGGAGGATAGGAATTAACTCTGTTTTAAATGTCTGGTAAAATTCCCCAGGAAAGCCATCTGGTCCAGGGCTTTTATTTGCTGGGAGGTTTTTAATAACTGATTCTATTTCTTCACTAGTTATGTGTCTATTCAAATTTTCTATTTCTTCCTGTTTGAGTTTTGATAGCGTGTGGCTATTTAGGAAGCTGTCCATTTCTTCCAGATTGCCAAGTTTGGTGGCATATAATTTTTCATAGTATTCTTGATGATTGCTTGTATCTCTGAGGGATTGGTTGTAATTTCTCCCTTTTCATTCACCATTTTATCTGTTTGAGTTCTCTCTCTTTTCTTTTTGAGAAACCTGGCTAGATGTTTGTCTATTTTGTTTATTTTTTCAAAGAACCAGCTTTTGGTTTCATTGATCTGTTCCACTACCTTTTCTGTCTCCATATGGTTAATTTGTGCTCTCATCTTTGTTATTTCTCTCTTTCTGCTGGGCTTGGGTTGTTTGAGTTGATCTGTTTCTAGTTCCTTTAGGCGTGCTGTTAGAATTTGTGTTATTGATTTTTCTTGTTTCTTGAGATGGGCCTGGATTGCAATGTATTTCCCTCTCAGGACTGCCTTTGCTGCGTCCCAGAGCGTTTGGATTGTTGTATTTTCATTTTCATTTGTTTCCATGTATTTTTTAATTTCTTCTCTGATGGCTTGATTGACCCAGTCATCTTTTAGTGGGTTATTTCTTCGCCGCCGTGTTTTTGGATATTTTCCAGGCTTTCTTCTGTGGTTGATTTCAAGTTTCAAAGCATTGTGGTCTGACAGTGTACACGGTATGATCTCAATTCTTTTATATTTATTCAGAGCTTCCCTGTGCACCAGAATGTGGTCTATCTTGGAAAATGTACCGTGTGCAGATGAGAAGAACGTAAATTCCTTTGCTTCTGGATGAAGGACCCTAAAGATGTCTGTGAGGCCCATCCGTCCTAATGTGTCGTTCAGGGCTATTGTTTCTGCGGAGATTTTCTGTTTTGTGGATCTATCCAATGCTGAGAGTGGAGTGTTGAGATCCCCTACTATTAGGACATTTTTATCGATGAGGTTGCTAATGTTTGTAATTAGTTGTTTTACAAATTTGGGTGCCCCCGAATTCGGTGCGTAGATATTCACAATTGTTAGCTCTTCCTGCTGGATGGTCCCTGAGACTATTATATAATGTCCTTCTTCATCTCTTATTACATCGTTCATTTTAAAGTCTAATTTGTCTGATATAAGTGTGGCTACTCCGGCTTTCTTCTGACTTCCAGTAGCATGGTAGATAGTTCTCCATCCCCTCACTTTCAATCTGAAGGTATCTTCAGGTTTAAGATGAGTTTCTTGAAGACAGCAAATAGATGGGTCTTGTTTTTTAATCCATTCTGTTATCCTGTGTCTTTTGATTGGCGCATTTAGTCCATTTACATTCAGTGTTAATATTGAAAAATATGGGCTTACAGTCACTGTGTTATCTGTAAGTTTCATGTTTGTAAGGCTGTCCCTGGCAGTTTGTCTTCTTTGCAACCTTGTCTTCATAGAATGCCCCTCAGGATCTCTTGCAGTGCTGGCTTATTTGTGATAAATTCTTTCAGTTTTTGTTTGTTGGGAAAAACCTTGATCTCTCCTTCTATTCTGAATGACAGGCTAGCCGGATACAGAATTCTTGGTTGCATGTCCTTCTTGCTCATCACATTGAAGATATCCTGCCATTCCTTTATGGCTTGCCAAGTTTCTGTAGATAAGTCTGCTACTACCCTTATAGGTCTCCCTTTGTATGTTAGGGTTCTTTTGTCCCTAGCTGCTTTCAGGATTCTCTCCCTATCTTTGTATTTTGCCAGCTTCACTATGATGTGCCGTGCAGAAGGTCTATTCAAGTTACGTCTGAGGGGAGTTCTCTGTGCCTCTTGGATTTCCATGCCCGTTTCCTTCCTCATGTTGGGGAAGTTCTCAGCAATGATTTATTCAAGAACCCCTTCGACTCCTTTCTCTCTCTCTTCTTCCTCTGGAACTCCTATGATACAGATATTGTTTCTTTTGACTGCATCGCTCAGCTCTCGAATTCTCCTTTCCTGTTCCCGGATCGGCTTCTCTCTCTTTTTATCTGCTTCCTCTTTTTCAATGATTTTGTCTTCTAATGCACTAACTCTTTCCTCTACCTCTTCAATCCGTGCTGTGGCTGCTTCCAGTTTCCCCTGTATTTCTTCCAATGTCTTCTTTAATTCTTCCTGACCGTTTTTAAGGTCCTTGAACTCTGCCGCGCGGGACCCCTGGCATTCATCTAAGCTTTTTTCAAGGCCAGCAATTAGTTTTATGGTTATTATTCTATATTCAAGTTCTGTTATGTTGCTTATATCTGTTTTCATTAATTCTTGAGCTGTCACTGCTTCTTGTAGATTCTTTCGAGAATTCTTCCATCTCGTCATTTTGGCTGGATGTGTTATGGGTTGTTTCTTGAAGTTGCCCTGGAAAGGAAAACAGACTGACAGACACACAGAACACAGAAATACTCAAACGTGCCGACAAAGGGTCCAGAAAAGCAGTTCACAACAGAAAAAAATAACACGTGACTCTCTGAGGGCAATGTCCTGAAGTAACAGCTACACGTTACGGACAGGGTATGTAGTGTGCTGGTGGCAGAGCATATATATAGACAGAATAATGACTGGTGCAGAGAGAAGAAGGAAATGGACTTTACCCAGGTAGAGCGACTAAAGGGTTTAATCCAGACTGATAGAAATCAGAATAAGGACAGGTGCGAGGGAAAAGGAATAAAGATCGATGTCGTCTGGATGAACTTATACAGCCTGGTTATTCCAGAAAAAGTGCTAGGGGAGTAAAGAAGAGGTTGTAGGACATGTCCTCAAAGAGTGGGTTAAAAAAAAAACAAAAAACAAAAAACAAAAAAAATGATTAAGCCAGTCAGTACCCTGGATGACCAGCTCAGGGATGGGGATTGGTAGGAATGAGAAAGGGAGGGATAAATTTAAAAAGAAGAAATGACTGGCGTTACTCCAGGCAGCAATCTCCACTTGGATCAGTCGCTCCTGCTGATAGTTTGGGAGGGGTGTGGTTTAGTGTAGGCGGGTCCGGCCTCCACTGCTGCAGAGATGGCTTTTGGGGTGACTTCCTGGCTTGTGAGACGACAATGGCGTCTCTCCAGACCTGTGCCACCAGTCCTGGAGGCTTTATTCGCCCCTTTATATCTGTTCTCTCTCCACCACCAACGCCGGCCTAGTGTGGTTCACTGGACGGTGACCCGGCCGTGTCCCACAGGAGCCGCCGCCTGGGGTTGCCTGGGTCCCTGCTGCCAGTCCCGGCGGCGGCTTGCGTGCCCGGAGGCGCTGGGCGAGGCTGGCGCGGTGACGCAGCCGTCTGCTACCCCCGATTTGGCTGTAACTGTGCGGGGGTTAGAGGTGCTCCGCAGGAGCCGCCGCCTCGGTCCCTGCTGCCTGTCCCGGCAGCGCGCGCGCCCCGGAGGCGCTGGGCGAGGGTGGCGGGGTGAGGCAGCTGTCTGCCACCCCCGATTTCGTTATAATTGTGTCGGGGTTAGAGGTGCTCAGCTGGTAGCGCCGCCTGTGTCCCCGCTGCCAGTCCCCCCCGCACGCGCGTCCCAGTGGCTCAGGACGGGGTTGGTGCGGTCCCAGCAGCGCACGGGTACTGCTGCTGTTTGCCACTGAATTTCTCTTCAAAAGCCCTGCATTTAGGGGCTGGATGGTAGCGGTCTCACCCGCTCTGGCCCTCTCGTTCAGATGTTGTTCGATCGGCACTTTCCCAGCTATCTCCGAAGACGCTCACCCTCCCTTCAGCTCAACTTCTCGAGTTCGAGTTCGTTTTATCCGACCCAGATTAAACTCACGGTTTAGTTGGGCCGTGTTTGTTTTCGCTTTCGTTTCTTGTCAGCTGTAGCACCTTTTCCCCCCGATTTTTGGAGTTGAGAGAGACTATGGTTTCAGTCGTCCCCCTTTAAAAGGCAAGCGAAATACTGGAGCCCCCTACTCCTCCGCCATGTTGCCTGAAACCTCCACATGTAATACTCCATTGCTTGTAGTTTAAGCAATAGAAAAATGAAATCCTCTTGAAATAATACCAGCTGAATTAACCAGCCATTAAGTAAATACAGATACTCTTTTCCTAATCAACAAGCATATATATCATTGAACTGTAAGAAGTCTTTGCTAATGTGAGGTAAATGCAGACCGATTGGGAAAGACCTAATATTTAGTTTATGAGGCTTTTATCCATCACGGAGGAGGTCTGAAAGGGTCACAGTGGTGTTGGAGCTACAGCTTTGTTTGCTTGGCAGAAAGAGTTCAGTGGCCATGTCTTCCTGGACACACTTTGGCAGTGAATCTGAATTTCCTCTCAAAACAGGTTGTAGCCAAACGGACTCTACCACAGATATCTGTTCTTTTGGGTAGCAGGAGAGAAAGCTGGCCAAGTCTAGAGAATTAACAGTTGGAGACTTAGGCGGGCCTAGGCCTTTTTTCTCACAAGGAAAAAGGGTTGCCTTGTCAGACAGGTTCTCTTCATGTGTCTTTCCTTAAAAAACATTTGCTCTGATTTCCAATCTTCACTTCAGTATGTAGTTTCAATTAATTTTCAGACCAACACATGTGTGTATCCATCATTCCCTGTTCAGGGAAATAAGAAATCAAATCTGTACCATTAAGTATGTTACTTGACTTCAGCCTAACCCAGGTCACTCTTGAATTCTCCCTCCATCTATAACGTCTAGTCCTGCAGCCTATGACTTCTTTCTTTTTCTATGAATAAAAAAAAGTTACTAAGAGACAAGGCCACAGGGCATCAAGTCTCTCGAGTGTCTGTACTGACTCAAAACCATAATAAGTAGTGTCACAGAGCTCTTCCCAACTATCATAAGCACCACTCTCAGCTTGGTTTTTGAGGTCAAACAGGCAAATACCAGCACACTTCCATTTACAAACGACACTCCTGATCTCCTTATGAATATGAACAGAAAACACAGAACTGACTTAAATGAGAAAACCTATGTTGGTCATTTAGTCCCATGCTAGTGCATAGATCCTACCCATGAGGTTTAGAGAACTTCCCAGACTTCTTGGATTAATAACATATCTGACCCCAAAGGTGAAAGCAGAGTTGCATTTGTATCCACCTGTAGCCACATTTGCCCACCTCCTAATCTATTAGTTACCCAAGGGATGAAAGTCTTATAAAATTCTCAGTTTCTCTACAGAGGTTTCATTTCCAGAGGTGCATATTTGGCAATCGGAATTTAACCACCTGAATTTCCTTAAAGGACAGAAGTACGTAAAACTCAACTTACAAGATATCTGTGTCTTAAAGGAAATTTAAAATCCATGTGCTAGTCTCCATTTGAGATTTATATGCTGTCAGTTCATTGTAATTGGTGCACCATCTATCCCTGCAATTGAAGGAACAACAGGGCTCCTTTTGGTTTTTCATGATTCCTTTTCATGGGCCCTACCCAGTACAGGAAAGTAAACCAAAAATTCAAAATAGGTCTCTGAAAAACACAGTGATGAACGCAAAAGATTCAAGCCAAGTTTTATTTATATTCAAATCTCTGTCATGCATAAATCTTCATTTTTACCTCCTTTTACTGTCCAACTTCTAAATTTTGTTCAGTATGTGTGTGCATGTGCATATGTGTGTGGTGGTGTGGGGGGAGGCTTTTTAATAATTGATTTGAGAATTTTGCTAGATCTGTTTGGGGCATGTGTGCATCATGAATGAACATGGATGCAGTGAAATATAGCCTTTTTCAGGAAGTATGGCAAACGAAGGATAAAAATTAGGAGAGATGGGAGAGGTGACCTGCATGCTTGCTGTTTACCTCTCTACATAATCTGGCAAGTGCTCAATATAGTTTGGCTCCAGCAGAATGCTTGTTCTGTGACTGGCCAAGTCATATGCCCTCTTGAAGCTTGTCTTATCATCTGCAAAATGGGGTTAATACCTTGAAGGATAGTGGTAAGAGTTAAATGACAGACCATATGTGAAAAAATTGGGCAATTTCTTGCTGCATATCAAGTGCTCAGTAAGTATCAGCTCCTTTCTCCCTGAAGCTCAAAAACAAAGTTAGTGACAGTGGTCCATTCTATTGAAGGAGACCAAATGGCATATATCAAGTTCCTCTTCTTCCACTAGAATGTCAGCATGCTGGTAAATGTGCTGTATCTGTGCAAGAAGAATGAATTTAAACGGTTCATGCAAATTCTATTGAGATTAAAAAAAAATAAAAACTGCAGGCAGGATATACAAAGAAGATGATTTCCTTTAGATCTAAAGCCTGATTTTCTTTCAAGACTCTCTGATTTCTTTTAAGCCCTAGGCACCCAGGCATATGCTTATGTTTTGGCTGTTTGGGAGCATAATTGGTTTCTCTGGTGACTTGGCATTCTTTTCCCAGATTTCTCCTTTATTCTCATCTCAGAGAAGCACTGCCATCCTTCTTTCAAGTGATAGGTGCTTGATACATACTCCCTAGCTGTGATCTGTAGTTAGAAGCCTGACTTTGCCTCCTTTTTCTACTGATGGGGAGAATATGTTCTTTTTATGATACATGAACTTGAGATTGCAGGACTTTTGATCTTGTTCCTTTATGGATTTACTGGATAATGGGTGAAAGGACTGAAAGTGAAGTTTGGGGAAAGAAGGAATAGGAACATTTCTCTCTGAGTCCATGAAAGACCTGAATTTGAATATTTCCCTCTGGTCCTATCTGTAGAGTCCTGCTATAATTATAGATTGCTTTGATAAAGGCTTTCTTTAAAAGGCACTAAAGTGAATTTGGAATCCCATTTTTTAAGTGAAGTAAGTACGGAGCATTTATATACTTTGCTGATTTACTTGCTAGAAGAATTCTGCAAGATTCCAGTGAAATAATTTAGAGATGGTTAATAACCAGGCTACACAGTAGGTATGTGCTTGCTTGGTGCTATATTTTATTTCACAAATTATTGATGCTTAGCCTGATCACTTGCAAGTCCTGCTACAAACCCACTGGACTTGCCCATTCTTCTGGTTTGCATTTGCATCTTTGTTAACATTTTCTTATCGACATAAATGATGAAATACCATATATTTATTAAATGACTATGTGCCAGTTTCTATACATTATTTAATCCTCCCACCAACAATTTAATGAAGGTACTGTTATCATTTCCTTTGTATCGATGAGAATATTTGGGCATTGGAAGCTAAGAGAGTTCCCCAAGATTATACAGATATTAAATTTTAGAGTCAGGGTTCAAATCCAAGAAATCTACGTCCATAACGATGAACTATGCTCTTAATCATCAGGTGCCCACTATACCTAGATAAGTTTAAGATGAGTGTCATTGTCTATTTTCTTGTTATAAAATGTTAATATAATGAATATATACACTAGGTTTACAAGTCTTCATTTTTTCTTTAGTAGATTGATTGCAAAAATTATTCCATTTTCCATCATCCTTATATCCACATTCCTTGTTAAAGATTTTGCAGCTACTCCTACAGAGACTCCTTTCTTTCACTTCTGAATCTCATTTACGATTCAAGCCCAGGTTGAGTCAAGCCCTTTACTTTCTTTGATCCATAAAACGTGGCAGAAGTCATGGTGGGCCAGTTCCCAGTCCAGGCTTCAAGAGACATTGAGCCTCTAACTTTTATATTTTTCTCTGAACATGCCACCACCCTGAGATCAGCCTGAGACAGCCTGTGAAAAACCATCCTGGAGGCCCAGCCTCTGGCTGACCAGCCACTTGACTGCAGACACAAGCAGCCTAGCAGAGATCCACTGAGCCTAGCTCAGATCAGCAGCATATCCTTGCTGACTTCTAGAATCACCAGAAAGAATAAAGTATTATTGCCTTAAGCCACTGAGTTTTGAGGTAGCTTATTATGTAGAAATAGCTAACCAATGCAGTGCTGATCTGATTCGGAATGTTTTTCTCTTAGTGAGTTTATGTAGGGTTATAGCATATTCAAACCTCTCTTAATCAACTTCCTCATTAAAAAATAATAATAAAATTAAAAATACAATTAAAAAATAAATTAACACAATAAAGAGTATTCAAAACACACACACACACACACACACACACACACACACACACACACACAAAATAAGAAAAACTAAGGTCCAGAAAGATTAGTAACTACCATTCTTATCTCCTTATTCCCTATCCAAGGACCTTCCTATTATTCAGTTTCTATTAATTAGAATTTATTAAAGACCCAGATGAAGTTGGCTGAGTGACTAACTTTGACTCAGGTCATGATCTCACAGTTCATGAGTTCGAGCCCCTCATTGGGCTCTGTGCTGACAGCTCAGGCCCTGGAGCCTGCTTCAGATTCTGTGTTTCCCTCTCTCTCTGCCCCTCTGTCACTCTCTCTCTTTCTCAAAAATAAATAAACATTAAAAAAATTTATTAAAGGCCACTTTAAAGCTATGGGTTAGAAACAGTCTACCTTTCTGGGCATAGAAAAACCATGCTAAATGGATTCAGCAGAAGTAATAGTTTAACACATTTCTTAATGTTGAGCATGTATACACAACCTTTGTTCTATTTTTTTGGTAAGTATCCAGACACATGACACTTGCTTTTTATTCTTCTATAGGGACCTTATGAATGGGTTTGAAATATGATTGCCAACTAAGCTTAGCAGACCTTATAAAAGAAAAGCATTGTGGGACTTATCCATCAACTTAACTCTCCCATCCCCCTTAAATCATAGAAATTCTAGAACTAGTATTTATTAGCTTGTTCTTTCTGTACATCAATTACCTTCGGCTCTATATGCTGCAGCTCCATCAAAAGCATTAAATAGTTCCCAGTGGCAAATTCCTGGTTATCTTTAGCTCATGCTGTTAAGTAACTTTCCACAATCTTTATAGCTCCAGCTTTTATTGTATTTTTAAAAAGACTTGGTTTCAGCTGTTAAAGCCTAAGACGTTGACTTAAAGAGAAAAATACATGCCAGCATGTGAGGGTAGACTTTGACTTTTCAGCTTTACTAAGGCCAGTTCATTTGGTGCATCCCTACTATATTGGAGAGTTTCCAAATGCTATTTGCCTGAGTTTCTGATGATAATATTTTACATATACATTTCTAATAGAGAGATTGGCCCTTCCATCTTGTAGGTCTTTGACCAGTTAGTTGGTCTGCCTTAGCATTCTTCATCTGGAGGACTTTACACTTCACAAGCAAACCTTTCACATCTTCTTTTTTTGCTGTTGTTTAATGTTTATTTTTTATTTATTTTTGAGAGAGAGAGAGAGAGAGAGAGAGCAGGAAAGAGGCAGAGATAGAGGAAGAGAGAGAGAATCCCAAGCTGACTCTGCACGGATAGCAATGTGGGGCTTGAACTCATGAATTATGAGATCATGACCTGAGCCAAAATTAAAAGACAGACACTTAGCCAACTGAGCCACCTGGTCATCCCAAAACTTCTGCTTTTTCTTTTTCTTTTTTTTTAATTTTTTTAATGTTTATTTATTTTTGAGAGAGAGACAGATCGTGAGTGGGGGGAGAGGGAGACACAGAATCTGAAGGGGGCTCCAGGCTCCAAGCTGTGAGCACAGAGTTCGACATGGGTTCAAACCTGAGGTCATGACCTGAGCTGAAGTCAGATGCTTAACCCACTGAGCCACGCAGGTACCCCACCTTCTGCCTCTTCTAATTTTACTATCTCACACAATTTTGTATTGCATGACTTAGGGATGAAAACCCATCTTTAGCTCCCTCTTCACAATGTCCCTAGTCCTCTTCCTTTCATCTCTAGGCTCTTAATATGATCAGAGTAACATTCCAACTTAATCTGGTTGTTCTTGTGGATGCAGCTCTCCCTGCCCCTCCACCGCAACTTCTGCTTTTCTCATATGAAATTTGGCTTTTAGAGAGGTAGTTACTCTTTTAGGTAGGTGGGGGCTGGAGGAGTACTATTGAACTCAGTCAAAATTGTGAGGTAGTATGAATGTCTACAAGAACATGCCTGGAATTTTAATATTTGTGGTAATATCTATACTGATTTCTCTGTCAAAGCAGCAAAGCAAAGTATTTGACCAAATATATTATAACTTCCTTTTTAAAAATTCTGTAACTAGTTTTCTTACCTTCCATTTCCATTAGGTGAAGGATTTTGAACTGCTCTATAAAGAAAAATAGGGCAATCAGTTAGCTGAATGATTCCCTAGCCTGAATTTTAAAAATTTTATTAGTATTGCAATTTGCCATTTCCTTCATTCAGCTACTTTGAGAAAATTTCTGTCCTGCATTGATACAGCTTTTCTTTCAGGTGATTTGACTGTTTTATTTTCCAGACAGTTCTTCTACTACTTAAAGCCTACTGTACCAGTGTGCCTAAACTATTTATTTTCTTCTATGCACGGTCTTATTTTCTTAGAGCAGTGGTTTACATACTTGAACACACAACCCAAGTATATTGATATGTATTCTTATAAATATATAATATATATCTAATACATATGAGAATGCATTATAAACTTTATAAAATTTTATAAAAATGGTAATTAACTAATGAAGATGTAAAATCTATTTTTCTAATAAGGCTTCCTGAATATGTCATACATCTTATTTTGGACATCTGGCTTGGAGATGTTGCACTGTCTACATGCTATTTTTCTGGTCAAATTTTTTTAATATAGCCCATCTCTGACATAGAAATAGGTAAAAACTTGCAAAATAAAGTCATTTTTAGACTCCAGATTTAATATATTCCAGTTACATTAAATAGTTTTCAGTATTTTTATCCACCATATAGTTATTTATTTTCAACAAGCTACTTGCTGAATAAAATTCTATTGTAATCTATAATTCCCTGTATTAGAAGAAAGATACATTTTTTTTGTTATAATAACATTGAGAATGTCATGTTCTCACCAAAAGATATTAATGGGCTTCCTTTTAGTTGACAACCTTTTGAAATTGTGGAAGCCAGCACATTTTGCCAACAGGGAAATAGAGTTCCACTGAACATTTTCACAGGCTTTGACTTGAAACAGTTAAGGAACTACAGTGTGGGAGCATCTGAGGATGAATGAAATGAAAATAGACTTAAAGACATCATAGAACAAATACATGTGTAGAAGAAAAATGGAAGTGGTTTGTGACCATTTTAATACAATTGTACGTACAAATATAAATTTAATTCCATTTTTAAGAGCTACACTACAACTATTTAATACATTTTAATAAATTTTTCAAGCTGTGACTATCTTTGAAAACTATACGTATACATTTTACTCTGTTGATCTATGACTTTAGTAGAAGAATCATTTTAGGGGAGGGGTGCCTATATGGCTCAGTCCGTTAAGCGTCCGACTTCATCCTAGGTCATAAGCTCCTGGTTCATGAGTTTGATAGGTCATAAGCTCCCGGTTTGTGAGTTTGAGCCCTGTGTTGGGCTCTCCACTGACAGCTGGAAGCCAGGAGCCTGATTTGGATTCTGTGTCTCCCTCTCTCCCTCTGCCCCTCCCCCGCTCACAATATCTCTCTCTCTCTCTCTCTCTCTCAAAAAAATATATAAACATTAAAAAAATTTTTAAATAAAGAATCATTTTAGGGGAGAACTATATATATAGTATACTATATATATCTATATGTATATATGCTCAGGAAGTCTGATGTAATACTCTAGGTGTGAGTCTGTCAAACATGGAATATGGCCTCATCTTTGAGAAAGAGTATAACTTGTTCCCTCAGATTCCAAAGGAAAGAATATGTGTGTATGAATTGGATTTAAAGATTCCTTTCAGAGATGCGAGCAAAATAATATTTCAGGATCATCTGTGATATTTCTTTTCCGATAACCACTCTAGCTATATGTGCTTTTCTGTATGTTAAACAAACATACCCATGTGTTCGCATCATCTCATCATATTATACCACAGAGGCATGCTTTTGTATTACTTTAGATAGTGCAAAAGTAACAGCTGTCAGTAAGATTTATTATCATAATTAGTTTGAACATTACTTTTATTTTTGGCTAGCAACAATAACAAAAGGGAGAATGCAAATGACTGAAGAATTTATTTTTGGTTTCTGTTGCTAGACTTCTTTCCTCATTTCTATCCTTTCTTTCTCTAGCCTTCTACTGTTTTATAATTGTTTTTTTTTTTTTTCATCTTTATCAAGTTTGTGATTAGATTGAAGTCACCTAATATTATAGTGAAATGTACTCAGGGGCCTCAGAGGAGCATTACTGGGCTCAAGTCCCAGCTCAGCCACTTACTGTGACTTTGCCTAATCTTTTTATGACCCACCCCCAACCATTTTTACATGTGTGTGTTTCAAAAAATTTATAAGCATAAGTCATAAACCTTGAAAAAAATAAGCAATTCAAAAAAGTTTAAGGAAGAAAATTTAAATTATATGTATACCTATAACTCAGATATAAGCACTGTATTTTCATGTATATCGTTCCCAA
The DNA here is from genome assembly GCA_030068075.1 of Paguma larvata. Classification (NCBI taxonomy): domain Eukaryota; kingdom Metazoa; phylum Chordata; class Mammalia; order Carnivora; family Viverridae; genus Paguma; species Paguma larvata. The sequence continues at coordinate 58,171,118 of CM057832.1, forward strand.
TTATTTTTATTTATAAAAATTGTACACTTACATAGAAAACATATATAAATTTAACATGTATACAATAAGATCATATTCAAAGTCCCTGGGTGGCTCAGTTTGTTGAGCATCTGACTTTTAGTTCAGGTCATGATCTCACCGCTTGTGAACGCAAGCCCTGCCTTGGGCTCTATGCTGACAGCTCAGAGCCTGAAGCCTGCAGGTTCTGTGACTCCATCTCTCTCTACCTCTTCTCCGCTTGCACTCTGTTTTTCTCTCTCTAAAATAAATAAACATTAAAAATTTTAAACCTAATTTAAAATTAAAAAATTTAAAAATAATAATATCATATTTTACATAGTGTTTTGTATCTGTATTTTTACTTTGACAATGTATCTTGGTCATGTGATAGGAATATATGTTTTTATTTTAATTAATAAACACTTAATATTTTGTGGCACAGATGACCTCTTTTTATCAGATTTAATTTTAGGCACTTCAGAATAAGTGATAGAGAAGATATATTTGCATAGTTATGTGTTGGAAATGTAATTGTAAAGGTATGTCTTTGCAATTTCTATATGTAGAGTAAGTTCAGTCTATGAAGATCTCCTTCGACAAATGGAGAGAATTGGGGAAAATATAAGGTTTTAAAATGAAGGATATAATAAGAAGGGCAAACAGCAATATGAAAGAGAACAAAGCAAACATGAAATAGTTGTTTTCTCCTGCCTTTCTGTTTTCTCTTTGCTTCCTCATGAGTCTATCATTCTTACCTTCCCCTTGGTCTATCATTCCTACTCATTTCTGAAAGGTAGAGAAGTTTACCTTATGGACCGAGAGAGTGAAATTGATATATTACCTATCACATGTTTTCCTTCTTATAACTGATCTATTATTGGATCCTGAGAGCTTATCCCTCAGTCCTTTCCGGGAAGAAATAACCCTCGGCAGAGACTTGAAAGATTGGCAAGAAAGAAGTGGGAAAAGAAATAAAGAGAATGTAGAAGCAGGAGGGAAATGAAATTTAGTTCATTACTCTCATTTTTACTTTAATTGGGTCAAAAGTACATCATTATTCCAAAGTATGTTTCACCCATAATTGCTCACTGTGGGTTCCGTTTCCATTATTACATATAATATTTTGTTCATGTTAATCTTTACCATCACGTGTGTGTTTTCCCGACCATGTCATCTCAAAGAACCATCTTATTTGCAGATATGTTCAGAATTGTGTACAGTGAATAACAAGTAGGACAGGAGACGTCAAACGCATTGGATCCGTCCTGGTACAGAGCACTCAAAGATGTTTATAGAAGCAGATTCTGACTCTTTCTAAGTGAGCCACCACCACAATCGTTACCACTTTATGTTTAGAAAACACAATAAGGATAGCCTAAACTCCTGTTAGCTTCTTTTCCTGCTGAATGGATTACTGGCCTGATGTATACACTTAGAGAAGGGAATGCTTTTAAGTCTCCATGTACTTTAACAGCTATAACATTTTCAGAGCCTCTTGAATCAATCTTCTATCTTTCTGGTTTATTGTCATTTAAGAACAGATGTGAATTCCTTTCCTGTGTGAAATTTCATGGCTGGGCTGAGCAATACTTCTCTCTGAGCCTACAATTCGTCACTCTGTTGGTCTATATTGAATTCCAATGTTGGGAAATTGCTGTATATTTCAGCAAGATAATTTTGTTTGTCAAATCTCAGCCATCTTTAGGTAGAGAGGGAGACATTCATGAATAGGAAGAATTAGTTTGCACCATCATTTGATAAAACTTTACTGTATTTCCACCCTGATTTCTTCACCAGGACTCATGAAATAATAGTATAGTATCAGTTCCTCCCCCCCCCTTTGATCTCTGCTAATCTTTTTCATTCTAATCAGGCACTGCTGTCAAAACTGTGGGCTCACAGCGATAAGTGCTCATGAAGTAAACAGATAGACTCACCCTGCTTAAGTGATTTTTTGCCGCAGGGTATAAGCATTTGCCCATGTTTTCAGTTTTTTTGTATTCTTTCTAAGAGAAATCTTGAATTATTTTATTCTTCTGCTTCTATTCATTTATTTCACATAGTGGATCTGCTTATATTTATAATTGAATAAATTTATATTTTAATTTTATAGAAGGATATGCATGTACAGCGTTGAAAATACTATAACTAAGTATATTTATCATCTATCTACATACCTATCATCTATCATTCAGCTATTTTAAAAAGAATCGAGAGCCTGAAAACATATTTTTATAGGTTTAGTTCCAATCCATGAATTCAAGTGAATGTTGGTCTGATAAAGTTTCTCGCGTTTTTATTTTCCCCCACTTTGGACTGAATGATTCATGAATGCTTCAATTTATAATAGGAAAACCATTTTTGAATCATCAGCTATATACAGGACAATAGCTTGATCTTTTACATTTTATTTAGGAAAATAAACAAGCATACAAACACACAGATACACAAAAAAGGAGATGTACATACTTAGTTTTTCCAATCTGTTTTTTTAAAAAAAGGCAAATTTACTCAAGAATAAATAAATATCTCTTTCTCTTTCCATAAATTGAGGGAAACATTGGAATAATTTCTGGGAAGCACAGTTTAAGAATAGACATAAAACAAAATGCTTTATGAGGAGATTAGATTGGGAGAATCACCCCAAACTATGTTATCTGGATCTGGAATTTCTGGAATAATATATTTTTATAAACAAAAAATAAACTCAAGAAGGGTGGGTACGGCAGTCATCATTAAATATTCAAGAGGTTATCAGGTGGAAGTGGGTTTTTCTTCTATATCTAAAATGTATCGTGAATTACAATGTGTTAGATGGTGGAATCAGTTTAGTAAATATTTGAAATTCTGATAGGGCCTGTAATAAATAGCACTCTCCCTTCCTACTGAGTCCTGAGTTTTTTTTAGTAGAACAACACAGGAGTGGCAGATAGAGATCAAAGCATTATCCTTACTCATAATGGAATTCAACTGGAAGTACACTCTTAGTATGAAAGCCAACTTCAGAATTAGGCAGATTTCTCCTCCCAGGGTGCATTGGGCAGGAAGCACAGTGCTTCCTATAGGAGGAGGAACGTATGTTCCCATGTGTTCTCAGTTCTCACTCCCAAGAGGAGAAAGTCAGGGCTGAATCAATCATGTCCATTTATTTTCCCCAAATGTATCAATCAGAGAAACCATATGCCTCTTCGGTAAATCGGGTCAAGGGTCCACAGGTATGTTTGAGGAAACTACCTTTAAACGGAAATCAGAACTGAGGACAAAATTCCTCATTAATAATATGGGAAGTCTTTTTATTGATCAGTACTTTCCAAGTTCCATATATTGCTTTTGGAGTGCACTGAAGACTTCCATTCATTGAATCAATAATCGTTTAGTGCCGGCCAGTTCTCAGGCTCTGTACTCAATGCTGGGAACATAATAGTTCAGGGAAATAGGTACAATGCTTCTCTTATTGAAGATTAAGGTGCAGAAACATTTAAACTCAGGGTAGATGATCATTTGGTGGGAATGTGGTAGAACAGTAACTCTTCACTTTGGCTGCACTTTGAAATCACTTGGGGAACAATAAAAAAATTCTGATGCTCAGTCTCCACCCAATTCTGATTCTGACTTAGTTAATCTGAAATTCATTCTGGGCATGAGGATTTTCAAAAGTCCCCAGGCAATTCTAATGGGCAGTCTATGTTGAGAACCACTGTGGTTCAAGGGTCACATTTGTGACCACAAGTCTGGGTAAGCCAAGGGTAGTGTCATTGATGAAATAGATACCTATGCATGTCTTGATCATGCTAATCTCCAGTGCTGGTACATATTATAGGTCCTCAAAAATATCTGTTGAATAAATTGACACTCTGAAAAGTCAATGATTCTCAACCCTTCTTCATGACCTTTGTTTTTCTTTTTCATGTTTGACTTCCATGTTTAAAGTATCTGAAATATTTTCTCCTTCATTCATAGATTTTCTACTTCATTGTCCTTCAGAGCTTCACTTTCTGAGAAGATTCCAAATGTTTCTCCCTTATCGCTATTAGTCCTTGATCATCTACAATGGTGCCAAATTGCTTTTATGAGGAAGATGTTGAATTAAGCAGATTAACCACCATGAAATAGTATATGGCATAAATCTTTACTTACGTAAGAATTAATTTACTCATTCATCTATTCAGTATGATTCTACTTGTTTGTCTTGTTTCTGGATTGCTTGACAATCTAGAATTGTTTTAAAATTCTTCCAAACAGATTTTTAAAATCACATAATAAAATATAAAATATTCCTTAGCTAAACCTTATGTGACCTACAAATAATGAAAGAATGCATGCAATAACCAAGATAATAAATATTTATCGAAAGCCTTCTCTGTACTAATTAGAGTTCCAAGTGTATATGATACCACAGTAAATCAGACAGTCAAGGTGCCTATTCTTAAGGATCTTGTTATGGAGAGTAGAAATTATACTCAGTGAATAAACAGAAAAATTGAGAAAATAATTTCAAATAAGGAAAAGTATTGTAAAGACAATAAAATAAGATGATAAGGATACCTCATTGACAGATCACTTTGTATAGAGAGGTCACCAGGAGGTCTGTGTTGAAAAAAATATCTAAAATGAGACCTAGAGATCAGGAACACGACAGGGGTGTCCACTCTCGCCACTGCTATTTAACATAGTGTTGGAAGTCTTAGCATCAGCAATCAGACAACAAAACAAAATAAAAGGCATCAAGATTGGCAAGGAGGAAGTCAAACTTTCACTTTTTGCAGATGACATGATACTTTACATGGAAAACCCGACGGAATCTACCAAAAGTCTACTAGAATTGATCCGTGATTTCAGCAAAGTTGCAGGATACAAAATCAATGTACAGAAATCGGTGGCATTTCTATACACCAACAATGAAGCAGCAGAAAGAGAAATAAAGAAGCTAATTCCTTTCACAATTGCACCAAAAACCATAAAATACCTAGGAATAAACCTAACCAAAGATGTGAAAGACCTCTACACTGAAAACTATAAAAAACTTATGAAGGAAATTGAGGAAGACACAAGGAAATGGAAAAACATCCCATGCTCATGGATTGGAAGAATAAATATCGTCAAAATGGCAATACTACCCAAAGCAATCTACACATTCAATGCAATCCCAATCAAAATTGCACCAGCATTCTTCTCAAAGCTAGAGCAAACAATCCTAAAATTTGTATGGAACCACAAAAGACCTCGAATAGCCAAAATAATACTGAAGAATAAAACCAAGGCAGGAGGCATCACAATCCCAGACTTTAACCTCTACTACAAAGCGGTGGTCATCAAGACTGTATGGTATTGGCACAAAAACAGACACATAGACCAATGGAATAGAATAGAAAACTCAGAAATGGACCCGCAAGTATATGGCCAACTAATCTTTGATAAAGCGGGAAAATGTATCCAGTGGAAAAAAGACAGCCTCTTTAACAAATGGTGCTGGGAGAATTGGACAGCAACTTGCAAAAGAATGAAACTAGACCACTTTCTTACAGCACTCACAAAAATAAATTCTAAATGGATAAAAGATCTGAATGTGAGACAGGAAACTGTCAAAATCCTAGAGGAAAAAGCAGGGAAAAGCCTCTTTGACCTAAGACGCACCAATTTCTTACTTGACACGTCTCCAAAGGCAAGGGAATTAAAAGCAAAGATGAACTATTGGGACTTCATCAAGATAAAAAGCTTCTGCACAGCAAAAGAAACAACCAACAAAACGAATAGGCAACCAACGGAATGGGAAAAGATCATCGCAAATGACATATCGGATAAAGGACTAATATCTAAAATCTATAAAGAACTTACCAAACTCCACACCCGAAAAACAAACAACCCAGTGAAGAGATGGGCAGAAAATATGAATAGACACTTCTCCAAAGAGGACATTCAGATGGCAAATAGACACTTGAAACGATGTTCAATGTCACTCATCATCAGGGAAATACAAATCAAAACCACACTGCGATACCACCTCACACCAGTCAGAGTGGCTAAAATAAACAAATCAGGAAACTATAGATGCTGGCGAGGATGTGGAGAAGTAGGCACCCTCCTACACTGTTGGTGGGAATGCAAACTGGTGCAGCCACTCTGCAAAACGGTGTGGAGGTTCCTCAAAAAAATGAAAATAGAGCTACCCTATGATCCAGCAATAGCCCTGCTAGGAATCTACCCAAGAGACACAGGATTGCTGATGCATAGGAGCACGTGTACCCCAATGTTCATAGCAGCACTTTCGACAATAGCCAAAACATGGAAAGAAACTAAGTGCCCATCAACTGACGAGTGGATAAAGAAGATGTGGTACATATATACAATGGACTACTATGTGGCAATGAGAAAAAATGAAATCTGGCCATGCGTAGCAACATGGATGGAACTGGAGGGTATTATGTTAAGTGAAATAAGTCAGTCAGAAAAAGACAGATACCATATGTTTCCACGAATAGGTGGACTTTGTGAGACTAAGCAAAAACCAGGGGGAGGGGAAGAGGGGAAAGAAAAAAAAAGACACAGAGAGGGAGGGAGATAAAACATAAGAGACTCTCAAAGACTAAGAACAAACTGAGGGTGAGGGAGATGGGGGGGGGGAGAGGGGGTGATGGGCATTAAAAAAGGGCACATGTTGGGATGAACACTGGGTGTTTTATGTAAACCAATTTGAAAATAAACTATTTTAAATTAAAAAAATAAATAAACATTAAAAAAATAAATAAATAAAATAAAATGAGACCTAAAATATCATAAGCCAATTTCTGGGAAAGAGTGTTCCAGACAGAGAGAAAGCAAAGTGGGAAAGTGCTTGATGCAGCTGAGAAATGTATAGAAGGCTAGTGGCTGCAACTTGGTAAATAATAGAAGTACAATGGCAAACAAACTTACTCCTCTTGGGAGTCATAAAGTAGACCACTGAATTGGAAAAATCTACAGGGACACATATTTTTGACAATATGGGAGACTTAAAAACCCTGAATAAAAATACAAGCATCTTTTTAAATGTAGAGCTAAGCTCATAAGAAAGAAAAAGAAATTCCCAGAGGCCAGAAATGAACAAGGAGCTAGAAATCAGAAATGTAAAAAAAAAAAAAAATCACACAAAATTTCTGCCTTTTTGTTAGGGAAGAAAGAGAGCTGGGAGTGGAGAGGATGAGCAACTAAGAGGCTTGTGTTCTAATGGCCTCATCAGTTCCAGGAGATAAGACAGAATTCCAGCCCACTCGTGGTAGAAAAATTGGCATGGACAATCCATTGCAAAGCCAGAACCCATGAAGGGCTCCACCCTCAATAAAAAGGTGTACTTGTCAAAAGTCTGCCCACTAGTAAAGGAAGACAGCTAGGAAACCACCATAGCCTGAGTAATAGCAGTTAAATAAAAGCTCTGAACATTTGTGACCACAATTCTGCCTCCAGGAAGGCCTGTGGTACAATTTTTTACTATAGTGTGACCTGGGAAAGCACAGTTAGAAAATTAGAGTGTCACAGGTCAGTTATCTCTTGTAGAGAAAAAGGAGACTAGGATCAAGGACAGGAATCCAGAGGACTTCAAATATATTGTTAATGTTTTAATTCTTAAGCGGAGTGATACTAAGAAGTTTTATAATCTTAATATTGAATACTATGTCTAAATTTAAAATAAATTTTTAAATATTGATACAAAATGTAATAGTTTTTAAATGATGGAAAATGTCAAACTTTATAGAAAAAAATTTCTTAACTAATATTTGGCCAACGGATTTTCGTTATGCAAAATCCTGGCCTGTGAAGACAATCCTGAATATCTACTAGCAAATACAATTTACTCCCAATTATCAGTGTGCAAATATTCACATAGTGGTTTGTCTATCCGAGGCATCCTTCAATCCTTCCCAACTTGATAGAACATAGTTTCTTTCCAATTTCTTTGATTCTCTTCTTATGGCCACCAATAACATTATCATCATTATCATCATCATGCCTAAATTCTTAACTCTTATATTAGACCATGAGCCTCTGGAGCCCAGAATAAGATTCGCCTCTATGTTCTGCACAATACCAAGTGTAGGACTTTGCCTACAGTAGACATTATCATTATCTGTTAATCTTAATTGACTCTAGGCTATACTGAGAATTAAAAATGTAAAAAAAGGGATATGAGTGGTTTGGCCTAGAAGAGCTAATAATGTTATTAGATGGGGGGTGGAGTGAAGAAGGCACAGTAGCAACATGGAATAACAACTAGCATGAAAATTCTATTGGAAAGGAACTATCTTTGAAAAGAAAATATCTTGATATTTTGGGAAAGAAAGTAAGATTCTGGTGGCAGAAATATTCAGGAGACAAACAAAAAGAGTTATGACGTAGGTACTCTGCTTAAGAAAATGAGAGAACAGTTTGTTCTGGTGTGAAAAGGAAGGGGAGAAAAGAGTGGCAGGTGGAAGAAAGGTCCCAGGCAGAAGGTATGAGGCTAGGGGCACAATCCATTCAATAAAAAGTCCCCAGGTCATGGGGAGCTTGTGAGAAACTGAGATTCACATGTAATTTGAAGCTGTTTACCATGAATTGGGTCCCTTCTCCACTAGGCTCAATTTGACAGTAATGGCTACAGCATTATGAATGATTTCATTGAGTAAAGGAGATTGTGTGGAAACTGAAAAAGAACTGAATTTTATATTTAGGTGAACCTAAGACAAAACAAAGACAGTACTCGGGGGCAATAAGATGATCTATAGCCTGAAATATTTCAAAAGGGGTATAAACCCATAGTCCATATAAAGTGTAACCCCTAAAGGACTTTGAGGAAATCCTGAGGATGGCTTTGAATTTCCACTAGGTGTTAAATGGGGTTTAAAATTGATGCTATTTAGCTTTAAAACTGCCAAGAGACCCTTGTTAACATCTGGAATACATTTTCAAAAGGCAAATAGCAATATAAGGTGGAAGATATTAAGAACCAAATGAACAGTACTGTGTTAAAGCAACATGGAGGTGGGAAATACTGAAGTCTGTGAGAGTCAGGGATGGGATTCTAGAAGAGATACTTGAGCTAGATCTCCAAGAAAGAATAAGATGAATAGGAGGAGGGGGAAATGATGAGGAATGTGTTTGAAGCAAAGACAATAGATTGAGCACAGACATGAAATGGGAAGGCTGGCCACCTGACAGCTAATACGTGCTCAAGGAAAGCAAGCACACTTTAACAGTAGTGCAAGCAAAACATAAATTACTAAAAGAATTGTGTAATAGATCCCCAATCTAAATATTACTTATGTTAGTAGGTCCTGGTATTTTAGATTAACTATTCTATGGCATCACTCATTAGTATATGTAACTATTTCTATGAGTTCTAAGGTACCAACTTGCACCGATAAGTATTTCCAGGTTCAGGAAGGCTGCATACATGTGTCTTGGTGTGAGGGGTAGGGTGGGAGTGTGTTTACTATATACACATCAATCATATATTTGGAAACAGATAGCAAATCACCCTACTTTTTGTGATTATTATCTCAGATGAGTAAAGGTGTCTAGGGATGGATACAAATGCTAATGTTGTTCCAGCGAGCTGTTCTCTAGTGGCAGTCCTGGTCAGAGGCATAACTGACACTTTGCTTTCTGACAGTGGATAAGTCTGGAATGGTTGGCAGGAGGCTTGAGTTTCACAGCATTGCTCCCAATGTACAAGTCATAGAGCCCTGTTCTGGTAGTCTAAGGGCCATCCAGTGGCTCAGGTGAAGTCATCAACAGGTAGAGTCACCCAGGGAGGATTGAGTAACAAAAGAATACATCCAGCATCACCTAGTACACATCAGTAGTCTCTTGCTGCAAGAATAGTAAGACTACTTAGCATTTATATAGAAATTTTCAATCATTAATTAGTTAATCCACATAACTCCCCCATGAGGAGAATATTTTTAGTTCTTTTTTGTTTCCAGATGAGGAACCAAACACACAGTGAGGATAAGTAACTTGCTCAAAATCAAGTCAATAAACAGCAGGAGGGTGGTGGGAATGCAAAGTTTCCAAATTCTTATTTTGTGTGCTTAGTACATAAATGCTACCTGTTCTCTGGGGAAAGATGGTCAGGTTGATCCTCAGAGAAACAAGACCTTTCACTGGAGTAAATGGTACATTTTTCTCTAACAAAATCTGCTTGAGGAGTTTTTCTGTTTCCGGATTTGATGTTTTTCGCCCACCCGGAAACAATTAAGCTGAAATAACATTCACTGTTGCAGGACACTTGGGGTTTGTGAGCTGGGGTGCAAGGTCTGCTAATGTGTTCCACCTGCCCAGAATCTGAATCCATCAGTGGTTGTGCATGAGGAATCTCAGCGGTGTGTTCTATAAAGGAGTGGGGATAATCAGGAGTAAGAAAAGGCTGAATAGAGAGGGACAAAGTGAAGGCAAAGAATGGAGTTCGCTTTTTATCCAGTCTTTTGATCAGAGTCTATGTCTTGCGGCATGAGGGAGTGTGACAAGAAATTGATGGAGGGATTCTTCAGAGTTAAGGGACTATATCAAATCTGCTCATTAGAGCACAAATGTACTAAGTCAACACTTGTATACATAGAAAATCTTCAGTATACACTGTAACTTTGTGCCATTTCAGTCAACTGTCCATAGTCCTCTGTTGGAGTGAATCTTCCTGATGACTTACACTTATGGCAATAAGTGGAAATGAAGGCAATAGAAAGCCCAATGATGATTTATGGCTTCAGTTATTTTAAAATGAAGTTTTCTGGAGGTGGGGGGGATGGGTGAAATAGCGGATGGGGATTAAGAAGTGCACTTGTGCACTGGGTGATGTATGGGAGTGCTGAATCACTGTATTGTACATCTGAAACTAATATTACACTGTATGTTAACTATCTGGAATTTAAATAAAAACAAGAAAACAAAAATTTTTAAATTTTAAAAATTAAAAAAATAAAATGAAGTCCTTGGTGATGAAAAGTTAGGCCTTAAAAGATAATCTAAACATTCCCCACCACCTTTTAAAGGGCTCTGCATTAGCCTGCCTGCTGGAAATGACACAAATGGCACAAATGGAAGCTGTGGTCTATTGGAGAACTTGTACATTTAAATCAAGTACAGTAAGACTGAGCCTACATGAAATTGTTTGGGGAGCAATTATCACCATCCTCAGAAATAATTAACTGAGCACTTAATACACAAACACAAGATGCCTACATTTTAGAAGCTTAAACTAATTTGGTCACATACGAAAGGAAAACATAGACATAAAAATAAGATCTCAAAGAAGATAGTATGTGCCAACCTATGTACTTATATATATGCATGTCCATATATGTACATATACACATAAGTAAGTAGGTAGGTATATATTGTCCTTAGTTCCACTTACAACTTTTTCAACATTATATATATGTGTGTTATACATATGTATACGTGTGTGTGTGTGTGTGTGTGTGTGTGTGTGTGTGAGAGAGAGAGAGAGAGAGAGAGAGAGAATGAGAAGGAGAGAGAGGAGAGTAGAAAGAAAGCTGTTTGCTTCTAGGTCATATTGTATGTATGCATATGTATTTATTAACTAATTTTAGGAACGGCTAATAGGGTCAATTTAATAGAAAATTTAATAGGGTCTATTATAGAAAAGAAATTGGAGGTTTCTTATGTCATCAATGCCATATTTCCAAAACATCTGTGCTTGGGTGTTTCATAATCAGATCAATCTCAATAGAATTGAAGGCCAACTCTTCCTCTAAATAGATCTCTTTCCCAAAAGAACTCCAATATTTCAGAGTTGGAGAATTCCTTCCCCAAGTATCTCCAGCTTATGTGTGAAGCCTCTAGTTCTCACAGTCATTTCAACATTGACTCAGGCTCTACAATTCCCTTCAAGACAAACTGGGTCTTGAGTGTGATCATGGAGATCTTTGTCAGGCAAAGGGGTAGAGGGGGAACTAGCTGGCATGAAGACTATGGAGTTCTAGGTGACCTCAGAGGTGGTTTTGGGTGTTAACATAAAATTGAAAACCAACCATACATTCCAGTAGACTGCCCATAGACTATTATTTGAGGGAGAGAAGCCAAGTCTGAGGCAATGAGGTCAATTCAGAAAATATAAAACTGAATTAATTGGGTTCAAATCATGAGTCACAGGCTGCACACAGCTATTGGATCTCTGTACACAATTTATGGAACTTCTTCCAAGGGTCCAATAACCTTGTTTAAAAAATAAATGAGCTTAGTCTAACAATGTCTGAGAAGAAAAATAACCCTTCAAGCTTGCTTTGATAGTATTCTTACCTATTTCTCTATCAATTATTCCCACATTCCTTCTTTATCTTTAATCTCTTTTTTCCATTGTCTTCTCCTTTTCATATAAGGTTATTCTGAGTTCTTCTTGCCAATTCTCTTGCCTCTGCAAGTTTGCTTGGTTCCCTTTCTCCTTTTCAATGATAAACATTTTAGAGAATAATTGGATCCTCAAATTACTTTCTTTCTTTGCTTTCCAATTTTGTCCCCTGGTACAATTTGATTTTCACCCTCACAAGTTTACTTACAACTACTCTCCTTAACATCACCATGGGCTTCCTTAATGCTAAACCCACTGATATTTCTCAATATATATGACCAACTCCTTCTTCTAGAAAGCTTCTCAGTACGTGGCCTTAATAATACCACCACCCTCGGTTCTCTTTTTAATTCTTAACTCTTTCAATGATATCTCCTCTTTTTTATTCATTAAATACTATTATTCATAGGCTAAGTTACAATCCTTAGCCCACATCTTCTGATGTAAACTCATTAAATTCCAGAAATCAATGCTTACATTCCTCTGTGGATGAAATTCATTCTACATCTATAGCTTTGACTTTTCCTCTATGTTCCAAGCAAATATTTTATGTTCCTTTAAGACTTTTCCATAACGATGAACTCAGAATCTCAAACTCAGTATGTCCACAATAGATTATTTAGTATGTTTATTATTATACTTCCTAAAGCTGTTTTAGTTCCATATTCCCCATTTCAGTTCAGTATGTTACCACCTACTCACTTGCACAAACAAGAAATCTTAGTTAAATAGATGCCTCCTTGCCACTCACTTTTATGTCCAATTATAGTTAGGCTTTTAAGTTTCTACCTCTGCAGGGATTGTTAAATTGTTTATTTTACTGTGACTATGTTTATACCCCCAGTGAATCTTACTTCAGGTGACCTCATCAGCAGTCTCTTCTCCAATTCCTTAACACAATCCATCTTTGATACACGCTCAGGGTTATTATTATTATGCATAGATTCAATCAATTAACTTCTCTGCTCAAAAACCTTTTATGACTCCCCCATTGTTTTCCTGATAAAGTCTAAATATTCTCTGACAATTTAGATATTCTATAATTCTTGACCTCCCACATTTCTAATCTTATCTATATGCCAACCAATTCTCCTCCCTGCATCAGTCTTATACACTAAATTCTAATTCTATTTCCATTTCTCAAGTGTGCCATGCCCATGACATTTCTAGCTTTTCTTGATCTTTATTTTTCATAGTCCTAGTGAGCCTTCCTGAGACCTTGCATAATTCCCTTAGAAAAAATAAACACCTATTCCCCTCTGAATACCTTTCATACTTTTTAAAAAAGCGTGTATGGAACTGTCTTGCTTAGTACTCTACTCATTGCTGTATATCTTTAACACCCAGTCCAGATTTTAAATGCACAAAACACAGTCTTATCATCTTAAGGTTTCCCTCAATGCTTTGCAAAGGGCCTTGTACATAGATATATACAATAAATGTTTATACTAATGAATTAAAGCCTTACTATTAGCTCCCTTAAAATACGTAATAAATTTTCTATTCTTTTATTCCAGTGATACTATCTCAAGTCAAGGCCCTAGTCACTGCTTCACCTTGTTTATTATCTTTATGGACCGGACCTTTTAATCCCTCTTGTGTAAATCATCCTTTCATTATGTTGTTCCCAACTCCCAATCCCAAAATCACCTTGATCGGCTTTTGCACCAAATCCAGACTCCACTGTCCACCTCTTCAGGTCATCTGAGATCCCCATTCCATTCCCCTCTAACTCAAACTTACTTCCTACTACTCCATAAACTGCACTTCTCATATCAATCAGATCCACTTCTCCCCAAATTCTAAATGTGCCATGCTATTCCCACCTTGATGCTTTTGTTCATCCTGTGTCCTCTACCTGGAATATCCAACTTCCATAGCATGCAATGTGTGGCTCAAATTTCATTTTCTTTCTGAAGCAAATCCTCATTACCATTCTTCTATGCATGGCTGTTATACTTAAAATCAGTATCTCAGGTGAATAATCAATGGTTTTCTCAATTAATTTCTATAGGATGGTTATTTTTCTAACTAGCTCTATGAGACCAGATGCTGTCACGCATATACTTCTCTATCCCTGCTGGCACCTTTAAACATACTTCTGGTCATATTACACTTACTTAGTGGTTAGAAATAATCCATCCATTAGGAATCCATCCTCTAATAAACTGGGACGATATAATACACACAGTATTTCAGAATATTGCACATAGTAAATGGCTTTTAGAGGGGCTGTGATGCGCTGGATTGAGATGCCTATCTCAAGGCCCAGGTGGACATAATACAGAACCAGAGAAGCAGCCGGCAGAGCCTGCCCAATTCAACAAGATAGTTTATTGTGCCAACCTCATCTGCCAGTCCCATCAACCCTAATTATAATCAACTAATTCTATTAGCTTCTTAAACCTATTTCAAGAGAGAATGCATTATACCACACAACCATCATCAAGTAATAGAGATATGCTCTTTCTACATCAGGCTCCATTCTAGCCAGTCAAGCAGAAAGAACATTTTGCATTAATGTTCTTATAGAAGTGTATAGTTTTCCACTTTTTAAAACTTTGCTTCTTTGGTCAATTATTTTGGTCTGCAAAAACCCAGAACAGGTATAATATTTACTTGCGGATTTTTAAGATGGTTGGGCAGAACAGCATAAAAGGAGAGCATTTTTTTGACCCGTCAAGAAAGAACCAACCTTGATTCTGCAAAGTTTATTAGCTAGAGGTAATAGAGAAGGAAAAGTATCGGAACGCTGTAATTACTGCCTTTATGCTGTTATGCAGAATACTGTGCCTCTGGGCTATTCATATGTATTTACCCACTCCAGACAGAAACTGTTATTCTTCACTCCCCAGAGTTCGGAAATGGGTTAACATGAAATTTAATACAAGTATTAAGATGAGATTAGGCTATAGAAATAAGACAAATACGTTGTATATCTACACCTTGGCACCTGTTGACAGAGGTCCTTGCCTGGAGTGACTCCTAATCTGCAAAATGGAAAGCATAAAACAGTAATTTTCAAAAAAAAAAAAAAGGCAGAATCAAAACTATTACTATTAGATAACAAAATGAATGTATTAAGGATTTTAACTCCTTAATAAGGGAATTGACCAATTGTTACAACCAGTTCAAAGAAGAACCCCCAAAACACATGCATTTATAAATCAGACATAGTGATGGCAATATGCAGATGGGAGCAAAATCAGCTCTTGTTCAGTGGAGGAGAGAAGTCAGTTATGTTTCCAATGGATGGAGTTTGCTCGTCTCTAGACAACAGTGATGTTTCATTGCTATCAGCTGTCTATTTTGTATAGAGTTGCAACATAGCTACCCTAAAATCAGAATCACAGAGCACTAAAAGGTGTGATCTAGATAATGCATTGTTTTCCACTGAAGATACCAACTTTTCCCTATGGAAAACTTCTAGGGCAATAAATGAATATAATGCTCTCTTCCGCATTGAAGGAACGGGGCTTTCTCTAAGAAATTCAGAAAGGAAAGAGTATTAAAAATGATCCTAGGTGTACTTTAGATGTATACCTATGTTCAAATCCTGTCCTGAAGTGTACCTCTAAGCACAAGCCCTGACACCAGGTCTAAAAATCTTCTTAGTGGATAGAGTGACTTAAAATGCTTTCCTTCTCCACTTATTTCCTTTTCTATTTCTTTCTTTCTTCTTTTTTTATTTTTTGGCTGTTGTTTTTATTTTATTCCACCTTAGAAAGAAAAGAGTGCCTGCTTTCATACACAGAACAATGGTTAAAATCATCAGTCAATGAGTCAGTGGCAGGTGGCAGGAGAATGGAGAAGTGGGTGGAGAGAGGTGACAGGCTGCTGCTGCAGCTCCGACTACTCTCAACTGCACAAAACAGGCTTATTTCAGCCCTAAGAATTAATCAAACTTCCCCATCTAGTCTCAGTCTTACATTTACACAAGCACAGGAACTGCTAGCAGGGTTTGAAACATGTGTCCCAATCTGCATTAAAGGGAAGTGTTAACCTGACATTTAGAAAAAAAAAATGTTTTATATAGTTGACACAAAATGTTACATTAGTTTTAGGTGTATAATATGGTGATTTGACGAGCTCATACATTATGCTATGTTCAGAAGTGTAGGTACCATCTGTCCCGATACATTGCTATCACAATACCATTGACCGTATTTCCTGTGCTGTGCCTTTTGTGACTTATTCACTCCATAACTGGAAACCTGTATCTCACACTCTCTTACCCATTTTGCCCAAAACCCCATCCTTGTCCCCTCTGGCAACCGTAAGTTTGTTTTCTGTATTTATAGGTTTGATTCTGGTTTTTGTTTATTTTTTCATTTTTTAAGATTCTACTTCTGAATGAAATTATATGTGATTTATCTTTCTCAATCTGACTTATTTCACTTAGCATGATACCCTATAGGTCTATCTATGATGTCTCAAATGACATGATCTCATCTTTTTTATGGCTGTGTAATATTCCATTGTATGTGAGTTTGTATGTGTGTCTTTCTCTGTGTGTATACAAACATATACATTACACATATTATATATACATATATACAATGTTATATACATACATATAAAACCATACATGTATATACAGTTATCACATCTTGAAATTATAAGCTCTTTATGGACAAATCTCTTCATATAAACCCATTGTAACATTTAATGACTGAGACAGAGACTTTATAAATGTCTCTTTGATGGTGAGCAAAATTTTATGTTTAATAGCGCATCAGTAAAAATAAGCAAGGGATGAGTATATTTTTCTCTTTGTTTTTTATTGCTGACAACTGCTTATCCAGAACTAAACAGTATCTATTGTCCCCTTCCCCACTTGGCCCTTGCAAGACAGAGATAGGATTGGTTCGAATAGTTGTATTACTTACCTTGGATGAGAAAGCTTCCTACCTCACAAAACTAGAAATAACTTCAAATGGGTCTCTCAGTTATCAATTTCTTCAGTTCCTTCCCTTATTCCTTCAAAATGGTGTTTTTTCCTAATCGTCTGCTTCTCAAATCCAGGAATCTTCTAGAGCTCCTCTCTCAGAAATAGGTTATTTTCCTCCCAGCATATTATTCCTTCCTGCTCCCCCCAAAAGGCCACTTCTGTGCCTACTAGGCCCAATGTTGATTAGGAGAAATCTCAATTTAGTAAACATCATATCCACCCAAAGAGAGCACTGTTACACAAAAGAATTAGTTCTTTTCCAATCGAATTTATGCCTTACTTCATAACCAACATTTATGTTAAAGGATCTCTCAAAGTCAAATATCGTGTCCATCCTTAAAATGAGACTTTAGCTATCTGGGAACAACTCAATTGTCCTTTCTTATTATTGCAGATTCTGTAGCTAGACAGTCAATTTGTTAAACTCCTTTAGACAAGAACAGGGAGTGTCCATACTGAACCTGTTAGTTTAGAAAAGAAAATAGCAAATTATGGCCTATGGGCCAAATCTACCCACTGCCTATTTTTGTATGGTGTACAATCTGGTGATTGGGTAAAACGCTAGAACAATAGTATTTCAAGACATGCGAAAATATATAAAATTCCATTTTCAGTGTTGTCAATAAAGTTTTATTGGAACACAATCATGTTCATTTGTTTCGATGTTGTTCATGGCTGCTTTCACAATACAAGGGCAGAGTGGTGTAGCTCGGGTAGAGATCATCTGGCCCACAAAGCTTAGAATACTGTCTGAACTTTTATACTGAAAGTTTGCTGACCTGTGGATTCTTGTCTCTACCATTTTATCATCTCAGTGACCTTGGGCAAGTAACCTAGCCTCCTGATGCCTTGGTTTCTTCATTTGTAAAAGGGCAATAAAAATAACAGAAGCTTTTCATTTTCTTATGAGGACAAAAGAACTAAAATGCATAAAGTGTTTAGTGAAATATCTGGCATGTAGTAAACTCTGTATTAACATTAACTGTTATCATTATCATCATTTCTATTTTTATTTTTACTATCACTAGTATTTCTGTTTATTATTCATATCTTCTAAATTCATATTTATGGAGTGCCTTTTTGTATGAGGCTCTAGGCTAATAATTTTATATGGATTTCTCTAATTTGCATGGATTTTCTGCCCTCTCCATTTTTATAAATGAGAGAACAAATTCAGAGGAACTGAAATAACTTGTCAAAGCTACCCAACAAATAAATGGAAAAAACCAAGATTGAATACAGGCCTGACTTCAAAACCCAAGTTTGCCCTACCATACCAGTGCTTTTTAAGCCTTCCTTTTTGTGATGGAATCCTTCATTTTCCCTCAACTAAATTTTACCCAACATCCTGTTCTTTGATGGCTTAAAATGTTTCCTCCACTGTTTAATTCAGCCTAGTCTTGCCTATCCCTTGCTCCTCAACTGGCCCCTGAATCAGCCCCAGAGAATGGTGAGTGCAAATGTAACATGACATGCTGTGTCTCCTTTGATAGAACAAACATCTTGGATCTTCTTGTAGGACCACTGCTTAAGGATGATAAGAGTTGAGGGTGAGAGATCTTGCAAATATTTTTATCTGCAGATTGCTTAAACTCAATGCAATTATAGTATAGTGTGAAGACTCAGATTCTTGACCCAGAGAGCATGTGTTCAAATAACAGCCCTGCCCTTTTCTTGCTCTATGATATTGAACAATCATTTGACCTTTATGTGCTTTGATTTCATCATCTATAGACTTATCTCTAACATTTGGGGAAAGAATACAAATGGAAGCCAACATACCATGTGCCCATTTAAGGCCATAAATCAAGTAGCACATTGTTATACATTCTATTATCCTAGGAAGACAGATAAGTCAGAGTTCCTATGAATCAGATTTCCTTCTGTGACTCCCTCAAGCAGCTATCTCTTGGCCATCCCTAGACCATCTAGTTGGGCATGTTTCCTTGGTTCCATAGACTGTCAATTTTTCTCCATGAGGAGGGGCCCAACAAGAGAAGGGTCAGAGTGGAGCCCACTAAAGCACAGAACCCAAGACAGAGATCTCTCTTGCTCTGAACCAAGAATGGTACTATTTATTAATATATTGAAGATAACAATGAAGTATTTGTTACTGTAAAGATTAATAAGTTAATATGTTTAAAGTGTTTAGAACAAGGATGAATAAATTGTAAGGACCACACATATAATAGTGTGTTATTACCAGTAATTTTAATCCCACTGTTAGTGAGTAGAAATCTATGCTTTTGCAAACAACTAATGAAGAATGTGACTGACCTGAGATAGATCTAGGAGTAAATACCAATTTGAAAAGAAACCACAAAAGATGTCATAACCTTATTTAATGTCATATAGATTCTTGGCTAAGTCTTCTTTTCAAAATAACTAAAAAAAAGGGGGTTGCTATATGAAAAAGGGCTTAATACTATAGAACAGGCAACATATGCTATAGCAGCTGAGAATATAGAGATTAACCTCAGTGTCAGGGAACTGATGGCAAGCATATCTGTAAGCAAACTGCTGACTGTTAGAATTATATGTAGAATAAGTGACCAGAGAAAAAAACTACTGAGAATAACAAAAAGTAAAGCTAATACAACCAATACAGAATCTTTTTGGAGTAAAACAATAGTGGCAACAATAGCTGCCATTTATCAACTACGTTATATATTTACAAATTAATATCATTATATCCATTTTATAGGTAAAGAAACTAGGACTCAGAAAGGTTAAATGACTCTTCCAAAACCACACAGTTTCTGAGTGACAGAGCTTGCATTTGAAGCCAGAATTATCTTGTGCCTAAGTCAACTTTTTTGACCCCAAAACATGCAGTCTCTTAATGTAAGATGCACTTGGAAAGAGTATATTGTTTTACGTGCACCATGATGGCTGATGACTGTCATCCAATGCACTCATCCTGTGTCCCAGTGAACTTATATTAGAATTTAGGTTTATGCTTCTCTCATGTGGTTGCTGCCTTTCTGGTTCAGTCCCTGGACTATCAAAATCTTCACTAATGTATTCATCATGGTCCCTGGGTTAAGTTTTTCTACTAAATTTTCATTCAAGTGGCACTTTCATAAATATCAAGGATGGCTATTGACGAGCATTAAAAAACTCCATAGTACAAACCACATTGCTGACTATGCATTCTATAGGTTTCTTTGCCACAGTCCTGGCAGACCAAGTTGGTTATTTTATTCTAGTTCTGGGAAAGGATGGCCACAACCATCCATCCCCTGGACTTGATACTCTTCACCCAGACCCTTTTCTCCTCTCCAAAGGAGTATCCTCTTTTATTCCATGTCTGCAGTATCCCTGCCACCTGGCCGCTCACAGAAAAGGAACAGATTCTAGAACATCGCTTCCCAAGGTGAGGTATATCCATTTCATTCTCTAAATGAGGAAACTGCTGGTGCAGAAAATCACTAAACAAAAAAGCATCTCCTTCAAATGCCCTCATGAAAGGACACATTCCCTGGCAGTGGAATGAGAAAGCAAGCAACCATTACAAAGGATCACCAACACAAGGAAAATCTGCTCATTCCAAAGTTCTGTGCCAGTCTCCCAGATCTGTTAGCCATTGGGTGCTATGCTTTGCCAGCACAGAGGCAGTGACAGCAGGGGGAAATTCCCAGGCTCTATTGTAGGGTCTTGGAAATGATGCCAAGAAAAGCCTTGGCTTCTAGTAGTCATGACCTCTGAGATCCAAAATCAGTGTTTAACCAAAGTCCAAGTCACCTCGATTGCTTCACAAGCACATCCCATTCTACCCTAGCGTGATCTCCCAGATAGGGTTTTCTCTGAATACAGTGCTTGGTTTTCCACAAGGCAGCTTTTTTATAATGGAAAAAAAAATTCTAATTTAATGTAATATTTGTTTTCAATTCCTAACTTTTGCCTCTTACTATCTTCATAAACTCCACCAAACGCTGAGTCTTGACATAAGGGAGTAACAGCATCTGCTTCTTGTTCTGGTGAGAATCAAATGGGATATTGTATATGAAACCTCTGTGAAACTAATAACATTATCCAGGGTTGCGCTGGCACAGTCTAGTTACTTCTGTTCTGGAGTCTTCTCCATTTTAAGTTGGAGAGTTTCAAAAGGAAGCAATTACTAAAAGCTGTGAAGGTCATGAATCTCCTTTCTTTTCTCCTAATCTTCTTGCAGTGTTTCAATATAAAGTGGCTGTCACCATCCCTTTCTTAAATAGCCAAGATTCCCACATTTGGGGTTGTGTTAGGTGACAATGAGAAATGAGCAGGGCTTGTTAAAGAGAAAGGGGAAGCTCCTTTCACATCTGGCTTCTGTGATTAAAATTATACTTTCCCTTGACTCTTCAGTGTTGTCAAGGAGTTAAGCTGTCATCCATCCACTGTTTACTCCAGATTCCTTTTTAGGACTGCTGGCATTATGATTACCAACCGACAAGCGAGTCTGAATATTGAGGCTGATAATGATTGGCATCCTTAAACATGGTAAACATGAAGACTTTTCATCCAGAAGACACTGATTTCATTTTTGGCAGTGATGAGGGATAGGCCGTGTCAAAACCAAATGAGAATTCACAGTTCTGTAAAAAAACAGACTTCACAGAAAGGAGAACTTATAGCTGAATATGATATAATCAGTCTTCTCCCAGAGTCTGCTTTCTTCCCTTTTCCTCTTCCTTTGTCTTTTTCTTTAGAGACTGCCCTTTATCCATTCTCCTCTCTGCTCTCACATTCCATAACAAAAGACATGTACAGTCATCCTAACAAACTGACTTTTACAGTGTCTCCTCAGGGCTTATGTCATTGAAGACTCCACTCATTTGCTGTCTGATCCTGAAAAGTGTATTCGACCATTCTGCGATGTGGAGTTGGCAATGCTATAGTCTTTCCCTGCCCAGCCCTTTAGTTTTAGCAAACTAAAAACTGATTATAAGGATGGAACTAGAATCTTGTGTCTTCCAAACAGGAAATAGTTGATCAAATTAATTAGTTTTCAGCCCAACAGAAGCATTGGAGCTACCCAGATGGCCAAGGATGAATGATTTTGAAGAAGAAAAGAAAATAGCTTGGACTCATGAATCTTTTTGCTATTTATTTGTTTGTTTGTTTCCAAAATTGCAGGTTCTGCAAATCTAAGCATATTTTATGGCAGGAACTGTCTCCCCTACTTAAATTCATTGACACATGAATTTATTATTATTAAGTTGGCTTACCAAGTTACTTTGTCAAATGTTTTATTTTCAAAATATTGTTAGGAAGGGCCTTAGGCATCATCAGGTCTAATCTTTTTGTTTTACAAGTAAGTAAACCGAGATCTAGAGCTATAAATTGACTTGCAAAACATCACATAGTCCATTGCAGAGATGAGCCTTGAAACCATGCAGTGGAGATCTAATTTATGATTCTTCCCACCATACTAAAACTGGCAGGCAAACCTGGTATAAATAAGCCAAACATTTTGGTAGGACTCAGAGTGTTACATCTTTTCCAAAGAAAAAATAGAACATGGCCTCTTAGAAGGAAACTGCTGAAACTTAGTATTCCTAAATTCGTGTATAACCCTGCAACTTGGCAAGTATCTCGTCCTGTCCTGGAAACCTTGTGCTATTATCAACAGGATGCATGGGTGGCTATTTAATTAAACCAACAGTATTAGAAAGAAACATAAAGTCTGACCATAGATGCCCTCCTGCTGCATAACAGATATTCTCCAGGAATTTCATGGAGAAAACAGTCTTTAAGGAAGGACCAGCTGAGCTAAAGTGGAGACCTAAAATCTTGCATAAAATTCTCAGCTTGCAATGCACAGTCGAGCCTTTGAATTTTAAACTCTGTGGTGTGACAATGACATAAAGCAAATTTGTTTGTTTCCCTCTTTGTTAAAAGCCTAATAAAGACATTATGCAGAATTCATTATCAAATCTTGCCTGGAGTCTTTAATTTGAGCTCCAATGTCCTAAAAGTTCAACCACCACCAAATGCCCATCCCAACTGGTATGTTGACCTGAATGGCAAGTCACAGTGCTGGCAGTATTGGCAAAATGGCAAAAGCTACACACACACACACATACACTCATAAACATATGTTATATATGTATATATGTTTGTGTATGTGTATACACACACACACACACACACACACATATATACAAGCCACCCCTTCTCTTTCATTATAAGAATCTTTTATTCTCTGAAGAGCTGCAGAAATCTGAACTACTACAGTAGCCCTGTTAACAGCCAACTCTGTGACAAGGGCCTACTCAAAAGAGAGGAAAGTCAATAAAAGTAAAGTGTAAGTGTACTGTTAATGACAGGTTCTTGCAGGCACTTTCCCCCAAATTATACCATTCCTATTCAAATACCATCTCAAGAGTCTCAGACAGTGTCAAGTGCAATCATTGTTATTGCAGTTGCCAAGGTAATCAATTGAAATCATAATGAAGGGAACAGAAGGAAATCAATAGAGTCTGAAATTACAAATAAAGAGAAGCTATCGTTTAAGAGCATTTGGCTGAAATCTTCCATATTAATGGAGTCAGAAATGGCTGTGTCATTCAGAAGCAGTGTGGTGCATAATTCAGCTGAGTGCATTAGAACACCTAAAAGCGATTGCAATAATTAGGGCTGCCTACCAAGAATCTGTCCACCTTAGAAGGCATATTGCTGAGTTGTTTATTATACTTCCAGTGTGTTTTCATATCTTAATATTTTCAATCATCTCCCAGAGCACCCTGAGGCAGCAACAGGATTAGCTTGCTCAGAGAGCAGTTTGTTGATCCAGTTTGATTCGGAGATTGAGAAATAAGAAGGACTAATCATGTATTTTATTTTAGAAGTATCTTTTTTTTTTCCAAAAATTCTCTTGATTTGTGTAGAGTGATACAGGTAGTAGGGAAAGAAAGGGATAAGTGTGAAAACAGATTATAAGAAAATTTATTATTGCTTAGTCTTTAAACAAATGCCAGAAAAAGTTCATTGGACTTGATTAAAATGACATAAAATCTTTCAATTTCACTGTTATTTGTAAAAGCAAAATGAGTATTCTAGAATTGCTGAATACTCATGATCAACTACACCCTAAGGAGAGAACAGGAGCCAAATGACAGTAAAGATTGAAAAGCTATCCAGTTCTTTTATCAGGAAATAGTCCATAAAAAGGATAAGGAATTATGAAAAAATCATGTAGACTTTCTTATATTGGCTTATCATTGGGAACTGAAAATGACAGGTTTATGGATTTCAGCAGAAATACGTTTATTACGTTATTCAATATTCTATGACAGGCTTTCTGTATTCACTCCACTGCTTTGCAGGCCTTGACTTACAGGCTGTCTGTCTAAGAAATCTGAACTTTTGATCTCAATCTATAGATGGCAGGAATACATAAAAAGTTTACATGTGTTTGGCACTGATATTATGAGAACCTTGGAACTACATGCATATATAATTTACACACATTTAACTATATCCTTTCAATCAAAAATAGAAAAAGAAAGAGAGGAATACAACAATTAACCTAGTATGAGTCCTGCTTGTCATTCTACTCAGTGAACCTACACCCAAAAATGGGCAGGAAATGGGAAGTTAGAAGGTATTTTTCCCACAGCAGTCTTTGTTCCCACATGCCTCTCAGAGAGTGAGCATTGTAATTTTTTTGTGTTTAAAGACCTGTACCTATTTGTTTATCTGTTTATGGGTCATTTATTTTTGTACAACATGATCTCTACAGGTCAACTGACTCCTTCACATGCTGCTCAATCAAAGAACTATCAAATTTCTGCATATAAAACAGTAAATAAACTTTTCATTCCATGTTGATTAGGAATAGTTTTTCTAGTTTTAAATATTATCTAGACACAGATAGAGGTTGGGTTGTAAGGCCCAGAAGCAATTGGTTTTCGTGGAACCAATTAATTATGTGCATTTCCCTGATCCTTTGTCAGTTGTCAAACAGTGAAGGATCAAGCTGATGTTATACGGAACTTGTTGAGAAGACTGTGCCCTTTTCCACCCTGACAACTTCCTATGAGACTTTCAAAGATAATTTTAGCTGTATTTGGTATTGGCTGATTTTAGAACCCAAACCTCATCTGAGATATAAACTCTTCATGTATAAATTTTCTGCCCAGCCTTAGTACTTATTCCATTCACAGCAATGAAAACGTGTTTTCCATAGCCTACTCATTAGTCACATTGGCATCTCTTGAGAGCTGCTTAGAAATGCAAACTTTCAAGATCCACCCCGATCTACTGTATCAGTATTTGCATTTTAACAAAATACCCAGTTTGAACCGGTTTGCAGCCATTCTGGAGAACGGTGTGGAAGTTCCTCAAAAAAATGGAAATAGAACTAGGCTATGACCCAGCAATAGCACTGCTGGGAATTTACCCAAGAGGTACAGGAGTGCTGATGCATAGGGGCACATGTACCCCAATGTTTATAGCAGCACCTTCAACAATAGCCAAATCTTGGAAAGAGACTAAGCGTTTATCAATTTATGAATGGATAAGTAAGATGTGGTGTATGTATATACAATGGACTACTACGTGGCAATGAGAAAGAATGAAATCTGGCCATATGTAGCAATGTGGATGGAACTGGAGGGTATTATACTAAGTGAAATAAGTCAGCCAGAGAAAGACAGATACCATATATTTTTACACATAGGTGGATTTTGAGAGACTTAGCAGAAAACTATGAGGGAGGGGAAGAGGGAAAAGAAAAAATAGAAGTCACAGAGAGGGAGGAAGACAAAACATAAGAGACTCTTAAAGGCAAAGAACAAACTGAGGTTTGAGGGGGGTATGGCAGGGTAGAGAGGGTGGTGGGTTCTGAGGAGGGCACTTGTTGGGATGAGCACTGGGTGTTGTATGGAAACCAATTTGACAATAAATTGATGGAAAAAAATACCCAGATAGTTTATTTGCATGTTGATGTTTGGGATTCATTGTACTAGACATCTCATGAGAGGAAAATGGCTGGCATAATAGATCCTCTTAGAGTGTTATCCTATTAACTAAAAGAAAGCAAAAGAGAAAACATATGCACACTTGTGCAGTGGCACTAGTTGGGGCAGAGTACTATCGCTACATGTACTAGCATGTCATAATCATCACCTTAGCTTTGGCATTATGGTTATTGGTAATCATAAATAGATTCAGAATGTGTTCATATTTTATAATATTGAATCATCTCTCCTCCTACCTCTAGGCCAAGAGAAAGCATGTAAAATAATTAAAAGGCAACATGATAACTGCTATAATAGAGATATAAATAAAATGCTAGGGAAGCTGAGAAAATTGAAACATTTATTATGCCTGGAGGGATTGAAGAAAGGATTCTTTTAAGCAGATAGTGATTGAATTGGATATTAAGAATATGGGCATTCCAGACAATAAGAACATAAGAAATATTGAGGGACTTTGCCATTTTGGAGTTGCCAAGAACTTGAGTGTGCCTGTAGCTTATAGTGTGTGTGGTGTCAAGATCTCTTTAGATTAGGAAAGGTAGGAGAGAAAGAAAGGGATAGATAGGAAGAAATGAGGCTGGAAAGATGGAAGAGGGTGGAGGGAGCTGGACTCTAATGTTGAGGCATCACTACAAGACCTAAGACTAACGTATTGTGCTGTCAAGCCCAAGATTCAAACTTCTTAAAGCTGATGTGAAATGGTCATATTTTTAACGGTTTTTATCAAAATCACTCACAAACGAACAAAACAAAACCATAAAATCACACTTGCATATTACAACTGGGTTGCTGATAAATGGCTGGCCCATCCAATAAAATTAAAAACCTGGTTTTCAGAATATAAAACAAACTGAAATGTTTGATATCATTATTTTGCAAAAAAACACACAATAAGTAGTATATAACGCTCAAATATATACTTTAGCATTATACTTTTACATTGTCAAAGGTAGCAATTCCTTTATTTTCAAGTATTTAAATAATCTTGTCTTTACACCTCCAATTCTAACATCTATGGATATTCAAATCTTTCCCCAGATACACATGTATTATGTGGGGGATTTTGTCTTCATATCCTTCTCTATGTCTGGGCTCTTGCACTCTCATGTGCTGTCTAAAGGCTGTATCATGTGAATCTAGACAAGAAACTTAGCTCTTTCATCAGTTTTTTTTCTTTGTTTATTCATATATTTCTTTTTTTAATATAATTTATTAAATTGACTTTCATACAACACCCGGTGCTCATCCCAACAAGTGCCCTCCTGAATGCCCATCACCCATTTCCCCTCTCCCCACTCCCAGCACGTGTGCCCCAATGTTTATAGCAGTGCTTCCAACAGTAGCCAAAGTTTGAAAGTTCCTTCACCAGTTCTTAAGAAAAAGAAGCTGCTTAAAGCATTTTCAGATATTTGAAAGCTGAAGAGAGAATATAACACCACATACCACAAAGTTTTACACTATTCGTGATTCTTACTCTCTCTCTCTTCTCATCACTGACCATCCCAAAATCCCAAGGAAAATGCAAATGCTTCCCCCTCCATTATAGAAGTCAGTTTCCTCCCCCCAGGAGCTCACTTTCTACTCCAAGCACTTACTATTACAGTTTTCAAAACTAAGAACTATTCACTCCCTTAAAGAAATTGTGATAGCCTCTGTTAAGAGAAAAATTTTTACCTTTTTATACAATCTATAGTATTCAGACACAATGTTTGTATGTATACCTATACATACACACTCACACTTACATATATGCATGTATATATACATACATGTATAGTTATACCTGTACATATACTGTATATAAATATATGGTATGTGTATGTGTGTGCATTAACATACTTGTATGGACAGAAAGTTGGAAGGATATGTAAAACAATGTTAGACATAATTATATCTGAGTCCTGGGATTATGGGTAATTTTAACTTCTTACTTCCCCAAAAATATGTATTTTACAGGAATGTGTAATTTAAAAATGTATAGTAAAGAGTAATATGTTCAATAGCTAATTTTATTTGATAAAAGGTCATATTTGCAAAGGGTATGCTTGTGGGTCTTCTAGGGAAAGGAGATAGGAGAGAAAAGATTGAAGATATTAGACAAAAGGCAATTTTTTTCACCAAGATTTCAGAGAAGCAGAAGGGAAGGAAATCTAAGACCTTCCTACTCAAAAGAATGGTTTTTAATCCAGTAATTTCAGCAACATATGTTGAAATTTCATTTTAACAAGGTTTCCCAGGAAATTAACTTGCACTTTAACATTTAGAAAACTTTGCTTTTAGAAGAAGGAGTAAGATCAGTGGCCTGAAAATGTAGGAAAACGTTGGCAACAACTGCTGTGGGAATGTGTTAGAAAATTGACAAAAAGTCCATTTGACACTGATTCTAATACTGATTCGTTTGGTTGTTATTTAAGTTTCTCCAGTGAAACTCAGCACCCAGAAGTAGAAAAACAGAATTATGATTGTGACCCTGGGTGGGGTATTGACAGTACGGACATAAACAAAAAGCAAGGGAGCAGGAAGTTCTAATGCAGTCAAGACAATAATGTTGAAAAAGCTGAATTGGAGTTCATTAGAGGATCCAAGAAAGCCAGAAGTTGAGGCATGAAGGAATCAGGAAAAACCTCAGAGGGATGAGGCTGATGAGGAAGTTGGGTTGGCAGCATGGACTTCCGGAATGCCAATATGAAAATAGAGTGCCTTTGGAGTGATAAGGCCATTCAACTTTGTGTAGTTGAAGTGGAATGGAAATGCAAATTTCAGAAACCAAAAGTCATAAATCTGAGGAATTTTGACGCCGAGGCTTTAATTTTCTCATCAACATGGAAGTTGAATTAGTCAGAAATAAAGGCAGGGAATGAGTGAGAAGAAGAAGGCTGTTGGTTAAATGCCCAATTCAGCCAAACTCCATCTCAAAGTAGAGCCATACAGAAGTAAATTCACTTCTTCGCTCTCTTCAGCAGTCAGGAAAATGAGCCCAAGAAAAGGACAGACCTTGGTGAAGGTGAGAGGCAATAAGAAAAACAACAGGAACAGAGGAAGAGAAGAGATAATAGGAAAAGTCCAAGAGTTTTCCCTGCTTGGCCACAGAATTGTCATGCATAGTACCAGGTGGATCTGAAACTCTTCCTTTCTGTGGTCCCAGATTGGGTTGGAATATGCCATTGTAACCCCCAACTAGGGACAATTTATTCTTTGTGGCTGCTTTCTAAGTAAAGGAAACATTTATTAGAAGTCTCCTAGGAGGTTTCTCCTTCAGTCTTACTCCTTAGAATTGGATTGCTTGAAACCTCCTAAACAAATTACTGCCCAAGGGAAAGAGATTGCTTGGACTGGTCTGCATGAATCTCTGGGGTAGCCTCAACCCTGGGGAAGCAGCAAACATGGTCACTGAAGAATCCAAGGCACTGGCTTCCAGGAGATCACTGCTCAGTTCTGCCAACCTGGGTTTCTGCTCTCTTTTCCTACCGACTCTCAGCCTCTGTCAAGATACAAAATCTTCATTCATAAAATATTGATGACCAGTCAGCTTTTGCCAGTGTCATCCAGCTGAAAGAATAATCCAATTCTAGACCACTGCTCCCAGTTATTTAGACAGCAATATTCCTTAATAGTAATGACGACTATAGCTAGGTAGAAAAATAAAATTAAAATAAAAAAAAAACCCTCCCATTATTTTGATGATATTTGGAATGCCAAGAACACTTACCTAAAGAATTGGGACATGGCTGCTAAATCCAGAGAAAGGTGGTTCTGTGTAGATATGAAGAAGCCATTTTGCCTTTCTGAGCCTCGGTTCATTCATCTGAAAAGCAATCATTCTTTGGCCTTTTTCACCTTATGTTATGAGGATTGTAAATGATAATGCATGGGATAAATGTTGGAAAGCAAACATAGAGTGTTATTATTACTACTTCTGTGGGTTCTTTCTTCTCCTACAGTGCAAAGAACAGTGCCCTGCTCTAGATGTTGAATATGTTTGTTAAATGAATGATTGACTGTGTTTTCACCTTTCCAGGAAAAGGTATTTGAATTTAATCCAACAAAGCATATTTTACAGTGTCTATCTGCATAAGTAGCAGGTGTCTAGTGGCCTTTCCAAAGCTCTACAATTCATCTTAGTCCATTTATGAAAATTGACCTCTACTCTGGTCAAAATGAAGAAAAATAGCAGGTTTACATTATTGAATAATGAAATATTACATTGGAAAAATACATATAAAATTTCATAAAAGCTAGGCATGCCCTTTGTTTCCTTTTTTGAAAATAAAATATATTTATACTTTTGATTATAGGAAGTAGTATTCATTATAAAAAGAAAAGGAAAAGTATAAGACACAAGTCTAAATCCTATATAATCCTATCACTCAGATGTAACCACTAATAAAATCTTGCCATTTTTAAGGCTATTAACTTCAATATATATTAATTTATATTCTATTCTACCCATATACACACATACACACTTGTGTAATTAAAATAGAACATACTACATAAGCTGTTTATCAATGAGCTCTCTCACTAATCAATTGAATTGTGTATATATGTTCAAATCAGTAAATATAGATCTGCATTATCATAATTTATGGTGGTCTGGTAGTTCTTTATGTGGATAACATGATTAATTTAGCCAGTCATTTGTAAACAGACTACTCGTTTTTCTCCATAGAGTTTTTATTTTCTTTCCAAGGAAGATCATAGTTTTTGTCATTTTAAGAAGTGTGTTTTGGAAAAAGAGATGAGTTTCAGGAATCCTGCTTCTTCCCACCTGAATGAAAATGTGTGATTCTGCAGAGATCAGATATTTAGGAGGCAGAAAGAAGAGCAGCATCTGACCAAACAACATCTGTGTAATGGCAATTATACCACGGCCATTATCTGAAGTGCTATTGTGGCTCTGAAGAGCAGCAGAGAAACAAACACACATAATGCAGCCGGCCATCAGCCCATCAAGCAAAACATGCTTATTAGAGCACTACAGAAATTAAGTCATCTCAGAGGGGAAAAAAAATCTCCTACTTTACTCGCTTTTGGCACCTTCTCTTTAAACACAAAACTCATCACAGATCATTTTCAGACATCATGCTTTACCCAACAGCACCATAATTTTACCTACAGAGCAAGGAGATTAAATGGGGGAGTTTCTCTAATCTAGTAAATTTTTTTTGCCCTGAACTTGGAGTGTGAGTTACCAGTTACAGAGTTTGAAAGAACAGGTTTGCCTGAATAATTCAATGACTCTGTCACTATCAATTGTTTTCATACCAGAGGACATTCTTCCTTAGTCACTAAAGGTCTCAAGGAAGCCATACAAGCACCAAATCACACAAGAGGTACCTGATCTCTTACCCATGACTCTCCAAAGACCTAATGTGCATATAGTCATATGGCTTTTCCTACTTAATCATATTCCCTGACTTCTTCCCTACTTCCTTTACCAGAAGATGGCCAGCATCCTGTTCTCTTTACACTCTTGCCTACCAAAACTAAGACATTTCTTTAAACAAGGCCCTATTAACTCTTAAGCACTACTACTTAACTATTGCAATGACAATGCTAATATTATTCCCTCAAATCAGTGGCTTCCATTAAAAAACATTTATTTTGATTCTGTGGATGAATTGATCTATGCTAGGCTAGCGGTAGCCTTTCTTTAGGCTGCAGGTTGGTTCAGGTCGGCTCCACATTTCTCCATCTTCATTGGACCAGCAGATCCCTAGGCATGTTCTCATCATGATGAAACGCAGGAACATGACAGGACAGGTGGGAATATTCCAGCCATTGGATGGTCTTAGCCCAGACACTGGCACACTAGTACTTCTCCTACATTTCATTTCGAAAAAATTCATGGCCCAATTTAGCATCAAGACCATGGGGAAAGAGAGAGCAGAACCGCAGGGTCATGTGACATATGGTATAAATGTATAATTGTAATACAGGGAGGCCATGAAGAATAGAACAATGATCTAATTTGCCACACATTCTGAGGCTGCTAACAGATTTTTGGGCCTTCTTGGGGAGTTTTATAACAGAGGAAACCACCTTTAAGCCAAATTTCAATTAAATTCTAATTTTGCAGTTACAGGAAGCAGCATATTTGATAGGAAAAACAGTTCCTTTAAAATTAGGCAACTCTTTACCTATTCGTAAAGTAAAACCAAAATGATAGAGAGTCTGTAGGTAGATGATAATTCATCCCCCTGGCAACTTTAAAGCATCTCCAGAAATAATCTTGGATCTAAGATCATAATGGAGACTTAAGTCATGCTAGCTGCATGACTTGACATGCCTAAACCTTAGTTCCTTTATCTGTAAAATGAGAAATTAGTCATCACTACCTGTTATGATTGCTGAGGAGGCAAAGTACCATATGTAAATTGTTTTGTTTCTAATGAAGTGTCTGGCACATAGTAGGCATGTATCTTGCAGAAAAGAAATGCCATGTAGTGAATGAAATACACTGCATTTGTTAAATAATTGTTCCAAAAGCACACAGCAGGATTTCCTTCACTTACTTTGTGCATTTCCTTTTGTCTATGATCTCCTTTCTATATGAAACAACTCAAACATAGCCCTCTAACCTGTATAAACATAGCTTCTGGTAGATAGATGGCCTTTAGGTACATGCTAGATCTGGAGGGCTAGAGAATGAGTAAAGAACACAATGACACTTCATCGTGTTCCTGGCAATTAAACTGTGGCTCAATCTATGTACAGCATTCTCTCCTTTATTTCCAAAACTGCTATCCATGGCAAATATTTAAAGTGGGAAGCTACAGCACATTTCTTCTGAAAGTAGTAACCCATTCACCGTTGCTTTCACTTTCCCTAAACTCTCATAAATTATTCTACAACAATTCCATCTTTAAATTATCCTACAAAACTTCCATGCAAAATTTAATTCAACTTTTATGGATTAAGTGAGAAGCTCTTTGTGAGAATGCCTAGCATAAAT
Organism: Paguma larvata; assembly: GCA_030068075.1. Lineage (NCBI taxonomy): Eukaryota > Metazoa > Chordata > Mammalia > Carnivora > Viverridae > Paguma > Paguma larvata. Next base: position 58,204,312 of record CM057832.1, read on the forward strand.
AAGAGTTCTACAAAGTTCTTTTAAATCTGGAAAAAATCTGAATGCTTATTAAAATTGTAAAAGTGATAACCTATACATGTATGATTAATTACAGTATAGAAATGTGTAGATTATCTCACTTTCAATAATGTTGATATTCATGTCCTTTAAATTATTTTGTAGAATAATTGAGGACAACTTCCCCAGGGTCACAGAGCTAAAGAATAGAGTTGAGACTTGAATGCAGGTCTACTCTCTCTACATCTAATAATCTCCCTCAATCTCAGGCACTTCTTTTCAGAAGTCAAGTTGCTGGTTTGATCTTGATAGATCATAGAACTATAGAATGGCACTAAAGGATTCATGCTCTATTACCACCTATTTTAGGAAGAATCAGCTCTTTTTACAAAAAAAAATGTACTTTTTATTTATTCACATAGCTCATTGAGCAGTTATGGGAGTGCGACACCAATAGGAAGAGACAAGCTTGACAGTATGTTGAATGTGACAAAAATTGTTTTAGATAATCTTGCAGAAGTTTGGGGATCTTGAAAATACCAACTATGATTTGCTGATCAAGTTCCTATTTTAGTTTTAAGATATATGCATTTTGTGGAAAATATGATTCTTATATTAGTATGCATGTCCTTTATACAATAAATGGACTCTTAAAATTTGTGTAGAATACTTTTATAACATGAATTATTAGATTCTTACACTGGGGTTACTTACTCCTTCATGGAAACAATGGATCTTAGAACTAGAAAAAGTCCTCAGAAATTTACCTAAAGTCTCATTTTACCAGTGAACATTCAGAACCAGAGAAGTCAAGGAAGTGCCCAGATCTAGGTAGTTAATGATAGACTAGAACCCAAGTGTTCTGCATTGCAGCCAAATTTTTTTTTCCATCATGCTATTAAGAAAATAAACAAAAATCTTATGGTATACCATTTTGCAAAGAAAATGCTATTTTTGTACACGTTTCATCTTAATATATCTCATTCTTGAGATTACATACTGAATTGCTTTTAAGTAGAAAGTATATACATGTATGTACAAAATAAATACATTGGTTTCCATGGTAGCTATTTGCTTCCTTCAAATCATTAGATCCTCCACAGCATGTGCTTATTTTTTTACCAATTCCCAACAGTCCCAAAACCATTTATGATATTGTCATATGCATACAGGGTACTTTATAAATATTTGGGATTGCTGATGGAACTGTCCCTGCTGATAAACTACTGTTGGAAAAGCCTGAGGTCTATATCAGAGAGAAGCTTTTCTCTTCTAAACTATCGATTGACTCTTGCATGACATTTAATAAAAGCTTTCCATTACCAGTTGCATAACAGCAATTAAAACCCTCATCAAATCTATCTTAACTGCTTAGAGTCTTCCACTGGGGAGCATTTTCCTTGGCAAACATCTGCAATAAAAGGCTATTTAATCTTCATAACTGAAACAGTCAGTTATGCTAATTCGTCTCTTTTATTGTCAGTTTACATTGGAATCACACGCAGCTCTGGTCCTTTGGAAAGGTACAGAAAAGAGCACAGCTCTGCTCGCAAAAATAGCTAGTCATGAGGTCCCTGTCACTGGAAGCAGCCACACCTAGCCCAAGTGATCATTTGTCAATAATGCCATAGAAGGTATTTCTCATTGAGAAGGAGTTGGATGCCTTTCAATGAGAGATTCTTTATTTGTAGGCTCCTAGGATAAGCTCTCAAACACTGATAAAGCCATTCCATTTTAAAATTCTCAAGCCAGGTTTCAGAGATGGGTAAAAGTCTCCATTCGTACCTCGCTTTCTTTTTTTCAAATTCTTTAAATTGTTCTACTTCATAATAGTATGAGGAAATACTCATTTTTGAGTCTTTCAGAAAACATCAGGAAAGACACAAAACAGTATATACAATATAATCTAAAAAATAACAATAATGGGGCACCTGGGTGGCTCAGTCAGTTGAGCATCCAATTCTTGATTTCCACTCCGGTCATGATCCAGGGTCGTGGGACTGAGTCCTGCATCTGGCTCTGCACTGAGCATGGAGCCTGCTTAAGATTCTCTCTCTCTCTTCCCCCCACTTCCCCTCTCCCAGCTCTTGCTCTCTCTCTTTCTCTAAAATGAAACAATAAAACCACAAAACAGTAATAGTAGTAGTTTATATGTATTGAACTCTGGCATGAGCTAGGCCCCTTGTCAGGGCTCTGCTATCCTTGCTGCCTGCTCGCACATTGCTCATATGTGTGTCTCTAAGTTTTCACCAGTGTAGCTACCTGGAATAAGTGGAGGTTTAAATATAAATAGGAGTTGGGCTAATTTAACTGGTGATTGAATTGTTATATATATGTGTGATAAAATTTAGATTACTGAGTAGAATTTCCATTTAACAGAGCGGGAAACAGAGTCATCCAAGACCCACAGCTAGCAGGATTTTTTGTTAGTATGCAAACAGGTATATACCTGTGTGCCAAAGTCCACAAGAATCATTAAAACAAAGAGGAGAAAACAAAACATTAAAATAATGATAATGGTTATATCTTTACATTGTTCATCTTTATACTTTCTCAAACGAAACGTATTCTCAAGCTATCATGTTCAACTGAGTTTGGAATTCTGGTTTAAAAGTCATTTCCCTTCAGAACCATAAATGGATTTCTCCATTGTCTCCCGGCTTCTTTTAGAGTGGGTGTTGAGAAGTTCAACACTATTTTCATTTTCATGCATTTTTTAATGAAATCTCATTCCTTCTTCTCTTATTTTCCACTCCTCTGCCTTTCCTTCCTCTGACCTCTTTCTCCTCTTTGTCTTCACTCTCTCTCCTAACTTCTACAATATTTTCTTCATCTCCAGTGTCAAAGTTCATGATGTGGTTATCTTGCATTCTGGACATTTATTAATGTCTTTAATTCATTTTTCTTGATCATTTCCTTGATATCTTCCCCTCTTTTTTTTTTAGTTTATTTATTTATTTTGAGAGAGAGAGAGCAGAGGAAAGTAGAGACAGAGAGAGAGAGAGAGAGAGAGAAAGAGAGAGAGAGAGAGAGAGAGAGAGAGAGAATTCTCCACTCTGTGTGGACCCTGACGCCATGCTTGATCTCATTTCTACAAGATCATGCCCTGAGCCAAAATCAAAGGGGGAACACTGAACCGAATGACTCACCAAGGCACCCCTTTCTTTTTTCTGCTCTTTCTTTGTATGATTTCTCATTTTTTTAAATAGATTTTTTTAAATAATTTATTTTCAAATTGGTTTCCATATAACACCCAGTGCTCATCCCAACAAGTGCCCTCCTCAATGCTCATTACCCACTCTCCGCCCTCCCTTACCCTCCTCACCCACAGTTTGTTCTTAGTCTTTGAGAGTCTCTCTTGTTTTGTCTCCCTCCCTCTCTGTGTCTTTTTTCTTTTCCCCTCTTCCCCTCCTCCATGGTTTTCTGCTAAGTCTCTCAAAATCCACCTATGCATGGAAACATATGGTATCTGCAATTTTCTGACTGACTTATTTCACTTAGCATAGTACCCTCCAGTTCCATCCATGTTGCTACAAATGGCCAGATTTCATTCTTTCTCATTGCCGCATAGTATTCCATTGTATATATATACCACTTCTTTTTCCATTCATCAGTTGATGGACACTTAGTCTCTTTCCATGATTTGGTTATTGTGGAAAGTGCTGCTATGAACATTGGGGTACACATGCCCCTATGCATCAGCACTCCTGTGTCTCTTGGGTAGATTCCTAGCAGTGGTATTGCTGGGTCATAGGGTAGCTCTATTTGCATTTTTTTGAGGAATCTCCACACTGTTTTCCAGAGTGGCTGCACTAGTTTGCATTCCCATCAACAGCGTAGGAGGGTGCCTTCTTCTCCACATCCTTGCCAGCATCCATAGTTTCCTGACTTGTTCATTTTAGCCACTCTGACTGGTGTGAGGTGGTATCTCAGTGTGGTTTTGATTTGTATTTCCCTGATGATGAGTGACATTGAGCATCGTTTCATGTGTCTGTTGGCCATCTGGATGTCATCTTTGGAGAAGTGTCTATCCATATCTTCTGCCCATTTCTTCACTGGGTTATTTGTTTTTCGGGTGTGGAGTTTGATAAGTTCTTTATAGATTTTAGACACTAGTCCTTTATCTGATATGTCATTTGTGATTATCTTTTCCCATTCCTTTGGTTTCCTATCAGTTTTGTTGGTTGTTTCTTTTGCAGTGCAGAAGCTTTTTATCTTGATGAGGTCTCAGTAGTTCATTTTTATTTTTAATTCCCTTGCCTTTGGAGAGGTGTCCCGTAGGAAATTGCTGTAGCTCAGGTCAAAAAGTTTTTTTCCTACTTTCTCCTCTAGAGTTTTAATAGTTCCCTGTCTCACATTCAGGTCCTTCATCCATTTAGAGTTTATTTTTGTGAGTGGTGTAAGGAAGTGGTCTAGTTTCATTCTTCTGCATGTTGCTGTCCAGTTCTCCCAGCACCATTTGTTAAAGAGGCTGTCTTTTCCATTGGATGCACTTTCTTGCTTTGTCAAAGATTAGTTGGCCATATGTTTGTGAGTTCATTTCTGGATTCTCTATTCTATTCCATTGGTCTATGTGTCTGTTTTTAAGCCAATACCATGCTATCTTGACTACTACTGCTTTGTAGTAGTGGCTAAAGTCTGGGATTATGATGCCTCCCATTTTGGTTTTCTTCTTCAATACTGCTTTGGCTATTCAGGATATTTGGTGCTTCCATACAAATTTTAGGATTGTTTGTTCTAGCTTTGAGAAGAATGCTGGTGCAATTTTGATTGGGGTTGTATTGAAAGTAGATCGCTTTGGGTAGTATTGACATTTTAACAATATATATTCTTCCAATTCATGACCATGGGATGTTTTTTTTTTCATTTCTTTGTGTCTTCCTCAATTTCCTTCATAAGTTTTTTTATAGTTTACAGAGTAGAGATCTTTTACATCTTTGGTTAGGTTTATTCCTAGGTATTTTGTGGTTTTTGGTGCAACGTTGAATGCGATTAGCTTCTTTATTTCTCTTTCTGTTGCTACACTGTTGCTGTAAAGGAATGCAACTGATTTCTGTATATTGATTTTGTACCCTACAACTTTGCTGAATTCATGGATCAGTTCTAGCAGGCTTTTGGTGGATTTTGCTGTGTTTTCCATGTAGAGTATCATGTCATCTGCAGAAAGTGAAAGTTTGACTTCATCCTTATCAATCCTGATGCCTTTTATTTTGTTTTGTTGTCTGATTGCAGATGTGAGGACCTTCAACGCTATGTTAAATAGCAGTGGTGAGGGTGGACATCCCTGTCGTGTTCCTGATCTCAGGAAGAAGGCTCTCAGTTTTTCCCCATTGAGGATGATATTAACCATGGGCTTTTCATAAATGACTTTTATGATGCCTAGGAATGTTCCTTCTATCCCAACTTTCTCGAGGGTTTTTATTAAGAATGGATGCTGTATATTGTCAAGTGCTTTTTCTGCATCTATCGACAAGATCATATGGTTCTTATCTTTTCTTTTGTTAATGTGATATATCACATTGATTGATTTGCAAATATTGAACCAGCCCTGCAAACCAGGGATGAATCCTACATGATCACGGTGAATAATTCTTTTTATGTGCTGTTGAATTCGATTTGTTAGTATCTTGTTAAGAATTTTTGCATCCATATTCATCAGGATATTGGCCTGTAGTTCTCTCTTTTTGCTGGTCTCTTTCTGGTTTGGGAATCAAAGTGATGCTTGCTTCATAGAATGAGTCTGGAAGTTTTCCTTCTATCTCAGTTTTTTGGAACTGCTTGAGAAGGATACATATTAACTCTGTTTTAAATGCCTGGTAGAATTCCCCTGGGAAGCCATCTGGTCCAGGACTCTTATTTTCTGTGAGATTTTTGATAACTGAATCAATTTCTTCACTACTTATGGGTCTGTTAAAGTTTTCTATTTCTTCCCGTTTGAGTTTTGGAAGTGTGTGGCTGTTTAGGAATTTGTCCATTTCTTCTGGGTTATCCAGTTTGGTGGCATATAATTTTTCATAGTATCCCTGATAATTGCTTGTATTTCTGAGGGGTTGGTTGTAATCACTCCATTTTCTTTCGTGATTTTATCTATTTGTGTTCTCTCTCTTTTCTTTTTGAGCAGTCTGGCTAGAGGTTTATCAGTTTTGTTTATTTTTTTAAAAAAACCAGCTCTTGGTTTCATTGATCTATTCCACTACTTTTTCAGTCTCCATATTATTAATTTATGCCCTGATTTTTGTTAGTTCTCTCTGCCAGATTTGGGGTGTCTTAGCTGTTCTGCTTCTAGTTCCTTAGGCGTGCTGTTAGAATTTGTGTTAGTGATTGTTTTCTTGTTTCTTGAGATAGGCCTGGGTTGCAATATATTTCCCTCTCAGGACTGCCTTTGCCGCATCTCAAAGTATTTGGAATGTTGTATTTTCATTTTCATTTGTTTCCAAGTATTTTTTTAATTTCTCTTTGGTTGCTTGGTTGACCCATTCGTTCTTTAGTAGGTTATTCTTTAGCCTCCATGTTTTTGGAGATTATCCAGACTTTTTCCTGTGATTGATTTCAAGTTTCGTAGCATTGTGATCTGAGAGTGTGAATGGTATGATCTTAATTCTTTTATATTTATAGAGAGCTTCTTTGTGCCCCAGATGTGGTCTATCTTGGAAAATGTACCATGTGCATTTGAGAAGAATGTAAATTTCATTGCTTATGGATTTGGGCATCTGAAAATGTCAGCCAGGCCCATCTGTTCCAATGTGTCATTCAGGGCCATTATTTCTTTAGTTATTCTCTGTCTAGTTGATCTATCCACTGCTGTAAGTGAAGTGTTAAAGTCCCCTGCAATTAGCACAATTTTATCAATAAGATTGCTTATGTTTGTAATTAATCATTTTATAAATTTGGATGCCCGCAAATTTGGCACATAGACATTTATAATTGTTAGCTCTTCCTTATGGATGGTCCCTGGATTATTATATAATGTTCTTATTCATCTCTTGTTACAGCCTTTACTTTAAAGTCTAGTTTGTCTGACAAAGTGTGGCCACTCCAGCTTTCTTTTGACTTCCAGTAGCATGGTAGATTGTTCTCTATCCCCTCACTTTCAATCTGAAGGTGTCCTCATGTCTAAGATGAGTCTTTTTTAGACAGAAAATAAATGGGTTTTGTTTTTTAGTCCATTCTGATACCCTATGTCTTTTAATTGGAGCATTTAGTCCACTTATATTCAGTGTAATATTGAAAAATATGGGTTTAAAGTCATTGTGTTTCTGTAAGTTTCATGCTTGTAATGATGTCTCTGTTACTTTGTGTTCTTTGCAACATTTCCTTCATAGAGTCCCCCTCAGGGTCTCTTGTAAGGCGGTTTATTTGTGATGAATTCCTTCACTTTTCGTTTATTTGGGGTTTTCCCCTTATCTCCCCTTCCATTCTGAATGACAGCCTTGCTAGATAAAGGATTCTTGGCTTCATATCTTTCCTGTTCATCATTGAAGATTTCCTGCCATTCCTTTCTCGCCTGCCAAGTTCCTGTAGATAGGTCTGCTACTACCCTTATGTGTCTACCTTTGTATGTTAAGACCCGTTTAGCCCTAGCTGCTTTCAAGATTCTCTCTTTATTCTTGTATTTTGCCAGTTTCACTATGATGTGTTGTGCAGAAGATCTATTCAAGTTACGTCTGAGGGGAGTTCTCTGTGCCTCTTGGATTTCAGTGCCTGTTTCCTTCCCCATGTTGGGAAGTTCTCAACAATGATTTGTTCAAGTACCCTTTCAGCTCCTTTCTCTCTCTCTTTTTCCTCTGGGATTCCTATGATACAGATATTGTTCCATTTGATTGCATTGCTCAACTCTCGAATTCTCCTTTTTTGTTCCTGGATCAGATTATCTCTTTTTCTCGACTTCCTTTGTTTCCATAATTTTATCTCCTAATTCACCTATTCTCTCTTCTGCCTCTTCAATCCACACTGTACCTGCCTCCAATTTGTTTTGCACATCATTTATTTTGCTTTTTAGTTCCTTCTGACCACTTTTAAGTTCCTTGATATCTGCAGTGATGGATTCCCTGCTGTCTTCTATGCTTTTTTCAAGCCCAGCGATTAGTTTTTTGATTGTCATTCTGTATTCGTATTCTGTTATGTTGCTTATATCTGTCTTCATCAATTCTTGAGCTGTCAATACTTCCTGTAATTTCTTTTGAGGAGAATTTTTCCATTTCATCATTATTGGCTAGTTTTCTGCCCCTTATAAGTTTTAAAAGCTTGTTATGTGTTCTGCCTCTGCATCTACTCCTCTATTAAGCGGGGGGGCTCATATACTGTCCATGCCCTGGCCTTTCAAGAGGTGTTTTTTTTTTTCTCTTTTGGAGTGTGTCACTTGCTGTCTGTTGTGGTGACTTTGGTTGTCCCCTACCAGGTGTACTTTGGTTTGTTTCCTGAGGTAGCCTTGGAAATGAAAACAGACAGACAAAAAAACAAAAAACAAAAACATTAAAATGTACCGACAAATAAAACAGGCAAGCAGATCAACACAGAAAAAAGAATAGCGAATGACACTCTGAAGGCATACAACCTGAAATACCAGCTACAAGTTAAGGACAGGGTGTATGCAGTTCTGAAGGAAGAGCATATACTAAGAGGATAATGAAAGGTGCAGGGAGAAAGAGAAAATGAACTTTGACCACGTAGAGAGACTGAAAGATTTAATCTAAAGAGAGAAAAATCAGAATAAGGAAGGAGGCAAGGAAAAATAAAGAAGATAAAGTTACCCAGATGAACTATGTGGCCTGGTTATTCCTGAGAAAGAAATAGGAAAGTAAAGTAGGAGGCATAGAACATTCATTGAGAGAATGGGTTAAATGTTTAAGCAAACCAATACCCTGGGGTAATCAGCCTAGGCTTGGGGAGAGATAAGAAGGAGAAAAGGGAGAATATATCTAAATAACAAGAAATGACCTGGAGTTCAACCAAACAGTGCTGCTGCTGTACTTGGTTTACAGCCATATAAAAGCAGCTCTCCTGTGGGAAGGGGCGTGGTTTGGTGTAGGCTGGTCTCTCCTCCACTGCCGGCTGGCAGACAAAATCTTAGGGTCTGGTGTTGTTGGTATGGGAGACAACAATGGTGTCGCCCCAGTCCCTTCTTCACGGACCCGGAGTTCCAAATCACCCCTTTGTTTCCATCCTCACTCTGCCATGGATGCTAGCACAATGCAATTTGCATGTGATCCCATGTCCACGCTTATCTGAGTTTTTATACTCACTTCGACTGCCATGCCCAGTTTCGCTGGTGTAGATTGCATCCCTGGCATAACTTTGATTCAGAGGCAACTCTCCACCTCCTAGTATGCGGTCTGGGCTGCCAAAAGCCCCAGTCCGAAGAGAGTTCCACCATTAGAAATGGGACTTCTCTTCAAAAGCCCTGGGGTTAGGGATTGGATGGTAGACTCCCTCTCTGTCCCAGTCTGAGGTTTTTCTCTTGTTCAGATACAGTCCTACACTTCCCCAGATGTTCTTTCTCTTCCCTTTGTCTTTCCACAGAAGCGGCTCCCTCCCCTCCATACCTCTGCGGTCCGTTTTGTCTCCCCCAGTTTGCACTCACACACTTATTTAGATGCTTCCTGGGTTTTGCATTTTCTTCTTTGTAGACTCCAACTCCTTTCTTCCCAGACTCTTGGAGTTGAGAGTCCTTTCGTTTCAGTCCTTTTTTGTTTGAGAGTCACGGAAGAGTGGGTACCCCTACATCCCTGCCATGTTGGCCCTCTCTTTCTCATAATTTCCTGTTTTTTCATACATGACTCCTATCCTCTACTTTGCTGTCTTTTTATCCAAAGATTTCTATTTTCCTGTCTCCAGGGAGTTATCTTTCCATCTTACATGTGGATAGGAAAGAATAGTGAACTGTTTGCTCAAAATTGGGAGAGAAATTTGAGAGTTTAATTACCTCTTGAATACACTTTTGATCAGTCTTTCTTAGTTAACCCAACTGTCTCTCACTTTCACTAATTTAACTAAGGTATTGCCTACTCCTGAGTTTTCTGTGATGTAATTTGCTTCTCTGCTTTTCCTATTGTTGCCTTAGAATTTAGTTTTCCTAGGACTGATAAGTTAATTATAATTCACACATCATCTCGGTTTATACCTACACAATTGTCTTTCTATGTCTCCTTTCTCTTTCTCTTTTTATGGGTTGATGCCTTAATTTTTTTTCCAAATATTCCCATATTGTAACTGGATTTTGGGGAGAGAAAAAGATCTAAATATCAATTTTCAATCCATTTGGTTGAAATTGTAGATGAAAATTCTCAAAACCTCAAGATATATATATTTCCAAAACTATATTTCCCAAATTAGCCAACCAATAAAAAATGTTTAAAGATTTTTGTTAAAACTCATATGCATGAGTTTTACCTCAGATTCACTGAATTGCAGTTCTCAGGGAAAATGTCAGGGAGTTTGTATTGTTAACAAAGACACAAAAGGATGACTCTCATCACTCTGTGAAATATCATTTCAAGATATGTGAAAATAAGAATATTTTTCATAAATAACTCAATGTTAGCATTGTCTTTATACTAAAAATAAAAGAAAACATTTGCACACATGCAGGCACACCCGCAAGCTGCAAGTCATTCTCAATTGTAAAGATGGATTCAAAACTATACATATTAGCAAGTTGAATATAACATTATAATAAAATAATAATGAATTATTACCAAGTTATGAATCTTCAAAAATTTGCTTAAACATTTTAGAACTAGAAAGGTATTTTTTTCATCATAAGTCACAACATTAATCTCTTAAAGAAGCAAATATATTTTACTATCTCAGTAAATGCTGAAAAGCATCAAATAGCAATTAACATACATTTCAGAAACAAACCACATCTTTCTAGGGATGAAAAGAAAGGTCTTGGGCCAGATTAAGTTATGTGTGTCAGTAACTAATAAATGTCTTACTTAGTGAGCTAATATTAGAACCATTTCAATAAAAGGCAAGGAAAAGGCAAGGATATCACTATCATCTCTCTTATCGGATATAGTTCTGCAAGTGTTCCTCAATGCAATAAGAAAAAATAATTGTTAATAATATTACAAAGAAAGAAACTAATCTGTGATTTTTCTTCTTAGAAAGTCCTAGAGAATCATCTGAAAAATAATTAGAATTTATTTAAGTTCCTACCTATAAAATTAACATTTAAAAATTCAATACAATTCTTAAAAGCTTATAGTAATTAACTGAAAAATAGACAATAGATTAATGAACAAATAAGTCAGAAATAGAATATGATAAAGGTAACATTTCAAATCAGTACAGAAATTGTGGAATATTCATAAAGTTATCTGACAAATATAGCCTTTTAATTTAGGAAAACCATATTCAACCAAACAGAAAAATGTCTAAGTATATGACCAAGAAATTCTTGACAAAGATACATAAGCGACTAAGAAGCATACTTAAAAATTAAATGTTACTAAGCATATTTAAAAAGCATATTTAAAAATTAAATTTTCAACATTGGGAAACAAATTAAAATAGCAAATACATTTTGTGTCATTTAGATGAGCAAAAAAAAATTTTTTAATTGAAACTATCCTGGGGACAGCTGGGTGGGTCAGTTTGTTGAGTATCCCACTTTGGCTCAGGTCATGATCTCATGGTTCCTGAGTTCAAGCCCCATATCATATTCTCTGTCCCTCTCTCTCTGCCCCTTCCCGACTTGTGCTCTCTGAAAAATAAATAAAATATTAAAAAGAAACCATCCTGTGTTGGTGAGAATGGTGTGAACAACAATCCCACAATACTTTTGTGGCAGCATAGAATTTTAAAATCCGTGTGGAGGAATTCAGCACCATATTCCAAAATTTAAAATATGCGAAAGCATTTACCTAGGTGCTTTATTTCTAAGAATATCTCACATAGAAATACTCTCGTATAAGCAAGGATATCTATATCCCAAAATGTCAGTTGAATAATTATCTTTAATGGCAAAAAAGTATGTTGAAAATACCCAGACGTTAATCAGAAGGGAAACTTGAAATTGTTAAGTACACCCTATGAAACACTAGGTAATTCCTTACAAAAAATTATGTGTGTAGTATGGAAAAATCTCCAAGATATCCTAAATAAGAAAAAGCAAATCACAAAGAAATATGAAATGGTACCATTTATGTGAAATTTAAAACAGAACTAAAAACTATACATGAAATGTTTAGCAGAGGTTCCTTCTAGTAAATAAGGGAAAGGGTTATTTACCTCTGCATCCTTTATGTTTTTCAACAAGATAAATTCCCTTTAAAATACTGCAGAAATTGTTTAACTAGGAAAGCAGTGTTAGTTTCCCCAATTCATTAGATGCTGTTATGAGAGTTTTCTCTTAAAATATACGTGTCTATAGTTGTTTATCTAAATGAGAATGTGGCACTTCCTACTGACTTAACAGAATAGGAGGAAAATTGCCTTTCTCTTCATACCTTCACAGGTCAACCAACTTGACCCTGTTTTCTACACTATCTGTCCTTATTCATAATCTTATATCCTGAGAGATCCTTACCCCAGTTTTCTCTCTTGACCAATTAAAGCTTTTACCAAGCAGAGATTAATTATCTTTTACATCCATGTGAGCTGTGCACTGTTTCTCTAAAGGATTGTAGAGAAGGAGACTTTATAATGGGGAAGAGACATGGGGCATCAGACTTTCCCAAAGAGGAAGGATTGCTAGGCCTTACTCTTTGGCATCAGCTTTGAAGAACTGAGTCTTCTTTACTTCTTATAACTTAGTTATAAATTTACGTGTATTTTCATTAGTCTTTCCTTTTCCTTTTATTTTTTTCTCCTTATCACTTCAACTGTTAAATCTGGAATCCAAACAATATCATAGACCAAATTTGGATACTGCCTGTGACAAAACATAAAAAAGGGGTTGGGGGAGGAGGCAAACAAGGGAGTAAAAATGGTTTTACAAGTGTTTGGATATAGGTAAAAAAATACATCAGGTAGGTATTCACACTTTAAATAACGTGCTGTTTCCCTACTGTAAACCCTTCATAGCAGATCAATACCGTTTATACCACTCACTCGCAGCAAGCAGTAAATGCCTTTCACCTCACCTGTGTCTAACCGTTTAACATTGTTAAAAAGATGGCTAGAAATATCAATTCGGGTGATTTCTCCTAAACTGAAAATGGGCCAATTAGCCTTGGCATTCGCTGCAGGGGAAAAAGACTTAGAGAAGGGAAGGGAAAGAGGAAATCACAGGATGAATATAAATGCATTAGTTTTGCAAGTTCATGGAAGTTAAGTTCAACTGCAGGTTTCAACAAAACATGCTGGAGAAGGGAAAACAGTCTGCTTTTGTACCGTATTGCTAACTTGTTGGATCCATATGCACTATGGATTGCCTAACATATCGATTATGCTAGAAGTATATCAAATTACACAATAACTCTGAACCCAGTCCTGGACATTTGTCATGTCAAATTTCCTTGGCAGCAGTGGAAATTGGTGATCAATGCCATTTTAAAAGGAACAGATATTCATTATTAATAAACATGGCAAGGCTGAAATGAGGTAATTAAGTAGAAATAAATTAAGTTCTACTCTACTCCAAGGGAAAAACCTGCCAGGATTGATTGCTGCATTCCATTCATTTAATTAATGTTTTAGTGCAATTCAGAAATACTGGAAAGATTGAGGAGTGGCACATACTATATAAAGTTCCAAAAAGGTAACAAGGATATTTTAGGATTAAAAAAAATTGCTTCTTTCTTAGACCTCACATTGCCTACATTAATAGTTTAATTCTGGCAATATAACATTTGTTTCAGTTGATTTTATTCACTGGGGCTCAAAATCCATTTCTACTCTGTAATTTGGCAAAAGGAAGAAATAAAAACTTTAACTTTTGGCCTGAATAAATTATGACTAAGTTGATGCTTCCTTTACCTTATGAATGTTCAGTTTTCCTGAGGCCCAATGGGAAACGTGCTGAAAAGTCGCTTGGCAACTTGGCATCAGTACTGGCTACTTCCAATTCACCACTGCACTGCGGTGGGGAAGTTGTAAGCTATATATCCTAGAATCCCCTTCTCTTTATTGTTAACAGCTTCCAGTCAGCCAATAAGAAGTACTTACATATGAGTTGGAAGGTGTTAGAAGGGAGAAGCCAGTATTCCGGAGGCAGATTTCTGGGGTTAAAGCAGATTTCCAGCTAATCCTTGAAAGCTACCTTGAAAGCTATACTCTTAGAGCCTACATAGCAATTTTCTCAGAGACTCTTAAGATCTGCAATGGCTTCCAGGTGAGCTGTTAAGAGTCCTCGGCTTCAGGGCACCTGGGTGGCTCAGTCAGTTAAGCGTTGGACTTTTGATTTGGGCTCAGGTCATGATCTCACAGTTTGTGATATCAAACCCTAGTCAGACTCTGCACTGCCCACCTAGAGCCTGTTTGGGATTCTATTTCCCTCTCTCTCTGCCCCTCCCATACTTGCATGCACACATATGCTCTCTTGCTCTCTCTCAAATAAATAAACATGAAAAAAAATTAAAATAAAGAAAATAATCTTCTCTCCAGGACCAATAGTCTTTGGTAAATCCTGACCTTTATCCTTTTGTGTTCTCATGATTGATAAGCCTAATTTCCTTTGTTAAAACCCTTCACACTTGGAACACATAGAATTGCTTAATTATTCCTTCCAAACTCCCCTGAGACGTCATTTTCAGAATTATCTTTGAATCATCTGAATTTTTTTTCCAATTTTGATATATACCTCATCCAGATCTGAGTACTCTCTTGCATGTAAAGCTAGAATTTCAAATACTAAATTCTTTCTAAATATCTTGCCTTGGTCACTATGAACATATGACATGTATCATGATTAATAAGATCACATGATACCAACCAACATGAATATCTTTGTTGTATATCAGAGTTGCCTCTATCTTGACAGTCAAGGTAAGGGGCAGAGAATGTAAGAGGCATGACATCATCCTCAGGGGAAATTGAAGGCAGAGGAGTATTCAAGGAGAATACTAGACAATTGAGGATATGGAGGGTGTGTTTACCATGCAAGAAAGATTTTAGAACTGAGAGAGGAATGATAAGACAGAAGAGGAACAGTGAACATGTGGGCCAGAAGAAAGAACAGAATGGAAAGAATGGGGTAAGAGGTGACAACAGGGAAGTGAGGCATGAAAAAGATAGCTAGTACAAATGTTATCACTAAAAAATCAGCATAGTTGACATTCTTGTGTTAAGACAGTCCTGACTAAATGTAGAAGTAGTCAGATTTTATTCATTTATTCAGGAAGCATTTACAGAGCATTTTCTACGTACCAGTAACTTGTTAGATGGAAGGTTTATAAAGATAACATAGTTATTATTCTTTGTGAAAGTGTTCTCCTAAGAGTAAGGGGTTATAAAGAAAAGCTAATGTAATTCCAACTGGATCGTAACAATTCAATTGATTCTAAAAATCATCTCCTGTTCTAAGGAAAAATGTAACAACTTTTAGCACCCGTATAGTCAGGATGTTCTCATAAGTCTTACACATCCCTGCTGATCATGTGTGCCACTCACTATATGAATATTGAATGTCTTAATTAACACTGTTGGTTGCAAGCAACAGATGAATTCAGTTTAAAAATAAAAAGGAAACTTTTGGTCATCTACTGAGTGCTGCAGGTTGGATTGCTCTGAAACAGATGAAACTTGAGATGGAATTTGTCACATAGGACATTTATTAGGGATCCAAACCTGTGAAAGCAGGAATGGTCAGAGTGAGAAGCTGAAGTGTGATATAGACCTGGCAAAACCTTGGTCAAACTCATAAGGAACTGTGGAACATATGTAGCCTATCAGGATGTTCCTATGGTGGACCTAAATGCCTGAAACCTTATCCCTCACATAGTGATCAGAAATGGATATGGGTAAGTTTTGGAATAAGGTGGTTTCGTGCAACCCAAGCAAACCCTGAAGGAGTTAACAGTATTCTCAGAAGTTAGAACATCATGTCCTTTCTTGACAAGGGGTATAGGTAGCACATCTTCATGTATGCCTCAACAAGTTATTGTATGTTGCCCAAGAAAAAGGAGAATAATTGAGTCTCTGAAAGGCTAAAGAACTAGGGCCACTCTCGACTACAACAGTAGTGTTTTGCAAACTGTTTCCACAACTCTGCCTGTAACTTTACTGACTTTTCAATCTGTAATCCTTTTGTCTTCCAATTCCAATTCCCAAAACAATAATGTAATTGGTTCAGATTCTCAAACCTGGTCCAATCTTTTGCAGCCAAACTCCGACAGTGTGAACATGGCTTCCAGGAACCCGTGAATAGCTAAGGGGTGGTGTTGGTGGTGAATTAGTTCTCAGGAAAGTGGGAATGGCTCATGGACTGGGGTGACACCTCAAAAGACAAGAAGACATTACAAGTGATCTGTGATTAGGTCTCTTAAAGATCAAGTATGTCTGGGGACTAGACACCTAAATGATCTTAGGTGAAATAACTGATACAGTTTCGTATCATACAGATCTCTTTAGTAGATCCTGATGGATACATATGTGGAACTCCTTATTTTTTAAACCAACTGTTATCATCTTTATTTTAGTCTTAGGAAAAGGTGGCCACACAGCCCAAAGAACAAGCAAGTTGGAGACAGAAATGATAGAGTGGGTAACACAGAAGGAAGAGAAGGGAGTCCCAGGCTCCTCTGCTCCTTGGGCTGTGAAGTATGAAAGAACAAAATATCATTGACCTCAGCCCCTGCTTTCCAAGAGACCTAAATAACAATTGCAATCTTAATTTTTAATGAGCTCACTACTAAAAATCAGTCAGCAGTTGAGATCAAATGTTGAAAATGGAAAAAAAAATACAAGCTATCAGCGCTCACATAAAAATTCTGTCTTTTAGAGCTGATGTTCCCATTTTCCAACTATTTAAAAATGAGATTGCAGTGAACAGGAGCAATTGCTTTATATTCAGTGCACTTAGATGAATGTTTGATATAAAGGGAAATTAACTTCATATAGTCTTTTTCTGTACATCGTATTAAGCATGAGGTTTTCAGTTCTGCACCATGTAGTAAGAGAAATGCACACAGAGAATGTTAGGGCTGAAGCAATGGTTATTCCATTTCTGGTCAGGAAATTGTGGCTCCATTCTGCTCTATGTAGAAAACGAGATGGGTGTTTATGGGAAGGAATCACTGTAGGACAGGGTGTCAATTCAGACTCTCTTGAAACACCCAAGGTATTGAGCTAGTTGTTGCTGCAGTATACTTCAAATGCTAGGTACAGCAGACTGCACACTCAGGTAAAAGGTTATAAGGACATTTGACATATTTCAGAGCCCAATTGATGGCATTGTTGAGAGTGCCTCGGGGAAACTCTTGTGCTGAAGTAGGCTTTCCAAGTTGAAGAAAGATTTTTTAAATAAATTACTAGTTGGTGTGTTTCACTGATAAAAGTTTCTTTCTTGTGTGTTTTTGTTTTCATGTTTTCTGACAATTACCAGGTAAGACTTAGAATACACCCAACTTGGGAAAAAAGAAGAGAGCTTTTAGTTCATAGCTGAGAAGAGAAAAAAAGAAAAAAAGTAACTAATATAAGAAAAATAAATATGTGTTGCTATGGATGCCATTCAGATGCTATTTGAAATAGTTAGTTTAAATATTTTAATAGTTTAAAATATTTAAAAATATTTTTAAATAAAATGTATTTTGAACATTAGATATATGAAACAGAAAATGCAAATATTAGAGCACTACTCATTGCTGTCCAGATAGTTCTTTTTTTTTTATTTATTTAAATTCAAGTTAGTTAACACACAGTATAGTATTGGTTCCAGGAGCAGAACCCAGTAATTCATCATTTACATAATATACCAAGTGCTCATCTTAACAAGTGCTCTCCTTAATGCATATCACCCATTTAGCCCATCTTCCTACCCATATCGCCTCCAAAAACCCTCAGTTTTTTCTCCATATTCTAGAGTCTCTTATGGTTTGCCTCCCTCTCTGTTTTTATCTTATTTTTGCTTCCTATGTTCCTCTGGCTTCTTTCTTAAATTCCGCATATATCCAAAGGATACAAAAATGCTGATTTGAAGGGGCATATGCTCCCCAATGTTTATAGCAACACTATCAACAGTAGCCAAATTATGGAAAGAGCCCAAATATCCCTAGACTGATGGATGGATAAAAAAAATGTTATGTGTGTGTGTGTAGACACACAGACACACACACAGACACACACACATACATACATGTATATATGCATATACACAATGGAATATTACTCAGCAATCAAAAGGAGTGAAACCTTGCCATTTCTAGTTGCCATGGATGGAACTAGAGTGTATTATGCTAACTGAAATAAGTCAGCCAGAGAAAGACAAATACCATAATGCTTTCCAGATAGTTTTTAAGGAACTCCTGGGTGGGAGCCCATGCTGTTCTGACATAGGGCCAATATTGGCCGTTTTCCATTTGCCACACAGGCATAGTAATGGTGATATCTCTTGTCCTGACACCATTCATACATTTCTGGCTCTGGAGAAAGCCACTTGCACCTTAATGTGCAAACACAGTTGTTTTTCCAATAGTGAATCTACTGGGAACGAAAGTTATCCACATACTCAATCTATGGAGAAGGAAAAGAAACTCAGATTTGCTTCAATATAAACATCTATAGTGAATGAAAAAGAAATAAAAAATAACTTGATAGACATTTTAGTAATTTTGCAGATTTATGATGGTCATGTTTTTCCAAACAATGGTCTGCTGTGTTCTGCATGTTTATGTCCCTTCAAAATCCACATGGTGAAATCCTAAGGCCCGACAGGATGATTTTAGAAGATGGAGCTTTGGAGAAGTGATTAGGTCGTGATGGTGGAGCCGTCATTCAACGGCATTAGTACTCTTATAAAAATGGTCCCATAGAGTTCCATAGCCCCTTCTGCCATGTGAATGGCAAGAAGTCTACAACCAAAAGAGGGTACTCATTCAACAATGCTTGGACTCTAATCTCAGATTTCCTGACTCCAGATTTGTGAGACATAAATTTCTGTTGTTTATACGATACCTAGTCTGTGGCATATTGTTATGGCAGCCCCAACGGACTAAGACATGGTCTCTCTTAATTTTTCTTCTTTTCAGTAATTTTGACCAACTTTGATAGAAGGTTAAGCATTTTCTGGTTTAAGATATATGAAAATAATTAAATGTAATACATCAGTGTCTTGGATAAGGATATTCATTGATGCTGAGATGATAATAATCTATTAATAATAATCTGGTAATAATCTAATAATGTAAGAGATAATCAATATTTCACTCATCTCTTTTTCATATATTGAGCACTTACTATATACCAGACTGTGCTTGCTGTGCCAGGGATATAGAAATAAAAGACTGTCTTGAGGAATTTTAGTTTATTACAGTAATTTTAAAAAAGTGCATCAAACAATGATATAAAGTGATAATCATTGTGATAAAGGAAAGCAGAGCATGCTGTAAAACCCTAAGAGCGGTACATTTGGATGTTAGAGTGGGAAAGAGATGAGTTAATAATGAAAGAGTTTCTAGAAGAAAACGAAAAAGTGTTTGAATAAAGGGTAGAAGATGGGAGATGAGACAGAGAAGTAAGTAATCAATAAGCAAGATTAAGAAGTTACTCTCGGTTTTGCTATCTGGTTTCCTGGTTCTACACTTTGCTGAAATTGATTTCATTCATAGCTTCCTTATACTTCTTTCCTCTTTACTGTCAGTTGACTCTTCTCTGAACTAAGACATCAATTTTGAGTTCACTGGAGAGCAATATCAATACCCTAATCCCCTCCCAGACAAGTAAAGTACTTGGGGAATGGCAAGGTGCTGTGTAATGTTTATAAGGGCAGTTCACAACACAATATCTTTCAGGAGCTTCCTGGGTTCCTTTGAGGAAAGTTGCATTAGAAATAGAGGCATATCCTTAGACACAGTAATTCCACTTCCAGGAATATATCCTATATAAAAGTTAGGATATATAAATTTTACAAATATAGCTGATGTAGATATATAGATACACACAGCACGTGCCCACACACACACACACACACACACACACACACACGCACTCACACATATGTATATGGTATATGCCTACTGAAGAAAATTCTGCTTCTCACTTCTCTGCACCTTCCCCATCCCACTCTCTATTGGAGTCATCCTTTTTCAGAAAAGTTCTTTGGTTTTCAGTGGTACAGAATATAGAGGTTGAGAAGAATAAAAAGAAGAACAAGAAACACTTAAGTTAGGACAGAGGAAAGTCCTTCAGAGACGAGTTTTCAAGAACTCTCATTTTCATTATAAAAAATAAACTATATGTATCTGTTCATGTATATTTAAAGATATGTCTACTTATAGACATTTATACAGTTTCTTTAGAATACAGAGATGTATTCATAAAATGCATTCATACATACACAGAACAAATCCTAGAAGAATACCTTCCATACTGCTAACCTTTATATGAGGAATGGAATTAGATTGGGGTAGGCGGTAAATTTTCACGTTTTACTTTGTTTTCTTTTTGAAACAGGCATGTGTTAACTTCTTTGTAATTTAATAAAACCAATAAGAGAAAAGACAGATTCACAGTATTTTAAAAAAATCCATGGTATTCATTTTGCCTCTATAGAAAAATCATAGATGTCTAGGACTGAAAGGGAGCCCAAGAGACCCCCCAGTGCAGACAGGGCTATGTCTAGCCCATCTAGCAGATGGCTACATTTTCTTTACTTTCCTCAGGAATGGAGAGATTCCCATGGTAGTCTATTCTTGGGTTCAATTATCCTTCCTCTCTTGAAATATCTGCTTCTGAAGAAATAAATTCCCAAAGCTAAGAGACATTGTTAGTAAAGTATTATTTTTAGTTATTATTCTGAAGCATACAAGTTGAATGATGAAGGGTAAAAAATTCAAATACCTGATATGTGTGCCAAGCAGAAATTATCTGTTGAAAGACTTCCAAGTGACCCAGTATAAGTTATAGCATCTGAAACATTAGCCAGTCCTAGAAGGATGAATCTGAGTAAAGCAGACAGTTTTCTGACCATGACCTAAAGACATAAGTCTCCAGAGTCTTGACTTAGTTCTATTATGTTCTGGAGGTGTGAGTAGTCTAACATCCACCATCTTACATGGGAATAAAACTAGCCACTAGGGGCACCTGGGTGGCTTAGTTGGTTAAGTGCCTCAATCTTGATTTCTGCTCAGGTCAAGATCTCAAGATTTCTGAGTTCAAGGCCCACACTGGACTCTGTGTTGACAGCGTGGGACCTGTTTGGGATTCTCACACTCTCTCCCTCTCTCTCTGTCTCTTTCCCACCCTCTCTGTCTCTCCCTCTCTCTCTCTCTCTCTGTCTCAAAATAAATAAATAAACATTAAAAAAAAAAGAAAAGAAGAAGCCAGCTAGCCACTAATTCTAATCTAGGAAAAGTTCACAAATTAAGAATGAGGCAGAAAACTGATCAAATTTCCGAAATTTATTCCTTAAAACTAGCTACCAAAGTCTTTTTCTACTACCTTATATGTCTAGAAGATATTCTTGGGGCATTTTCTGCTGAGAATATAAATTACCCCAAGAAAGTCATTTTTAGTACATGTGTTGCTATGTCCAAAAAAATAAATGATGGTTTAAGATGAAGGGATATCTCAAACCATTGGGGTCACTTTAGAGTTTATCTTGATTAGGGTTATAGCCATTCAGATGCTAGTCCTCTGTTTGGTTATTCTTGTAAAACTAGCAGCTTTAGAAATGTCTTTTTGAACTATTCATGTCTCAGAAAAATAAAACCACTTTCATGGGACCTCAGGAGTTGTAAATCATACATACTCTACATAATAATTATTTTCTAATATTGTATAAGGATTGGAAAAATTTCACAAATGTTAGTATTAATATACTTCATTAGTAGATCTCCCCCATCCTTGTAACCTAACTGGTATCTTTAAATTTTAGATGGATATGCTAAACCAAAGCTGCATGCAAAGCTGAGAACTCAAAAGAGAACTCAAAAGAAGCAACTATTTTCAGTTCAATTTTCACACACAATAAATATGATGCTTACTTAATGAAATACATCATAGGTCAACTTTTATTAGTTTAAATACTATTTTGCTTTTATTCTAAGTGCTTATCCTATTAGGAATATAGTTCAATATTACACATTTTACTTGGTGAAATAAAAGCTACATAAAAATTACTTCATTTTCTGAGTAGAAAAATAAAGATCTAGGCCTCAGGGCTTAGAAGAGGAATCATAACTGACACTTGAGGTGGGTGGCCTAAGAAGTTGCAACCTCATGATTTACATATTCAGACATCATATTCTGGCCAGGAGGTGGGTGGCAAGATCAGCTGATTAGCCTGAAATACCTTAGAAGTGTAGCTTAGGAAGAGCTCTCAAAGATACTCCCTAATGTTTTTTATTCCATATAAAACTATTGTCCTCCTTGCTCATTTGCTAGTCCAGCAATTCCCAGCAGGAAAGGGGGAATATACCACCCAAGGGGACATTTGACAAAGTCTGGAGACCCACTTTGTTGCCGCAATTTGGGGGTGTCAAATAGAGGCCAGGGATGATGGCGAACACCCTGAAATGCATGGGAGAGCCCCTAGAACAAATGATTAGTTATCCCACCCCAAATATCCATGGGTTGAGGTAGAAACACTCTGCACTACCACACTGATCTTCTATTCCCTGAAAAATCTTCAACATGCTGTTTCCTACCCATGGAAGCCTCATTCTTTAGATCTTCATGTGCTAGTAGCCTCTCCTCTTCGGGAGTCAAAGGTTTCCTCTCAAAGGGTCCCTTC